>CM064879.1:29887898-30019409 GCA_003313485.2 Penstemon barbatus | reverse complement strand
TTTATAAAATTAACTTTTTAAAAATATTACATATGTAATGTTCATTAAGTTCTTTTAAGGTTTATTATAAAAAGAAAAGTTCGTTTAAGGTTTCATTTTTATTAATATTTACATTAAATTTGATTTTATTAAATAAAAGTTACATTTTCATAATAAAATTAACTTTTTAAAAATATTACACAAATTAAATAAAAGTAAGATAAAATAAGACTTACATTTTATTAAATAAGGTATTTTAATTTTTTTTTTAAATTAAAATAGTTTTTATTATATAAAATAAAAAAAAACAAAAAAAAAAGTAAAGGGTGGGTTAACAGGTGGCCGACAAGTGTCGGCCACCTGTTGGCTGGGCGGGCGAGTGCAACGAGGCAAGCCATTGTTGGCTTGCCTCACCGCTTCAAGCAGTGAGTGAGGGGGAAAAGTTGATTTTGCATTTTATCCCCTCTATACAAAAGAGTTGATAAATTTACCCCCTCAATCCAAACATCCCCAAAATCCATTCTCCCCTCTATACATAGGAGATGCTCTTATGTGCTGCTATGAAGATTCCTACTGTTGCACTTAACCCAGCTGCTGAACCTGATAATTTCACTAAGTCTGATGATGACAAAAAGGGGGAAGATAAAAGGAAAGAACCAACTAAGGAAACTGCTACTATTGAAGCTAAGAAGACTGAAGAAGCTGCTGAAAAGACTAAGACTGCTGAAGAAGTTGGAAAGGTAGAAGGCAAAAAGAAGTCTGAAGAAGAAGCTAAGGAAAAAGCCAAATCTGATGAGGAAATGGCTGTAACCAAGGATTCTGCTGAAGATCAAACAGTGCCATTTACCAAGTACAAAAATACTGAATCAGCTAAGAAAGCAATGGAAGAACTGAAGGAGCAGCAACTCAAAGAAAAGATGGAAGCTGCCAGGTCAAATCTGCTTTTGGATGAGGAAGTTGATGAAGATGAAGTGGAAGAAGAAGATGATGAAGAATCATCTTATGAATATGAAGAAGTGCTGGAAGGATCTGATGAAGAAGCTGATAGCTAGAATATATAAATCTTTTTGTAATCAGTTTACTTTATCTATCTTTCAGACATCTCATCTGATCAGAAACTGTAACTTGTACTCATTTATCAGATTATCAATAAAAGTTAAAGTTTCTGTTTCCAACATATATTTTCTATCTCAGAAAATTTTGAAGGTAACAAACTTTAGCAAAGGTAAAACATGTACTTAGCTGAAATTTTGTCATCATCAAAAAGGGAAAAATTGTTGGATAAGGATGAAGTAGAAGAGCACTGAAGACAATAAGTAAAGGGAGGTCTTGATGAATTCCAAACTTCAAATCAGCTAAGTATAAATTAACTTAGCTGATATCCCTTTGAAGAATTTTTGACTAAGTAAAGAAGATATCAGAAGAGTCAAAATTCAAGGTCCAAGGCTACTGATCTGCTGAAGAAAAGAAATCAGATTGGTGAAGATCAGCCGACTCAAAACAGATTTGTTCAAGTTTGAGATCAGCTTAGTTCGCCATCAGACTCGTACTTTCGTCAGACAAGTGGAAGAGATCAAGAAGCCATCCCAAAAGTAATAAATGCCCCTGGAAGTAATAAATGTTGAAGTACAAGGTTATTAAAGATAAATGATTGAAGAAATGCTTCGCATCAGCTGGGTGCATTTAATGCTGCCTGCAGAAAAGTACTGTTGACAGTACGGACAGACTGCAAAGAGCAGTTCGCGGAAATTGAGGACCAGTACCGAGGTTTTTGAATCTTGTCTCTCTTCAACGGACATTTTTCAAACCTCAAGTATAAATAGCTGTAGAGATGAAGAGAAGAAGAAAACAACACAATCTCTGAGAAGAATTTCGAAGCAAAATCTTTTAAATCTCAAGAACAGCTCACTCATCAGCTTAGTCATTTGTTGACGAAAGCAAAGTTGAAGAACAACGATAAATACATCTTCTGAGTGATTTTGTAATCGTGAGTGTTGTGAGAAGTAGATATCCATCTTTGTGAGTGATATTACTTCCGAGAGTAGGAGTTTCTTTGTGATTTCCTGCTGCGAGCTTACGGCCATATTCATTTGTTGTTTTGGCGTAAGTGGAGATATTGTAAACTGTGTGTATAACCCAAGATCTGTGTGACTTGGAAGAGTGGATTAAAGGATATTTACATCCATATAACCACTATAAAAATTACTTGTGTTTTTACTTGCATTTTTACTTGCATATTTTCAGTTGCAAAAAAATACTTTGATTTAACTGTTTGAAAAGTTTTAAAAGTAAAGGAGTTTTATAAAACTGGGGAACAAACTTTCAAACTGCTAAGTTTACTTGTGAAAAACACTTTAAAAATCTGCTGCAAGTACTCTAAGTATTGAAACTGATTTTTGCAAAAATCAGCTAAGTGATTATCAGATTAGTGGTCAACAAAGTTGTTCAAAGATTTGTTCGCGACCAGCCTTGTAAAATTACTGTTCGGTAATAGCTTAGTCTGTTTAAGTTAGAACAAAAGTTTTAAAGTTAAAAATTGTTAAAAAGTTTAGAAGTCTATTCACCCCCCCCCCCTCTAGACTCATTGACCACTTGGGACCAACACCGTTGAAGTTCAAGAAAACATTTTATGAGTGAATCTGCGAGAGAAAATAGTTGTGAGGAGTTCTTATACGTCTTTGTGAGTGATAAGTCTCTGTAGAATAGGTCTTCTTTGTGATTTCCTATTGCGAGCGTACGGCCAGATTCATTTGTTGTTTTGGCGTAAGTTGAGTATATTGTAAACTGTGTGTTTATAGTATAACCAAGATCTAAGTGACTTGGAAGAGTTGACTAAAGGATTTCAATCCATATAACCACTATAAAAATTCTTTGCATAAGTTTTTTTGCATATTTTCAGATCTGCATAAAACACTCTAAAACTGTTTGAAAATTTAATTAAAGGAGTTTACAAAACTGGGGGAAACAATTTTCAGACTGCTAAGTTTACTTGTGAAAAACACTTTGAAAATCCGCTGCAAGTACTCTAGCATTAAAATTGATTTTAGCAAAAATCAGCTAAGTGATTATCAGATTAGTGGTCAACAAAGCTGTTCAAAGATTTGTTCGCGATCAGCCTTGTAAATTACTGTTCGGTAACAGCTTAGTCTGTTTAAGTTTGAACAACAATTTTGAAGTTAAAATTTGTTAAAAAGTTTCAGAGGTCTATTCACCCCCCCCTCCTCTAGACCTCATCTGACCACTTGGGACCAACAAGTGGTATCAGAGCAGTTGGTTCATTAGAATCAGCTGCCTGATCAACGAGCTTGATCCGAGTGTTTTTCAAAGGTTTTCAAACTTTTTCAAAAGAGCATATTTTGAAAAATTAAATTTTTTGAAAAATGGATTGTATCAGCCATGTTCCCCACATAGCTAGTATGAGCTTTGAAGACTGGAAGATTAGAATGGAGATCTTCTTAGCTGCCTACAATGATAACATGTACACATGTATCATCAAAGGTCCATTCAAATTCACCAAGACATCAAGGTCGATGAATGATGTAACGGTGGAAAAAGACTTAACAGAGATGACAGCTGAAGAAATAAAGTTGTTCAATCTGGACAAAGTTGGGCGTTTCATCATGACCAAGGCCCTTGACAATGACAGATTTGACAAAGTCAAGCATTGCAAGACTGCCAAAGAAATGTGGGATAAGGTCGTGATATGATCGAAGGAAACGACGCATCAAAGAGCATCAGCTGAGTGTTGCTCTGGAAAAGCTGGACAACTTCAAGATGAAGTCTGCGGAAACCATTGATCAGATGGATACAAGGTTTACAAGGACGCTGAATGAAGTGTTAAAGCTTGGAAAAACCTTCACTGATAAGGAGATAACCGTCAGAGTGTTGAAGGCTCTACCTCCGAAGTTCAACATGAAGGTGACAGCCATGGAAGAGTCAAGAGATTTGGGAAATATCTCACTCACCGAGCTGTTCTCAGTATTCAAGGCATACGAGTATAAACTGCCAAGAATGGTGTTGAAGAAACCTCTACTTCAAGTCCCACAGCTGCTCTGGTTGCTGCTGAAAATCCTAGAAGACCAGCCTATAAAAGCAAAGATGTGGACTCATCTGATGAACCCACTACTCAACAAAAAGGAGTACACTGCTGGAGACGTAGCATTGCTGATGAATTTTCAAGAAGTTCTACAAGCGAAAATGAAGAACAAATACAACAATGCTTCTACTTCTAACCCCACTTCTTCTTCTCAAGATAAATATTCTTATAAATCTAAAATGATGTGCTACAACTGCAGGAAATTGGGTCATTTCATCAGGCTGCCCATATCCTAAAGCTGAAAAGTACAGAAGAAGAAAAGAGAATCAGAAAGGAAAGAAAGCATCAGAAAGGCAAGGTGCTGGTGGAAGAAGCGAAAAGCTAGCTGCTATCTACTCATCAGATTCGGATTCAGACACTTCTGATGAAGAGTCTTCTGATGAAGAGAGACCTGCTCTTCTCTGCCTGATGGCTAAGGAATCTGATGACTCTGAGGATGATGAGGTAACTCCTCTTGATAATGAATTATTTAATTCATTTGAACAAATGATGCTCAACAATACAAGTATTGCTGAAGCATTTACAAAGCTTAAGGAAGAGATAATATTGCTAAGAGAGCAAAACAGTTCTCTGAAACTCAAAGCTGAAAAGCTAAAAGAATCAGATGAATAAAACACTTGAGCAAGAAAATGAATCTCTGAAAGCTGAATGTGAAGTCCTTAAGGAAAAATCATGGAACTTGAGAAAACAATTGAGTCTCATGAAAAGTCATCTGTTGCATCCACTCACATGTCTAGTAAACAGAAGACACCTTAAGATCAGGATAAGTTAGAACTGAACATACTGAAAAATTTATATCAGCTGACAATAGTAAGGTCATTTTGTATGTTCAGACTACTAAACCTGCTTCACCTGAGAAAGTATTAAAGGAGACGAAAACTCCTAAGGCTAAAAAGAGCAAAGAGCCTAGTGTAGGAAAACTGATTGGTAGTCCAAAAGAAAAGTCCTAGGAAGTCTTCTGATATGATCAAAAAATCAGACTAGTGACAAAACTAAGTCGTCTGTTAATGAGCAAGCATCTAGTAAACCAAAGAAGCATAAAAACAAGAAAAATCAAAATGCTTGGTATGGAAATGATCATATTATGTGCAACCTGCTGCATATCCTCCTATGTATCATGCACCTCAATTTCCAACTTACTATGCACCATATCCTGCTCACCCAATGCATGCATATCCTGATTATCATGCATCTTATTCTGCTTATGAACATTATCCTTATCATGCTGATTATCAACAACATGGCAAATCTGATGAACGTGATAAAGGAAAGATGTTCATGCTCCTGTTGAAACTCAAAAGCCTAAGAAGCCTAAGACATCAACATCTTGGGTTGTCAAAGGTGGAACTAATCCTTCAGGACCCTCTCAATAAGGGTACCTAAAACAATTTTATTTTATTTTGTAGGTTAGGATTAGGAGTAGGAGTAAAGTAGAGAAGACCTGGTACTTGGACAGTGGCTGTTCAAGACACATGTGTGGAACATACATGAGCTGACTGATGCGATTGCTGTGGATGGTCCAAATGTGACGTTTGGAGACAGCAAGGAAGGCAAGATTGTAGCTAGTGGAAAGCTGATCAAAGGCAACATTGAGATATCTGACATCTCTTATGTTAAAGGCCTCAAATACAATTTGCTGAGCATAAGTCAATTTTGTGACAAAGGATATTCAGTCATTTCTCAACAGATAAGTGCTACGTTGAACAGATTGGTACAAAGAGGTTATTTTATCTGGAAGACGACAAGGGATTGTCTACACAGTGGACTGGAATTCTGTTGACAAGAATTCGAGTGTTTGTTTGGTGGTATCAACACCAAGTGAAGTCAGTTGGCTGTGGCACAAAAGAATGAATCATGTGAATTTCAAGACCATCAACAGACTTATCAAGAATGATCTAGTAGAAGGAATTCCAAAGACAGTCATGAGCAAAGATAAGCTTTGCGACGCATGTCAGAAGGGTAAACAAATCAAGTCATCATTCAAAGCAAGAAGCATCAATCTTCTGGAAGAATATTGGAGCTGCTACATATGGACTTATTTGGACCCATTGATCCATTCAGCAATGGTGGAAAGAAATACTGCATAGCTGTTGTGGATGATTATTCAAGATACACTTGGGTGATTTTCATGAAGAAGATAAGTGAGACCAAGGAGCATCTTACAAATCTGATGGAAAAGATTCAGAATAAGAAGAGTATGAAAATACTAAAGATCAGATCAGATAGAGGGACAAAATTTACAAACTCTACTGTTGAAGAGTATTGTAATGCCAGAGGAATTAGTCATGAGTACTCTGCTGCCAGAACCCCTCAACAGAACGGAGTTGCTGAAAGGAAAAACAAACTCTGAAGGAAGCTACCAAGACAATGATAGCTGAAGCTAAGCTGCCTCAAAGATTTTGGGCAGAAGCATCAAATACAGCTTGCTTTACCCAAAACAGATGCATGATCAACAAGCATCAAAACAAGACTCCATATGAAGTTTGGAACAACAGGAAGCCAAACATTCATTATTTTAGAATTTTTGGTTGTAAATGCTTTGTTTTAAATAATGGGAAAAATCACCTTACTGCTTTTGCAGAGAAGGCTGATGAAACAGTATTTGTAGGATACTATACTGTCAGTAAAGCTTATAGAGTCTTTAACTAAAGAACTTTACTTGTAGAAGAATCCATTCATGTAGTATTTGATGAACCTAGTCAATCTTTTGAAAAGAATCAAAATACTGATCAGAATCTGTCTACTGATTTTCAGAAATTGAATGTTGAAAAGAATGAAGAATATGTTCCCATCATACTTACTGATCTCAACTCAGCTGCTAACTCAAGTGCTGTTCAAAATCACAATGCTGATTGTCTAACAGAAGAGTTGCAAACAACTGACATACTAGAGAATGTTCAACAGACAGCTGCTGTTCAACAGACTACTACTGGAAATCCAACAGTAGTGTTGCAAGATCGCAACAAAGGACAACATTATGATTTATAACCTGATCTTAGATGGCTAAAGAATCACCCACCAGAGCTGGTGATTTGTGATCATTTGGATAGAGTAAAGACAAGGAGAGCTGCTGCAAGTGAAGCAATGTTTGTCAGCTTCCTATCTCAAATTGAGCCCAAACAGATTGAAGAAACTCTTAGTGACTCAAACTGGATTGAAGCTATGCAAGAAGAGCTAAATCAATTTGAAAGGAATGAAGTCTGGTACTTAGTTCCTAGACCAAGTCATCAAAGAGTTATTGGCACTAAATGGGTATTCAGGAACAAAATGAATGAAGATGGTGTTGTCACCAGAAACAAAGCAAGATTAGTTGCCAAAGGCTATTGTCAAGAGGAAGGTATTGACATTGATGAAACATTTGCACCAGTAGCAAGATTAGAGGCAATCAGACTCTTTCTTGCCTATGATGCTCATAAGAATTTCACAGTCTATCAAATGGATGTGAAATCAGCTTTTCTCAATGGAGAATTGCAAGAAGAAGTTTATGTTGAACAACCACCTGGATTTGAAGCCTATCAAGAAGAAGACAAGATGTATCGTCTGAAGAAAGCCATCTATGGACTGAAACAGGCTCCAAGAGCATGGTATGATACCCTATCTGATTTTCTTTTAATTAAAGGATTTCGTAAATGTAAGGTAGACAAGACTCTATTCACTATTGAATGGGAAGAACATATTTTGCTTGTGCAAATATATGTGGTGATGGGATAGTGCCCTGCAAGCCAATATATTTAGCTTGTATTGGAACTATCATTATCTTTCTTTAGTATAAATGTAATAATACGCACGTTTATTTATATGTGTATAAGGATAAACAATGGCCAACTTCATCTCTCGCGAATACATTTAAGCGATTGGTTGAAACCCTTAGATTACATTAGACTATGGGACGATTCACTTCAGTACTGAGTGCAATCATGAAACAGTCTCAAAGGTCGTAATCTTAAAACTGTTCCAAGTCATAGATTCCGAACGAGACGGGGTATCGTAGGAATCGCCAAGACTTGTACAAGTATGCATGATTCACATGGAGTGAATTTGTAGCGTTTCATGAGCAAGGCATTTGAGGCCAGTGCATACGAGTAGGTGGTTCAATGGAGGATTGAACGCATCGAACGACCCGAACAGAGAAACCCATTGTGGAAGCGCATGTCGCATATCGGTGATGGGACGTTTCTCAAGGATTATAATAGTGTACGATTTAGTCCTTTGACTTGAGGTGCTAGGGCGAATTCGGTGCATGAAAGTGCGTACTTAGATCTTGGTATAGGCCACGTAGCTTGGTCATAACATGCCTAGGTTGGGTGCGTATGGACATGTACGCGAGTGGTTAGTACCGATATGGAATCTATTGACTCACTGTAATGGGTGAGAGAATTTCCTATACGATTCTTAGATAATATATCCAAGGAACCTACAGCCGTAGTCGGTGACGGATTTGGAAAGGGGTTTCCAAATTTAGGAGTCACACTGGAATATTATCCTGAATTAGAAAGTATAGTTATCGAGACAAATTTAGAGGTGCCGATCAATTCACACACCCTAAGTCTTGATCGTGAATATTAGTCGATAGAAGGACCGTATGTACATGGTAATTATATGAGACGAGGTTCACAAGTATCAATTCACCTGAAGTTGGGCTTCATGGGCTTGTGGCTAGACATCGACCATGAAGTGTAGGTACTCCTGAGTTAATAGAGGATTTAATTCTAGGAGTGGTCAATCAAGGTTAATGACCGGAGCAATTTATTGTTCATAAATTAAATCACGAGGAATTCGTGGGCCTGCTGTCAATTGATGGTGAACCCAGAGGGTCACACACAATACAATTGACGGTGACTGTTGAAAAGGATACAAAAGGAATTAATTGATTTAAAGGTAATTAAATCAATTAAATGAATTAAAAGTATTTAATTCAAGTGGGAGATTAATTAATTAGCTGACTTGATTAATTAAATACTTAATTGAGTTGCTAATTAATTATATAAAAGAAATATTGATTTAATTGGATTGGGCATTTAATTAAGTAATTAATTAAATGAAAGGCTTGCAAGACATGGGCCTGTAATTAAAAGCCCATAAGGAGTCTTGCAAAAACCTAGGTCAAGAGGGAGTCTATAAATAGGGTTCCACTAGAGCTCAAAAAGCTAACACCCTAGAAAAACCCTAGTCTCTCTTCTCTTCCTAGCCGCCGCCCCCCTCTCCTTTGCGCCGCCAACCTAGAGCCGCCGCCACCTGCTGCCGTGAGCTGCCCTAGCGCCGCCGCCGCCGCCTCTCCCTTGTTCCACCGTGTTAGATCTTGCATTGGCAAGTAGATCTGCACAGTCCTGCTTCGACAAATCTCCTAGATCCAGTTCTGAGCCTAAGACTAGGAGATGTTGCCAGAATCCAATTGGTGTTGACTAACTTTGGAGGTGAGACGTTTGGATCACTTCTGTGAACCAGATCCAGATCCAGATCCAGATTCAGAATCAGAACTGAAGTTGCCACCACCTTGCCTGTGGTGAGGTAAAACGCAAAAACCACCTTGTTTAATTACTCTGTGTGTTTTTGTTTCTTGCTTGCGTATAAATAATATGGAGAATCTAATATGGGACCTTGGGTGCTTCGAAAAATTTTAAATTCCGCACTTTCGTTGTATTGACAATCGAGGCAACCCAACCACTATCCCAACAGTGGTATCAGAGCCAACTCCATCATTATTATACGAAAAGCCTGAACATAATGTGTTTTCACCGTATATGTTTAATTATGTATATGTAAACACGTGATAATTATGTTCTGTAAATTGATTCTTACTTGTTATGACTGGATCTATGATTGGGTAAAACTGCTTTTTCAGATCTGTGCCGTTTTTATAGTTTTTGAAAACTCCAGGACTTTTTGAACTAAAAATCGCATATAGGGTTTTTGTGGGCTGAAAAATTCGAATTTTTGAAATCTGGAAATTTCAAAATTCTGGACTATTTTTGCAAATCTGGTCGCACGGGTTTTGGGGTCAATTTGTAATTTCCAAAAACTTTGGGGCTGTTTTGCAATTACCGAAACTTGAGGGGTCAATTTGAAAAATTCAAAAATTTTCAGAATTCAAAATATTATTTTCTGGTAGCTGCCCAAATCCGCCCAGGGGTGTTTTTGTAACTTTTTAAAAGTTTTGGGGTCAAAGTGCAATTTTCGAAAGATGAGGGGCGAAAATGCAATTTTCAAAAGTTGAAAAACAGAATCTGAATTTGAGCAGAAAATTTATTTTTGTTTACCCGAATATTCATTTTGTCATAATTAGTAGTGACTAAAAAGTAAGAATCATAGGAAGTTAGTTTTAAAAGGTTGTTTTAAAATTAAGAAAGAAATAGGTAAAGGATGTTTGCATGTTTCTTGCTCTACGTGAATCGTTTACGTGGTTTTCGATCGAGCCGAGCCTTGACCTTAGGTTAGATGTGATTGGTTTAATTTATTGTCTGTTTTTTATTGGGCCTGCGAGCCTATTATGTTTTTGGGCCATTTTGAGCTTTTGTAATAGAATAGGGTTTTACTGCTTTCCTAGTTTAGGATGGAGGCCCGTTTACAAGCAAGGTGGAAGCCCAAGGAGATGTGATGGCCATGTATGCATGGTACATTGTGTAATAGCATAGGCCCATTTACAAACCCTTTAGATTGACCAATAGGGCCAACATCATTGGCTCGATGATGGCCCACATAGGAGGCTCCCGATCGAAAACATATTGTGGTAGTATGCATGCTAGGCTTGTATGGCTTTTATTTATTTTGTCGATTTATATTTAGCTTGTATGAGATGCGCGCTAGAATCTAGATCGTAATAAAAGATAAAGCATAACTGAAACGATGAGATCTCGAGGAGAGTCAGCATAACTTTCAAACCAGAAATTCCCCTCTCGAATTAAATATTAAGTCATATTGGATTAAAATAAAATGAAGTATTTATATAAATCCAAGCCTTCCATCAATAGGGACTAGCGTATGTTGTCTACTTATCGATAGAGGTGATCCAGAGTCTGGCACCTGAGTCGAAGAAAGGGATAATACGCGAAATTTCTTGACTCCTGTTTTTAACTAAACACGACAAGGGTGAGGACTGGTCGGGATGTGAGGATCGACCGATAATTAGTTACGGAGAACTCACGACCGGGCCCGTTGCTCATCATGATTGATGGGTTAGACTTAACGATTAGTAACACTTATGATGTAGCAGTGCTAGATAAGTGCGAAAACCGAGGCAAAATAGCTTGAAGGTTGTGGAGTGACACAATTGGCAATAAGTATGCCTACCTGGGGAATTGGTTGTATGGCCACGAGTCGTGGGTGCAATTAATTGCCGCTGGGACGTCAAGACCTACTAGGAAATAGAATTTCCCGAACAATTGAAGGGGTAATTGTTTCGACAAAATAGTGGGAGAACTTCTACGATAGAGAGTCCAACCTTCGTAGATTATAAGTATTATTCATTAACTAGTCCACTAAATGTTTGTCTTCTCTTTAGGATACTGAGTTATCTGTAATTATCCATTTTACTATTTATCCTCGACTAATAAAATAACTGGATCAAAATATCGACTAGGCAAGAAACTTGAGAACTGTCTTAAATTCCAAAAGGGGAATGATGTTCTTAAACGACGAGCCTATGCCTTATGCGCTTCCGAGATAAGTCAATATATAAGAAACGAATCACCCGTAGAGTATGGGAATATTAATGATCGTTTCCTCATATAAAGATGAATCTCAAAAGTGA
The DNA here is from genome assembly GCA_003313485.2 of Penstemon barbatus. NCBI lineage: Eukaryota > Viridiplantae > Streptophyta > Magnoliopsida > Lamiales > Plantaginaceae > Penstemon > Penstemon barbatus. The sequence continues at coordinate 30,007,587 of CM064879.1, read as the reverse complement.
AACGAATCACCTATGAAGTATGGGAATCTTAATGATCGTTTCCTCAAATAAGCATCAAGATTGAACGAGCTATGGAAGCAACATGAGGAGCATGTCTGAAGCCTCCACCTCAAAAGGCCCGTTTTGAGGACCAGTCTTCTGAAACAAACCTCCACCTCAAAAGGCTTGTTTTGAGAAGTAGTTTTGAATCAATATGATTCGAGACTTCTAAGGAATTATTTCAAAATTCGAGAATAATTGAAGGAACTAGTGTCAAGGATCACTGTCTTTGTTTTTCAATCTGGTTGAAAACTGGATCGATTGAACGTAGGCCTGCAAGTGATCTTAACATTAACTTCCTCCTAAATTCTCCTCCCGCTCATTCAAATGACTCTTGAAATACACTGATCTTATATTATAAGTCGATCACATTTCATGAATCAACCAAAGTACTGGTTAAAGGCAAATAGGATAAACCTGTCATGATCGTTTACACTTCATGGACTGCGAAGTCAAAGAAGAGTAAAATGAAGAAGAATTAATTCTCTTCTAAATTCGACCATAAAGGTAGTCAAAAGAACGCAAGTAGCCACTGCATCTAAGAAAGGCACTAATATGTTTAATTGATTAGATAATCTAATTAATTAAGCAACGTTTCAATTAAAGGGTTAATTGAAAAGGAAAAGGGAAGCAATTAAAGAAGTTAATTGAAAGGAAGTAAAGAAGTAAATTAATTGAATTAAACCATTAACTCAATCTTATTGAATTAATGTGTGAAATTCAATTAATACAAAGAAAATAATCCATAACTTTGGTACGCTAGACTTGGACACATCTCCAAGAGTAGGATTCAAAAGTTGGTTTCACCTAAGCTTCTTGAAAAATAGAACTTGGATGAACTTCCAACCTGCGAATCATGTCTCAAAGGAGAGATGACCAGATCTCCCATCACAGGGAATCCAGAGCGAACCAAACAAAATCTGGATTTAATCCATGAATATGGATCACTAAAAGTTACTGTGAGAGGAGATTACTCATGCTTCATAATTTTTGCTAAATGACCTTGGTCGTTAGTGAGAAATGAATCTAGTGAGATGCATATCCGAAAAACCAAGAAAGGTATTTCAATGCGAAGTAGAGAATCAACAAAAACATAGTATTATTCGATCTAATCGAGATAAGCAAATACTTGTCAATGATTCCTCAATTATATCAATGAGAATGGGGTTCTCATACAACAAACTCCTCCTAAGACACCTCAACTTATTGAAGTGTCTAAAGAGATGGAATCTAACATTGTTTAACATTGTTCGATCCATATTGAGTTTTGTTAAGCTTCCTTATGCATTCTAGGAGTTAGTCCTCCTGACTGCATCGAAGATACTAAGTCAAGTACCTTCAAAGTTCGTGCCTACAAAGCTTTACCAAGAAAGGTATGGCAAAATACCTCTATGCTCTTACCTCTGAGTATGGAGATCTCCTGCCGATGGTAGAAACGAGAAAGGAGATAAATTGGCTAGTAGATCCAGTTTGTATATAATTGTGGAGTATCCAACGAAATCCATTGGATACCTGTTCCACGACAATGAGAAACAATCGTTTCTCCGAGATACCCATTCCTCTGTTGATGAATCTCTCGTCAAAGGAAATGGAAACGTCATGGAACTTGATGAAGTCCAAGATTTGGACCCATCCCCGCAAACAGTGGGAGTTAATCCAGAATTTACTTAACCTACCAGTACACCTACTCTTCAAAGGTCTGATCGAATTTGTAAGGAGCCAAAGCGATTTGGTTTCATTCACGAAAATGAGAATGTGGAAAGTAATCCAAAAGACCTATCAAGAAGCGATGTCAGACATAGATTCGGATGCATGGCTCGAAGCCATGCAACCCGAAATGGATCCCATCCATTCCAACAAGGTATAAACCTTGATTGATCCACCCGAGGGATTTATCCCTATAAGTTGGTTATAAGTTGTAAATGGATCTTCAAACTTGGAATGAATGGAGAGGCGTTGCCTCTAAGAATTGACTAGTGGTAAAAAAGGCTATTCACAATGTTCTGGAACAGACTTTGATGAAACCTTTTCTCCATTAGCAATGTCTGGATCCATTCAGATTCACATTTGTTCTGATGAGATAGTCAAGACATTTGACTTCATCAAAACGAGTATGAACTGTGAGTGTACAAGAGGATTAGTGGGAGCGCGATGAAGCTCATATTTTATATGTCGATAATGTTCTGGCTATCTGGTATGATATCGGAATGTTAGCACAGACGAAAGCATGGTTGTCCATGCAATTCTCCATGAAAGATTTAGGAGAAGCATCTTGCCTATTGGGATACGTATCTATAGAATAGATCGGAAAGAGATGCCAACACTCTCTAAATCTAAGTACATAAAATCAATACTGGAAATATTTAGTATGAAGAATCCAAGAAATGATTGTTTCCAGTGAGACACTATATCCCTTGTTCCAAAATTGATGTGCCCTACATCAAATGAGAATAAAGGAGAATGTCTCAAATACCTTATGTTTCAAACAAAAGGTTCCATGTGGCATGCTTTACTATGTACTAGACCAGACGTAGAACATGCTCAAGTGTCACGAGCAGTTGCTAGTCAAACTCCAGTGAAGAAGTACTGGACCACCGTAAAAGATATCCTTAAGCTCTTGACAAAGACTAAGGATTTGTTCTTGGTCTACGGTGGTAGTGGAGAATTAAAATTGGAAGGATTCACTGATTCGAATTTTCAGTCTGATGTGGATGAATTAAGAACATCCATTTTTGGATACATATCCTGCATCAATGGGGTAACGGTGAATTTGAAAGGGTTCCAAGCAAATCACCGTAACCATCCAAACCACTGAAGCAAGATATATTGCAGCATTAAATGTAGCATTAAATGCGGCTTAAGAAAGTGTTTGGATATAAAACTTCATCCTATGGTTGGATGTAGTGCCTAGCATTGCGAAGCTCATGATTATCTTCCATGATAACATTGGAGCTTGATTTAACCGGATTTCATCGGGTTAATGGTATCAGTGAATTTGTGATATTGGGGGTTTTCAATATAAATATTTTATAGGGCTCTGTTACTTTATTCAGGATGGATCAATCTCAAGGAAGAGCAATATCATAAGAACAACAAGTAAATATTGTAACCAACGTAAGAATAACACAAATAAGAAGAGAAAGCTCTTTCTTTATTGATTAATAGTTGATTCTGCCGTTTGTGCAGAATTCAATGGAGTATTTGCCCTGTGATTAAGGGTTTTCAGATGTTTTCAGCGTTGTTTAATACAATGATTGACTAGGTATTTATATCACACTAAACCTAGCGTTACAAGGAAATATAGTCCTAATAGGACTCGGCCCAAATATCCTTCCTGGGTCCGGAGTATAGTCTTCTAGTCGAAAAGAGCTGTATTCGGCCGGGTCGATAAGATGATCCTGAACTGTCTGATTTGGTCGAATCGATCTTATGTTCTTTAGTCGATCCGTACAGTATGTAGGGTGCGAAATAGCCCCCATCAGTACTCCCTCACTTCTTCGAGCGTATAGATAATAGAAGCTCGTAGAAGTAGATAATTCTTCACGACTGTTTATCTTCTATGAATGGAGCCTCGTTATAAACCTTTCTTAAGAAAAAACCCTGTGGGAAAAAATCTTAAGTAAGGAAAAGAGTGCTTCATATCATAGATAGTCGTTTTCTCTTTCTAAATACAAAGGGAGGCTTTTAATCTCCTTCCGTTTTTGGCGGGAATGTGATTAGCTGTGATGAGTTCGAAACGTCTTTTCTCATCTCAGTATAAATAGGTGACTTTTGAGTTCGTCATTTTTCCTTTATACTTGCTTATAGTTCGTAGTCATTTTCTTGCTTAGTCGTTCATCATATAAAGTTTTCCTTTTATCGACTTATATCCTTCGAGAATCGGAAAACATGGCTTCTTTAAGAAAATCTTCTTCTTCCTCGAGGGAGAATGTTGATCCTAATAACGAGGAGGAGTTGCATTCTAATCTTTTGGGCGAACAAGCTGCAGTTTCTGAATTCGTCGTTCCTGTAGAAGATACTTTTAAGGTACAGATCCTTTCTGATACGGATGTTGCTGCCCGAGCCAAAAAGGGCAAAGGTACTGCTCCTCAGATTTCTGAACCAATTGAGGACCTAGCTTGTGCTTATACGGTGGATACTTTTCCGGAGGTCGTGAACAATTACGCCAAATATTTCCCGGAGGGTTCCGAGATAATTCTTCCTTCCCCTTCTGATAGGGTCACATCTCCTCCGAAAGGATGTCGCGCTTTTTACACGGCCCGTTTTAATAGCAGTCTGCGTCTTCCATTGTCTCCCCTCTTTCTTGATATTCTAAAGATATTCAGTGTGTCCTTGACACAAGTAGTTCCAAATTATGTAGCCTTCGTGGTTTGTTTTTCTATTTTGATGATCGCAAAAGGGTTCAAACCTTCTTTTCGTAACTTTACACAACTTTTTCGGTTCAATATTTCCAGTTCTTCCAATCGCGGATATTTCTTCGCTAGTCAGAGGCCTAGTCGAGCAATTTTCGATTCCCCTGTTTCTAGCAACCCTTTTTGAAAATCTCATTTTTCTTTGTTCGCCCCCCACCTCATCTTCGTTCGGCGGATGGTTCGACTATACCCTTCTCGTGGGATCATGGTTTCAAATGGGTTTACGGAGGTCGTCTGCCGACTGGTGAATTTATTCCTGACGATGCTCAGTTTATCGGTGAAATCCCCACCATGCGTGCAAACAAATATCAGAGTGCTCTTCTGATTGGGGAAGCTTTCCTTCGTAAAGTGGAATTGAGTGCTCATACTTTTCCAATCAGTTCATCATCTGAATCACTGGGTAAGCACTTCACTTTAGCTTAGGGTTATGGTGATATCTTCTATATAAAGAAATTAACTTTCATCTTGTTTCTTTTTCAGCTCATATGGTAGAAACTTCACGACATTCTTCAAAGGGAAAAATGGTGTTGTCCAAATCGTCCAAATCCATTGAGAACGTCCCTATCGAGCAGAGAGCATCTCGGAAAAGAAAGCTAGAGTTGAGTCATGACTCCGAGGAGAATGGAGAGGAATCTCCAGATTCTTCACAAGATTCCCCTATTCGTCAAAGGACTGGATCCGGTTATCCCCCTCTTCAGCTTAAGACCTCTTTAGCCATTCGTGGATGTCGCAGCTGGTCGATGCCTCATCCTAACGATAATCCGGTGGAGAGAAAGAGAAATTACTATGGTCGTTCTGGTAACGATCTCTCTTTACCTGACGACAATCATCCAAAACCTACTTTGGTCGAAATGATTGAGGATCATTTAGAAGGAAAGAGGGCTGCTAGTTATTCTGAGAAAGATTCTCTTGTCCATGATGAGAGCGAGAACGCAGTTGATAAGGCAACTCGTGTTCTTTTGTCAGGCGTTTTTACTCGCGATCTGAATAAGCTTTTTCGAAAGGATCCTCTGGAGAAATTTCAGCGAGCTTCTCTGTATGCTGAAAAGGTAACCTCTTTTTAAGTTTGCTTTATAGGATATTTTCCTTCGAAGGTCTTTTTATTTTGCTGACTTATTTTTCTGTTTTACTCCTTTACTTTTTCAGACTAAGACTTGTTTAGCCTCATATGCTTATGAAACTGCTCTCTGGAAACAACAATGTGAGTTTCTGGATGAGAGATACAAAACTTTACTTCATAAGTCCTCAGGTTCAGAGGTAGGCCCATCAACGTATTCTTCCGTTTCGGTTGTAGAGACTAGGGCTACTGGGACTGAAGACCAGGAGATTATAAACAGGGTTCTGGAGTCTTCCCGTGCTCAAGAGCAAACCGAACAAATGGCTAAAAAGTTAGAGGAGTTCCAGTTTCAGAGTACTACTCGGATTAGCGAGTTAGAATCTCAAGTGTCAAGCCTTCAAGCCTCTTTAGAGGAGTATGAGAGGGATATTCCTCTTAGTGGACTTAGGGATCGTTACGGCCGGTATCCCGACGAAAAAGTAATTCGTGAATTCCTCAAATCTCCTGTTCATACAGCGATGGTATACGAGATGGTCGGTCCTCTCCTGGAAAATACCTTTAAGAAGGCGATTCATCAGCTGGTTGCTTTCGACATGATAGATGATCGTCGAAAGGAATATTTTAAAGCGGCACATATTCGGTTGAACCGCTATGGCGAAGTATACTCTCCTTCTGAGCTTCCAGATGTCGTATATCAAAATTTTCCTTTGGCTCACCTCGTCAAAGAGTTTGGAAAACCATTGCCGATTCCCCCTTCTGACGTTAACGATGAGCTTGATGAAACTTTTATCGATCGAGAGGAAGAGGAAGAGGCTTTTGAGCCAGCACAAGGAGAAGACGTCGCTGGCGAACAGATGATTCCGGAGGGCGATCAGGCTGTATGATATATGGGTTCATGAAGATACCCTTGTAACCATTTATCGTAGGTTTTAAATGTAATTTTACACTTTTAACCCTTTGTACGCCCAACGTTTCATATTCTGACAGTCATGTCCTTTCATCTTCGCCGTAATTATTCAGACAAGTCATTAACTTCACCGTAATCAGTATGCGCGTGTCTTTTCAAATTCTAGTGTTTATTCCAAGGTCAGCTTTACTATTTCGCGCCCTTTCCTTGGGTTGTCGCATCTTTTCGCATAGTATAAATATAAAAGGTAAAAAATTTGTCTCGCTATTTACTGCTTTGTTTACCTCTTTAACAGAATACTCTTCCTTTACCAGATCGATAAGCCTTCTCGATATTTTCAATTTACTTATTGAATTCCGATCATGACTAATCTTTTTGGTAACACGTCGAAGCGTCCTTCGCGTGAGAACGCTAGAAATTCTAGATTAAAAAAGTCTCGAACAGAAGGACCCTCGACGGAACCTCCTTGTTCATCCTTGGCTAGTAGCTCGATAACCGATAATCTTGTCTTCCCTTCCGCACCTTTCTCCGTAGGTAATTCATCTATTGTAGAACCAAATTTTTCTTCTTCTACAGAAGTAGGAAATAGGCCTTCCCCTGGTCGGGTGGCTTTTGGAGATTCGTCCAATGTGGAGCAGTTTTTCGATATACCTGTTTCTTCAGGTGTTTCTTCTTTTGAGTATGGGTTTCATGGAGGGGATTTTGTTAATACTCTTCCTTTTTCTACCTCTGCTGCCCCGGTCGTCAGCGGGGGCCAAACTGAAGAAAGTTCCTTCGTAAATCCCTCCTCAACTCAGCCTATTTCCCAAGATTTTCCTGATTACTTGTTTCATGATACTACCGTGATGACTACTTCCTTTGAATCTGGCGGGCCTTCTGGAGGCCGAAACGAGTCAAGGTTTGGTCGGCAGACTGTTATTTCTGCTTCGGGGAAGGAAACCTCGGTTAGTCCTAACGAGAGGGAATCTCCTCGTCCGTTAGACGATCGTTGCATCCTTGAGCAGATTAAGGATATTATGCTGTCGACGACTCCGTGCTCTGATGGTGTTTCTCTTGCTAGCGATCTGCCGGGCTCTGTTGAGCCCGACGCTTTGTCCTGGGATTTAGGTTTGAGCACTATTTTGCCTGGAGAGTTGAAGAAGCTTGAGGGTACTTCCAATGTACGCCTTGTTCAGTCGCTAGTGAAGATATGCGAACAGGTGGATAAATCTTTCATTATTTTACTTGCTTTTATTTTTACTGCGTCGACATGTGGGGGTTTTTCTTATTCTCTTCCTTTTCTAGGCCAAATATTTTTTTTTTTTTTGTGTGTGCCCAACTTTTGTGTAGTTGTTTAGGCTGAAATTTTTGTATTGGGAGAACGACTGAATTGGAAATTATGACCTTTTGTAGGCAGATTCTTGCCTTGATCAATTTTTATTTTGTAGATATACTTTGTTTTCACATTTTAGTGTTATGCATAAATATAACATCATGGAATAATCAGCATAGATTAGCTTACTTATCTGATATTGATCTCTGCGGAGAAAATTCAGGATAGAAAAAAGGTAGCTTGATCTTGCTTGGTCACTATTTAAGTAACTGAATGATATAATGTTTGCTCTGCAAATCAAATTTTTTGTTGATCAACCCAATATAGTCCCTTGGGTTATATCCAAAATCACGTTGCTCGTCAGAATGTAGACAGTAGTTCATTCGTATCGGTAAACGATTGAATAGCTGTTAAGGATTGCTCAGCATCTTGGTCGATGTTCAATCCATTCCTTGTAAATTTGTCTTTTTGTGACGTATATCTTATATAAGGAGGCTATTGCCCCTTCTGTTGAACTCCGCTTTTTCTTTTCATCAGACTAAGAGAAAATATCCTTTTCAGTATCTTCCAAAGCTTCATGTTTCCCAGCATTAACTTTGAACTATATGTTCCTCAGCCAGTGTATCATTATATCATTTCCTTGATATGGGAGGAATTGAAAAATGTAGGAGTCTTGGCCAGATCTGACCTGTTCAGACCTCCTTCAGCAATTCTTTGGTATGTTAGGCAGTGACTTCTTTGCAGTTTCGAATAAGGAGGACTATTCTCCTGATTTCTATGTCAGATATCTTGGACTCCAAAGGAGTTCTTGTATGGCTTAGTTAATGGTTACCCATATGATGTATGATGCAGTGACGACCCTCGTATGGTGGAGGGTTTGGTCTTTTATCTTTTGTCGAGCAAGTATCCTTTTCACGACGGTTTTAAACTTGTATGCCTTCGTTTGTGGACTCTAGGTTTTCAGGCAATCGACCATCATGTATGATCGTGCCGGTCTATCTGGTTCGGAGCTCCTTTAGGTCTGCTTGTGTTATTTCGATGATCGCTTCGATCTATGGCTTCTCTTGTTATCGACTGGTTGAGTCGATTAGATAGTGTCGTTCCAACTTATTTGCATTTATTACGGGGAGTCAAAAGGTCGCATTTCTGTCCCTTGATTAAATACTTTTTCAGCCGTTGGATTGCTTAGATCTATCCCTATAAATAGGGGGGTGGTTTGCATTCTTCATTTGCAATTTCTCAAAAAGGATGGAGATCTCAGTTTCCTTAAATTTTATTTTGCCTTCAGATCCCATAATATTCAAAAAATCACATTATCGTGATTCATACTGTAATAGCTTGATGTTCTTCTGCCTTGTACTGACGAGTCCCATGGAAGCCCTACCTTGTACTAACGGGTCCCATGAGGCCTCAAATGTTGTTTTCACAGATTTGAGGTCCGTGGTTTCTGTTTGCACATGGAGGGTTCATACTTGCCAGTCACCCTCGCTCTTGGATGTTACCTCCGGGGTGATAGACCACCGGGGTGGGCTGGTAAATGTGCTTATCGCGACAGTCCTTGCGAAATGCTGCTTCAGAGTAAAATGCCAACTCCTAATGTGGAAGCAGTATTTTGTTGTGGGTGAATGAGTATTGCCGGTTATCTGGCTGGTAATGCTCCTTTCGTCTGGAGGAGCATTTGATCTTTCGTCCCAGGCCATCGAACTAAAGAAGTCGACCATCCTGAGCAGCATGCTTCTTAGGTAGTTTATCATAATCGACGAGGTACTAGGGAGAAGATTGGTGTTTCCGTGGACATTGTCGTGAAGATCGCTGATCTATAAGATTATTTTATCTAAACCATTGTAACGATGTTTAAGTAGTATGTAAACCTTTGTAATGTAGGACTTTTGTATGTAACTGATTTGATGAATAAAATATTACTTTTATCCCTTGCGTTCTCCTAGTCTTTTGATTTTGTCATAATTTTATTTATGAGGAGCATTTTCCAAGCAGATGGATTCATACTCGATTCATCTTCAAGACTTGGTTGTATTAGCAGATCTTTTAGATCGTTAGGAACAGATCAAGGAGTGTTTATCGAGGAGATCAATGTATACTCAACTCTTATTTATTTAGACTTAGGTTTTTATGCCAGAAGCCTTTTAGATCGTTGAAAACGGATCGAGGAGTGTTTATTAAGCGGATCAATGTATACTCGATTCGTTTTATTTAGACTTAGGTTTTTAATATCAGAAGTCAACTAATTGTTGAAAAATTGATCGAGGAGTGTTTATTGAGCGGATCAATGTTTACTCAACTCGTTTTATAATTTAGACTTAGGTTTTTATACCAAAAGTCATTTAGATCGTCGTAAATATATCGAGGAGTGTTTATTGAGCGGATCAATGTATACTCGACTCTTTTATAATTTAGACTTAGGTTTTTATACCAAAAGTCATTTAGATCGTTGTAAATATATCGAGGAGTGTTTATTGAGCGGATCAATGTATACTCGACTCGTTTTTTTTGGACTTAGGTTTTCAATACCTGAAGTCTTTCAATCGTTGTAAATATATCGAGGAGTGTTTATTGAGCGGATTAATGTATACTCGACTCGTTTTTACTTAGACTTAGGTATTCAATACCAAAAGTCTTTTAATCGTCGTGAATAATGACCGAGGAGCTTTTATTGAGCGGATCAATGTATACTCGACTCGTTTTTACTTAGACTTAGGTTTTCAATACCAAAAGTCTTTTAATCTTTGTGAATAATGACCGAGGAGTTTTTATTGAGCGGATCAATGTATACTCGACTCGTTTTTACTTAGACTTAGGTTTTCAATACCAAAAGTCTTTTAATCTTTGTGAATAATGACCGAGGAGTTTTTATTGAGCGGATCAATGTATACTCGACTCGTTTTTACTTAGACTTAGGTTTTCAATACCAAAAGTCTTTTAATCGTCGTGAATAATGACCGAGGAGTTTTTATTGAGCGGATCAATGTATACTCGACTCGTTTTTACTTAGACTTAGGTTTTCAATACCAAAAGTCTTTTAATCTTTGTGAATAATGACCGAGGAGTTTTTATTGAGCGGATCAATGTATACTCGACTCGTTTTTACTTAGACTTAGGTTTTCAATACCAAAGTCTTTTAATCGTCGTGAATAATGACCGAGGAGTTTTTATTGAGCGGATCAATGTATAATCGACTCGTTTGTATGGTCGGATCGAGGAGTGTTTATTGAGCGGATCAATGTATACTTAACTCCTTTTGTCCCGATCTCAACCAATATGATAGTAGAATTCCAAGGAGTGTTTACCGAAACAATCGATTTATACTCAATCTTGACTTAATATTTAAAATTGCTAAAGTCTTTAACAATTGAACTGTAGGCTAAGGCCTTTATTACAAAGATTAAAACTTAATAAAATAAAATAAAACAAAGCAGCATAACCTGCTAAAAGTTATTTACCATAGTATTTCCTAAGGTTGACTGCGTTCCAGGTTCTTGGTAAGGCTGTTCCATCCAAGTGTGCAATTTTGTATGAACCTTTCTTTCCTACGCCAATGACAATGTAAGGTCCATCCCAATTTTGTTGTAACTTTCCCACATGCTTGGATACTTCTACTTTTTTCAAGACCAGGTCTCCTTCTTTGAAGGTTCGGATGCGTACCTTTTGATTGTATGCCTTTTCCATATTTGCTTTAGTGGCTTGCAGGCGTACAGCGGCTTTTTCTCTCAAAGCTTCTGTTAAATCGACGTCACTTTCTCTTGTCTTTTCATTTTCCTGATCATCGTACATCTCGATTCTTGGTGTTGGGATTAGAGTTTCAACAGGAATAACAGCTTCCGAACCATATACCAAGCTAAATGGTGTTTCCCTGGTTGAGCTCCTGACTGTGGTTCGATTAGCCCAAAGTACTCCTGGGAGTTCATCGAGCCATTTTCCTTTGGCCGCTCCTAATCTTTTTTCCAAGGATTTTATTATTTCTCGGTTTGCTACTTCGGTTTGTCCGTTCGCTCTAGGGTGCCCGACCGAAGTGAAATTTTGTTGAATTCCAAGTTTCGAACACCATTTTATTACCTGTTTTCCCGCGAATTGGGTTCCATTATCAGAAATTAGGATCCTTGGGATGCCAAATCGACAAACTATGAATTTCCATAGGAAGTTGATCACTTGGAATTGAGTTATTCGTGCGAGGGCGATGCATTCTATCCATTTGCTGAAGTATTCTACGGCGACCAGGACATAAGCTTTCTTGGATCTAGCCGCTGGGAACGGTCCCACGATGTCCATTCCCCATTGATCCAAAGGCCAACATACCGGGATTGGGTGCATGTTTTCTGCTGGTCGATGACATATATTAGCATGGACTTGGCAGTGATGACATTCTTGGACATACTGAGCGGCATCCTTATTGATGGTAGGTCAATAATAACCTGTGCGGAGGCATTTTAAAGCCAATGCCCTTGCTCCGCTGTGATTCCCTGCGTCTCCTTCATGTACTTCTCATAGAATATCAATGGTTTGTGATTCAGAGACGCATTTCAGAAGAATTCCTGATACTGATCTCCGGTAGAGTTTTTCTTCTACCAATGTATATTTTGGAGCCCGATATTTTATTTTCCGAGCTTCATTCTGGTCAAGCGGCAGTTTTCCCTCTCGAAGATAGTCTATCATTGGATTCATCCAGTTTTCTTCAGCTTCTTCGATTTCCATTATATCGACTGCCGGTGTTTCATCGATATCGATCGCCGGTGTATTAGAGATTAACCAGTTGATCACCCTTTCGGTTTTTCCGTCATGGGCTCCTGTGAACTTAGATAGTTGATCGGCCCATTTGTTTTCCGAACGTGGAATGTTCTGTATACCGAAGCTTTCGAATTTCTCAGCTAGTGTTTTCACTTTGGCGAGGTATTTAACCATATTAAATTCCTTAGCCTCGTACAGGCCTTCTATTTGTCTTTGCACTAACTCTGAATCGGTTAATACTTTAAGGCTCTTTATGTTGGCTTTGATCGCCATTTCCATTCCTGCGATTAACGCTTCATATTCTGCTTCATTGTTTGTTACGACGAAGTCCAACGTTATTGCATAATTTAAATCTTCTTTATTTGGTCCGGTGAAGTTGATTCCGGCGCCTCCTCCTTCTCGGCATGAAGCACCGTCAACATGCATTAACCAAGTTTGATCTTCTATGATCAAGATATCGTCGTTGAGGCTGTTCGATAGTTCCGTTGCCTGTGTCGGGGTTTCCAATAGAAAATCAGCTAGCACTTGGGCCTTAATTGCAATTCTTGGTTTGTAATCGATTTCAAATTGGCCGAGTTCGATCGCCCATTTGATTAGTCTTCCGGAGGCTTCCGGCTTTGCTAAGACTTGTCTCAGTGGTTGATTCGTTAAAACCACGATTTTGTAGGTTAAAAAGTAAGGTCGAAGTTTTCGTGCAGCCTAATGGAGTGAATTTCTCAATTTCCAAATAATTCTTCTCCGCCCCTTGCAGTAATTTGCTTAAATAATAGACAGGCTTATGTTCTGAACCTTCTATCTTAATTAGTACTGAACTAACGGCCGCGTCGGAGATCGAGATGTAGATATACAATGGTTCTCCTTCCGTCGGTTTGGCCAACATCGGGGGTGTTGTCAAATACTCTTTGAGTTGTTCGAAGGCTCGATCGCATTCTTCGGTCCAAACAAAGTTTTTTTGCTTTTCGAAGCGTTTGGAAAAAGGGCAAACTTCTGTCTGCTGATTTTGATATGAATCTGTTCAACGCTACGATTTTCCCAACCAAGCTTTGTACTTGGGAGATGGTTTTGGGAGGTTTCATTTCAGTTATGGCTCGAATTTTTTCTGGGTTGGCTTCTATTCCTCGCTGGTGTACCAAATAGCCCAAAAATTTTCCTGACTTAACACCGAAAGTGCATTTCGCGGGATTTAACTTCATGCGGTATTTTCTCAAGATCCCGAAACATCGATCAAGATGTTTTACGTGATCTGCTTCGTTTATACTTTTGACTAACATGTCGTCTACATAAACTTCCATTATCTCTCTGATTAATTCTTTTTAACATTAGGTTTACTAATCTTTGGTAAGTAGCCCCGACATTCCTTAAGCCGAATGGCATTACTATAAAGCAATATAATCCCTGCTCGGTTATGAACGCAGTCTTCTCTTGGTCCCGCTCATCCATGTATATTTGATAAAACCCTTGAAAGGCGTCCATCATGCTGAATATCGTGAAGCCAGCGGTTGAGTCAACTAATAAGTCGATCCTTGGGAGGGGATATGGGTCGCGTGGGCATAATTTGTTAAGGTCGGTAGAATCATTACACATTCTCCATTTGTTGTCCTTTTTATCCCCTTTTGCTACAAGAACAACATTACATAGCCATTCTAAGAAGTGTATTTCTCGGATTTGTTTTGCTTCAAGTAGTCTTTCTACCTCGGCTTTGATAATTTTATCTTTTACTGGCCCATGATTTCTATTCTTTTGTCTGGCGGGTTTTGCCAAAGGATCAATTTTTAGGGAATGCTTGATTACTCGAGGATCAATTCCTTCAATGTCATTCGCGCTCCAAGCGAAGACGTCGACATTATCTCTGAGGAAGTTGATCAACATTACTTCCCCTTCTTTGCTCAATTCAGTACCTATTCTTGTTGTTTTGGACGAGTCCCCTTGTACTAGAATTACATCCTTATGTTCTGGTGGTTTTAAGGCTAAATCTAGCGGTTCTTTTCCCTTTTTATCTATTCGATCAGTACTAGGGATTTCAACCTTGTTTCTAACGAGATCGTCTTCGAGTTTTCTTTTGCTCGGGGTAATTGATTTAGGGTGATCTTTCAAGGTTAATGAGGTGTTTTAGCAATCCCATGCCATACAGTGATCATTCATTATTTCCCCGATACCTCTATCGGTCGGAAACTTTATCTTCTGGTGATAAGTAGAGACAACGGCTCGAAATAGGTTGAGGGCTGGTCGTCCTAATATTGCGTTATAAGCGAAGGGTGTTTCTACCACTAGAAATTTTACTAGCTTCACTGTCCGGTGCGGTTTTTTCCCGAGTGATACACTTAAGGTTATTGTTCCGCTGGGGACGATTTCAGATCCTCCAAACCCTACTAACGGCGTAGCTACTTTCTGTAGATTTATCTATCCCAAGTTCATTTGGGCTAAAACCTCCCGGGAGATGATATTCGCTGAGCTCCCATTATCGATTAGGATTCTTTTGACATTATAATTTGCTATTTCTAGCGACATCACCATCGGGAAATCGGGGTTATCCTCTTTTGTGTCCCAAACAATGTTTTTAGGTACTTCGCCTTCCTTAAAGCTGATCAGCTGGTCGTTTGATGGCTTGTTTTCCAGAGTCCATATTTCTTTTGGGTATTTTAAGTTTCCAATTATGGATCTGGCTGTCTTTCGTCGGGCGTTAGGACTATCCCCGCCTGCGGGTCCCCCCGGATATTGTATGGATAGTCCCATTGATCTTGTCATGATTCAACTCCTGCGTAGGACCATGCTCGGGTGACCTTCGACGAGAACTCCTTCTTTGATTATTATTTCGAGGGCTTCTACTTCTTTCCCTTTTGCGGTTATCTCGCTCTATATAGTCGTCTAGTTTTCCCTGTTCGATTAGTTTTTCAACTTCTCTTTTAAGGTGAAAACTATTTTCCGTTCGATGTCCGTGTGCCCGATGGTATTTACAGTATAGGTCATAGTTTCGAGATCCTGGTCTGGGCTGAGCGATTTTCCTCGCTTCAGGGATCCAATTATTCCTTTCTAGTACTTCCAATATTTCTTCCATCGGAGCATTTAACCTTGGGTGTTCTACTTGATTAACCCTGCCTCTGATCGGTAGTTCGGGGTTTCTTGGTCTTTGGTAGAAATTAGGTTGCCTTTCTTGGTCAGCTTTGTTGTATTCCAATCGCTGGAAAACATTGCATTTTCTAAAAGATCGCTCATAATCCATGGATCTTTGGGCAGGAATCCTATCATGCCGTTTGGAGCCTGAAGTTGTGGCTTTGTTTTTGTTTTTATCTTTAAAGGAATTCATCTCTTCTTGGGTCATATATTTAGACGCCAAGCTCATGATGTCGGCAAACGTTCTTGGTTGTTTTCGACTGAGGGCATTTCCGAACTGCCTATTCTTCGTGAGGTCGAAGAGAATAGAAATTATGTAATCGATATTTGGGGAATCGATTTTGAGTAATTCCACGTTAAATCTCGCCAACAGTTTCTTAGGGATTCTCCCTCTTGTTGGTGTATGGTTCCTAAGTAGCTCATCGGGAGTTTTTGCCTCTTCTGACTGGCAAACTGCTGTGTCAATTTATTGCATAATTCCCGAAAACTGAATATGGAGTTGGCAGGTTGTTTGGCGAACCAGTCCAATGCGAGTCCTTCGAATGTGGTCACCATTAACTTGGCGGTGAATTCCGCCGAGTGGGCGTATAAGTTCATTATATTCGTGAAGCTAAAAATATAATCATCTGGGTCAGTGGTTCCATCATATCGGGGTAGTCTACCCGGGACCTGTCCAATTGACTGTGTTTCTTTTATTTCTCTGCAGAAGGGAGAACATGCCGCAAGGCTCTCCTGGAGTTCCGTGGTTCAGGCCTACGGGTTTTGAACAGATCGTAGGCGTTGTTCGAGTCGCTCCTGCACCATCCTTTCGATTTTTCTTTCCGAGAATCGCGTTGTTCGTGGTCGATCTGGGATTGCATCATCTATGTCATCCTCGATGGGGATTATTGTACGTTCCTTGGACCCACTGTGCCCCGGCTGTGGTTTTCTTTGTCCTGGTTTTCTTCGGGGATGGTTATCGGAGGGTTTTGAATTGCCCTGCTGCGGACTGTGTAGCGAGCGCCGCTCGCATGCCGGGCTGTCAGCTTGTTGAGAGGCTTGATCGTTTTGCCTTGGTGCTCTTTGAGCAGGAGTTGCCCTGGCAGCCCTAACGTTTCGAGGAATTTGATCAAGTACGAGTAATTCTTCTGGAGAGAGTGGTTTAACGAGCATTGCGATCTGTCGCAGTTTCTCCTGAGCGCCCGGGAGAGGAACGGGGATCACAGGGACTTCCGGTTCTTCCGGTATTGTACCGGGAAGTCCTCCTTGGGGTTCCTGCTGACGGGGGTGGGTATCCTGTAAATTCTCGTTGGTGTTGGGAGCGTTATTATCATTGTTGTCCTGTAGATCTTCAGATGTGTTATGACCGGTGGTTGTGTTACTTCTTGCTCCAATACGAGCGCTTTTCCTTGGGCGAGCCATGTGTCGATTGAATAATTAACCTAGCCCCTTGGTGGGCGCCAACTGATTTAACCGGATTTCGTCGGGTTAATGGTATCAGTGAATTTGTGATATTGGGGGTTTTCAATATAAATATTTTATAGGGCTCTGTTACTTTATTCAGGATGGATCAATCTCAAGGAAGAGCAATATCATAAGAACAACAAGTAAATATTGTAACCAACGTAAGAATAACACAAATAAGAAGAGAAAGCTCTTTCTTTATTGATTAATAGTTGATTCTGCCGTTTGTGCAGAATTCAATGGAGTATTTGCCCTGTGATTAAGGGTTTTCAGATGTTTTCAGCGTTGTTTAATACAATGATTGACTAGGTATTTATATCATACTAAACCTAGCGTTACAAGGAAATATAGTCCTAATAGGACTCGACCCAAATATCCTTCCTGGGTCCGGAGTATAGTCTTCTAGTCGAAAATAGCTGTATTCGGCCGGGTCGATAAGATGATCCCGAACTGTCTGATTTGGTCGAATCGATCTTATGTTCTTTAGTCGATCCGTACAGTATGTAGGGTGCGAAATAGCCCCCATCAGAGCTATTGCTAAAGCAAAGCATTCGAGATCTTACCAGAAATCTAAACACATTTGAAAGAAAGGTACCATTTAATTAGAAAAATCATTGGTAGAGTTAACGCGCGTAATGGATCGCGTCGACTCAGAAGACAACTTGGCGGATCCACTAAAAGGAGGCTATATCATGAAATGAGTTCGAAGAACATCTTTAAAAAGATGGGTCCTAGAAACGTTTGTGATTGGCTTTAGGGCAAGTGGGAGATTGATGGGATAGTGCCCTGCAAGCCAATATATTTAGCTTGTATTGGAACTATCATTATCTTTCTTTAGTATAAATATAATAATACGCACGTTTATTTATATGTGTATAAGGATAAACAATGGCCAATTTCATCTCTCGCGAATACATTTAAGCGATTGGTTGAAACCCTTAGATTACATTAGACTATGGGACGATTCACTTCAGTACTGAGTGCAATCATGAAACAGTCTCAAAGGTCGTAATCTTAAAACTGTTCCAAGTCATAGATTCCGAACGAGACGTGGTATCGTAGGAATCGCCAAGACTTGTACAAGTATGCATGATTCACATGGAGTGAATTTGTAGCGTTTCATGAGCAAGGCATTTGAGGCCAGTGCATACGAGTAGGTGGTTAAATGGAGGATTGAACGCATCGAACGACCCGAACAGAGAAACCCGTTGTTGAAGCGCATGTCGCATATCGGTGATGGGACGTTTCTCAAGGATTATAATAGTGTACGATTTAGTCCTTTGACTTGAGGTGCTAGGGCGAATTCGGTGCATGAAAGTGCGTACTTAGATCTAGGTATAGGCCACGTAGCTTGGTCATAACATGCCTAGGTTGGGTGCGTATGGACATGTATGCGAGTGGTTAGTACCGATATGGAATCTATTGACTCACTGTAATGGGTGAGAGAATTTCCTATACGATTCTTAGATAATATATCCAAGGAACCTACGGCCGTAGTCGGTGACGGATTTGGAAAAGGGTTTCCAAATTTAGGAGTCACACTGGAATATTATCCTGAATTAGAAAGTATAGTTATCGAGACAAATTTAGAGGTGCCGATCAATTCACACACCCTAAGTCTTGATCGGGAATATTAGTCGATAGAAGGACCGTATGTACATGGTAATTATATGAGACGAGGTTCACAAGTATCAATTCACCTGAAGTTGGGCTTCATGGGCTTGTGGCTAGACATCGACCATGAAGTGTAGGTACTCCTGAGTTAATAGAGGATTTAATTCTAGGAGTGATCAATCAAAGGTTGTTTAATTGACCGGAGCAATTTATTGTTCATAAATTAAATCACGAGGAATTCGTGGGTCTGCTGCCAATTGATGGTGAACCCAGAGGGTCACACACAATACAATTGGACAGTGACTGTTGAAAAGGATACAAAAGGAATTAATTGATTTAAAGGTAATTAAATCAATTAAATGAATTAAAAGTATTTAATTCAAGTGGGAGATTAATTAATTAGCTGACTTGATTAATTAAATACTTAATTGAGTTGCTAATTAATTATATAAAAGAAATATTGATTTTATTGGATTGGGCATTTAATTAAAGTAGTTAATTAAATGAAAGGCTTGCAAGACATGTGCCTGTAATTAAAAGCCCATAAGGAGTCTTGCAAAACCTAGGTCAAGAGGGAGTTTATAAATAGGGTTCCACTAGAGCTCAAAAAGCTAACACCCTAGAAAAACCCTAGTCTCTCTTCTCTTCCTAGCCGCCGCCCCCCTCTCCTTTGCCCCGCCAACCTAGAGCCGCCCCCACCTGCTGCCGTGAGCTGCCCTAGCGCCGCCGCCGCCGCCTCTCCCTTGTTCCACCGTGTTAGATCTTGCATTGGCAAGTAGATCTGCACAGTCCTGCTTCGACAAATCTCCTAGATCCAGTTTTGAGCCTAAGACTAGGAGATGTTGCCAGAATCCAATTGGTGAGGACTAACTTTGGAGGTGAGACGCTTGGATCACTTCTGTGAACCAGATCCAGATCCAAATTCAGAATCAGAACTGAAGGTTGCCACCACCTTGCCTGTGGTGAGGTAAAACGCAAAAACCCCCTTGTTTAATTACTCTGTGTGTTTTTTTTTCTTGATTGCGTATAAATAATATGGAGAATCTAATATGGGACCTTGGGTGCTTCGAAAAAATTTAAATTCCGCACTTTCGTTGTATTGACAATCGAGGCAACCCAACCACTATCCCAACATGTGGACGACATGATTTTTGGTTCAACAAATCAACAGATGTGTGATAAGTTCTCGAAGCTAATGCAGAACAAGTTTGAAATGAGCATGATGGGAGAACTTAATTATTTTCTTGGCTTGCAAGTAAGACAGTTGCCTGATGGAATATTCATTAGCCAAGCAAAATACACAAAGGATCTGTTCAAGAAATTTGGTATGGAAACTAGCTCTACTGCTAATATTCCAATGTCTACTAGTTTTCGTTTGGATAAAGATGAAGATGGAAAATCAGTGGACATAACTAAGTACAGAAGAATTATTGGGTCACTGTTATACTTAACAGCTAGCAGACCTGATATCATGTACTCTGTTGGGGTTTGTGCGAGGTATCAATCAAATCCTAAGGAATCTAATCTCCTAGCTGCCAAAAGGATACTCAAATATCTTAAAGGTACTGAAGATTTGGGATTGTGGTATCCTAGGGAATCTGGATTTGAACTTATTGGATATTCAGATTCTGACCTTGCTGGCTGCAAGATAGACAGAAAAAGCACAACAGGTGCCTGTCAGTTCTTAGGTAGTCGTCTGATCTCTTGGATGAGTAAGAAACAGACTTCAGTATCCATATCAACTGCTGAAGCTGAATATATAGCTGCTGGAGCTTGCTGTGGACAAATATTATGGTTGAAGCATCAACTAGAAGATTACAACATAAAAATCAGTGGAATCCGTATCTACTCTGACAATACAAGTGCAATCAGCCTTACTCAAAATACTACAAGTCATTCAAGGACTAAGCATATTGAGATCAAACATCACTTCATTAGAGATTATGTGGAGAAAGGAAATGTCATGATAGAATATGTATTTACTGAAAATCAGATTCCTGACATCTTCACAAAACCTCTAAGTGAGACAAGGTTTTCAACTCTAAGAGCTTAACTAGGTCTACTAAAATTGCATGCATAAGTTGAGGGGGAACTCATCAGAAGACCGGAGTTCAATAGCTTACTCATCATTTTATCTTCAAGGATTAACTCTAAACAGACTAGTTAACTTATGAATTCTTAGAGTCAGGGGGAACGTGTAAGACTAGCGATACTTCTGATTAAAAGATGAAATTCGTTGATGACAGTTAGTTGAAGTTATGTTTTCATCAGAAGATTAATGTCTTGAAGATTGAAGATTAATTATCTAGCTGGATTGACAAACATCCGAGGAAGGTTATCAGTTATTGGCTTTCACTGATAACAACTTTGTCATCAGGACGGTAATCCTATCAGATAAGTGTTTTAATTACCTGTCTGATCAACTGTATAAAAGCTAAGTGTATTAAAAACGTTTTATCTAAAACACACTTTTATAAGTACATTAAGGCGGTTCGCATTCCCACCTGTCATTAAATGCTTTTTGAATTTAAAAATGCATAACTGACGCCACACGATCAGATCTGACAAGAAATGGATCTAACGGTTGGCTGGTATCACGGAAACCGAAATACCCTAACTCTATAAATCCAGATCTGATCAGACTTGTCGTTCTTTACGCACCCTAAAATACTTAGAGCATTTGTGAGAAATTTCCTTGCATTCTATCTTCTGCAAAAACTCTTTGTTCTCACTAACCTTCTCCAGAAACGAAGATGAGTTCATCTCAAGAAGCCAAAGCTGAAGGCATGTACCTTGTGTACAGTGCGTACCATAAGTCAGGAACTCCGGTCATGAAGGAGATTCTTGAAAAATTCAAAGCTGCAAATCTGGTTAAATTCATGGAATCGCACGAAGGATTAGTTTGGAAGGATCAGGTTATGGAATTCTATAACACTGAGAAGGCCGTGGACTTTGATAAGAAGGAAATCAGGGCTACTGTTGGCGGAATTCCAATCGTCATAACCCCTGCTCTGCTGCACGAAAAGTTTGGTCTCTCAAACCAAGGCCATCAAGATGTTACCACTCTGACTGAAGACAAGCT
The DNA here is from genome assembly GCA_003313485.2 of Penstemon barbatus. Lineage (NCBI taxonomy): Eukaryota > Viridiplantae > Streptophyta > Magnoliopsida > Lamiales > Plantaginaceae > Penstemon > Penstemon barbatus. The sequence continues at coordinate 29,985,870 of CM064879.1, read as the reverse complement.
CCATGAGTTCTGGGTTGTCTGTGCGAAGAAGAATGAGGTAATGTCTGGAAATTTGAAGAAGAACCAGCTAAAAGATGAGTTTCAGGGAATGGCAGATTTGGTGTCCAAGCTGATAGAGAACTGCACTTTCTCTCTTTATGCTATCACCATGAAGAGATATTGCATCATGGTGGTCATCTATTATGGAATTGAAGTGAATTGGTCAGTTGTGATCTGGTATATTCTGGCCAACTTTCATCAGAAGAAGCAAACCAATCACAGGATAACTTTAAGTTACCTGTTTCATCAGTTGGGTTGTGGACTGGCGAATGGGAAAGAAATCCACAGCTCAAAGGCTATGACCAGCTATCAAGCTGTAAAAGGAGGAAGAAAGAGAAAAACAAAGGAAGAGGAAGCAGAGGAGGAGGAACCAAAGGAAAAGGTTCCTGTCAAGAAGCCAAGGAGATTGGTGAAAACAGCTCAGCTTGCTGTTGAAAAGAAGAAAGCTGAAGAGCCTAAGGAAATGGCTCAGAAGAATAAAGTCAAGACTTCTGTTCAAACAGCCCAGCCAGCTGTTGAAGCCAGAACAGAAGAATCTGGGGCAAAGGAGGTAGCTGATGCCATCATAAATCAGACTACTGCGGAGATACAAAATATTTCTCCTGCCTCTTCTTCAAGAACTCCATCTGCTGAACATCCTGATGAGAATGTTTCTCACAGGACAAGAAGTTAACTAAGGGATACAGGTGTTTCCAAACCTGTTCCAGGAAGAACAAAGAAGACTGCAAGAAAGAAAATGACTTTCATTGACTCACCCACTGAGTTAACAGATTTGGTGAGAGAAAGCCCTCAAACAGCATAGAGGCCTATTGGAACTGAAGAAACGTCTACTGCTGAACAGACTGATGTGCAACAGACTGTTCAAGAAAAACCAACAGCTGAGGTTTCCAAACCTCAAGATGATCCAGACGTGATGATCATAAATCCCACAGCAGCTGCACCTCTTGCATCTGATGGTCCCACTCCTGCCCCAGCTGATAAAGGAAAAAGAAAAATACTTATCAAAAGAAAGAAGATTTCAGCTGCAGACAAGAAAAAGAGGGAGGAGGCTGAGCAAAGAAAAAGGGACGAGCAAGAAGAGAAAAGAGTCCTTGAACTTAGCAAGATTCAGGCAGCAAAGGATGAAGAAAGGAGAAAAATGTCTGAAGCAGAAAGGAAGGCTGCTGAAGATGTTGAACTTGCTATGGTCAGTGAATTGAGCAAGACATATGCTCATGGACCTGCTCATGGTGTGATTTAACCGGATTTCGTCTGGTTAATTAGGTATCAGTGAATTTGTGATATCGGGGGGTTCTCGATATTTGTATATATTTTATAGGGCTCCGTTACTTTATTCCGGATGGATCGTTTACAAAGAAAAGCAATATTTAAGAACAAGAAGTAAAACCACAAACAAAGCTAAAAACACACCGATATGGAGATCAAAAGCTATGAATAATATTGAATCTTATTCAGTTGTGCTGTAGTAAGCAGTGTATAATCATGTATTCTTGGAGTTGAGGGATTTCGTAGTTGTCTAATACAATGATTAACTAGGTATTTATACAATGCTAAACCTAGCGTTACAAGGAAACATAGTCCTAATAGGACTCGGCCCAAATATCCATCTTGGGTCCGGAGTATAATCTTCTATCGAAGCGAGCTGCACTTGGCCGGGTCTGTAAGATGATCCCGATCTGTTTGAATTGGTCGAATCGATCTTATCTCCTTTGTTTGATTCGAGTAATAAGTAGGGTGCAAAATAGCCCCCATCAGTACTCCCTCACTTCTTCGAGCGTATAGACAATAGAAGCTCGTAGAAGTAGATAGATCTTTACGACTGTTTGTTTTCTATGAATGGAGCCTCGTTAAAAACCTTACTTAAGAAAAAACCCTGTGGGAAAAAATCTTAAATAAGGAAAAGAGTGCTTCATATCATAGATAGTCGTTTTCTCTGTCCAGTTACGGATCGCCACGCGTCTATTCCGGAAGCTTTTCGTATCCTTCCATTTTTGGCGGGAATATGAGTAGCTGCAATAAGTTCGAAACGTCTTTTCTCATTTTCTTATAAATAGGTGACTCTTAAGTTCGCCATTCTTCTTTTATACTTCCCTACAATTCGTAGTTATTTCCTGCTTGGTCGTTCATCACGCTAAATTTTTCCTTTTATCGACCTTCATTTTCCGAGAACTAGAATACATGGCTTCTGCAAGAAGATCTTCTTCTAGAGAGATTGTCGCTCCCGATAATGAGGAGAGTTGCATTCTAGTCTGTTGGGCGAACAATCTAGTGTAACCGACTTCGTTGTCCCCGTAGAGGATACCTTCAAGGTACGAATCCTTACTGACGCGGATGTGGCTGCCCGAGCCAAAAAGGGCAAAGGTACTGTTCCTCAGATTTCTGAACCAATTGAGGACGTTGCTTGCGCGTATACAGTGGAAACATTTCCGGAGGTTGTGAATAATTATACCAAGTATTTCCCGGAAGGTTCTGAGATAATTCTTCCTTCCCCTACTGATAGGGTCACATCTCCACCGGAGGGATGTCGAGCTTTTTATTCGGCCCACTTTAATAGTGGACTGCGTCTTCCCTTGTCTCCCCTTTTTCTTGATGTTTTGAAAACTTTCACTGTGTGCCTGACACAGCTGGTTCCAAATTCCGTTGCTTTTGTAGTTTGCTTTTCTGTTTTGATGATCGCAAAGGGGTTTAAACCTTCTTTTCGTAATTTTACGCAACTTTTCCGCTTCAATATTTCTAGTTCTTCAAATCGCGGATACTTCTTCGCTAGTCAGCGACCTAGTCGAGCGATCTTTGATGCCCCTGTTTCTAGTAATCCTTCATGGAAATCTCATTTTTTCTTCGTTCGTCCTCCCTCTAATCTTTACTTGGCGGACGGTTCGAGCGTGCCTTTTTCATGGGATCATAGTTCTAGTTGGATTCCTGGAGGTCGCTTACCGACAGGCGAACTAGTTCCCGATGATGCTAAGTTTATCGCTGATATCTCCGAAATGCGTGCAAACAAATATCAAAGTGCTCTTTTGATCGGGGAAGCTTTCCTTCGTAAGGCGGGGTTAAGTGTTCACAACTTTCCGATCAATTCATCATCTGAACTTCTTGGTTAGTACTTTATTTTAGCCTGGCGTAGTCATGATACCGTTTATAGGGAAGGTAAATGACTTATGATCTATTTCTTTTTCAGCTGATATGGTAGAAAACTCTCGACACTCTTCGAAGGGAAAGATGGTGCTGTCGAAATCTTCTAAATCTGTAGAGAACGCCCCTATTGAGCAGAGAGCGTCACGTAAAAGGAAGTTGGAGATATGTCATGAATCCGAGGAGGACAGAGAGGAATCTCCAGAATCTCCTCATGAGCCCCCTATTCGTCAGGGCACGGGATCTGGTTATCCTCCTCTTCATCTTAGAACATCTTTGGGTGTTCGAGGATGTCGCACCTGGTCGATGCCTCATCCCACTAATAATCCAGTCGATAGAAAGAGGAGTTATTATGGACGCTCTGGCCACGATCTTTCTTTAGTCGGAGAAAAACATCCAAAACCTACCCTTGTCGAAATGATCGAGGATCATTTAGAGGGAAAGAGGGCCGCTGGTTATTCCGAGAAGGACTCTCTTATCCACGATGATAATGAGAATGCGATTGATAAGGCAACCCGTGTTCTTTTGTCTGGTGTTTTTACTCGTGATCTGAATAAGCTTCTTCATAAGGATCCTCTGGAGAAATTCCAGCGAGCTTCTCTTTATGCTGAAAAGGTGATATCTTTTTCCTTTGATCATGCTAACAGATAATTTTAAGGGTCTTCCTTAATTTACTAATCCATCTCTTTTTCTTGCTCTCTTTGTTTGTTCAGACTAAGACGTGTCTTGCGTCATACGCCTATGAAAATGCACTCTGGAAACAACAGTGCGAGTTCCTGGAGGAGAAGAATAAAGCTTTACTTCGTAAATCCTCCGGTTCAGAGGTTGGTCCTTCAACATCGTCTTCCGTTCCCGCCATAGAGACTCCTTCTACCGGGACTGAAGATCAAGAAATGATGAACAGGGTGATGGAGGTTTCTCGTGCTCAAGAGCAGGCCAACCAAATGGCTAGAAAGTTAGAGGAATTCCAGTTACAGAGCACGGCTCGAATTAGTGAGCTCGAATATCAAGTGTCAATACTTGAAACTTCTCTAGAGGAGTATGAAAAGGATGTTCCACTTAGTGGACTTAGGGATCGATACGGTAGGAATCCTGACGAAAGAGTTGTTTGTGAATTCCTCAATTCTCCTGTGCATACGGCGTTGGTATATCGGATGGTTGGTCCTTTACTTGAAAATACTTTTAAGAAGGCGATTCATCAGCTGGTCGCCTTAGAGATGATCGACGACCGTCGAAAGGAGTATTTCAAGGCTGCTTATATTCGGTTGAATCGCCATGGTGAAGTTTATTCTCCTTCCGAGGTTCCAGATGTTGTATATCAAGGTTTTCCTTTAGCTCACCTTGTCGAAGAATTTGGAAATCCATTGCCGATTCCTCCTTCTGATGTTAACGAGGAGCTCGATAAAACTTTTATCGATCCAGAAGACGAAGAAGAAGAGGAAGACGATATTGGCATGAGCGAGGATGTTGGTAGTGATCAGAAAATTCCGGATAGCGACCAGACTTCTTGAAATAGTGATTTCTTTTTTGAAATAATCTTTGTAATTATTCACTCGTAGGTTTTAATTGTAACTTTAGCTTTCCTTACTTTGTACGCTAAACGCTTCATATTCTGACAGTCGTGTCTTTTCATATTCGCCGTAATAATTCAGACAAGTCATTTAATTTGCCGTAGTCATTATATGTGTGTCTTTTCAAATTCTAGCGTTTGCTCCAAGGTCAGTTTTTCTGTTTCGCGCCCTTTCTTTAGGTCTGTCGCGTCCTTCCGTGTAGTATAAATACGAGAGGTAAAAACTTGACTTGTTTTTACTGCTATACTCCTCTCTTAACAGAATACTCTTTCTTTAGCTAGTCGATAAACTTTCTCGATATTAATTTGTACTTTTCCATAATCCGACCATGAGCAACCTTTTTGGTAATACTTCGAAGCGACCATCCCGTGAGGGCGCTCGGGATAATAGATCCAAAAGATCTCGAGGAGAGGGGCCGTCGATGGATCCTCCTCGTTCGTCCCAAACAATTAGGTCGGAGATCGATACTGGTGTTATTGCTTCTGAACCTCTCTCCGTGGTAAACTCGTCGTTTTCAGAACCAATCTTTTCTGCTTCCACTCAAGTAGGAAGCATGCCTTCCCCTGGTCGGATTGCTTTTGGCGATATGTCCAACGAGGAACCGACTTATAATATAGCTGTTAGTTCAAATGCTCCTTCCTTTGAGCACGTTTTTCATGAAGGGAATTTTGCTATTTCCCTTCCTTTGTCTGTTTCTACTGCCCCAATCGCCAGCGGAGGGCAAACTGGCGAGGATTTATTTGTCAATCCTTCCGTAACACAATCTATTGTGCAGGATTGTCCTGAATATTTGTTTCATGATACCACTGTAACGACTACTTCTTTTGAATCGGGAGGACCTTCTGGAGATCGGACCAGCTCCAGGTCTGGTCGTCGGACCGTTATTTCTGCTTCAGGCAAGGAGACCTCCGTTAGCCCCGACGAGAGGGGATCTCCTCGTCTGTTAGATGATCGATGTATCTTCGAGCAAGTCAAGGACATTATGTTGTCGGAGACTCCTCGTTCTGATGGTGTCCCTTCCAATAGCGAGTTGCATGGCTCAGTTGAGCCTGATGCTTTGTCATGGGATCTGGGTTTAAGCACTATTTTACCCGGTGAGCTGAAAAAGCTTGAGGATGCCTCCAACGTACGCCTTGTTCAATCACTGGTGAAGATATGTGAACAGGTGGGCGAGTCTTTTCATTTTTTCATTTGTTTTAAGTTTTGACTTCCTTCTTACGTAAGGATTGTTTTCTTTTTTCCAGGGTAAGTACTTTGCACTCCAACTGGGTGTTCAAAACGATGAACTGTGGAGAAGTAAATATGCTTATCGACGTCGTTTGGAATCGGAGTTGGCGAAGGTTGCTGGGCAGTCTCTCGAACTGCGGCTTGCCAATGATGAGCTGAAAAAATTGCAGGAGGAAAAGTCCGTTTGGGAGAAAGAGAAAAGTGACTTGGTTCAGGCTGCTGCCTTAGCGGAGGAGTCTCAACGGCGCTCCTATGAGGAAGGATATGACGCTGGTTATCTAAAGCGTCAAGAAGAGTTGATGGCTTTTGCTGGCAATATGACTCCTCGGAAGGCTGTTTCTGGTAGTCGGCCTGCTGACCGTTCTTCTCAGTGACCTTTGCTCGACTTGGCAGGCCTTGGACTGTCTTTTTTTTTTTTTTTTTTTTTTATTTGGTTGCCCGACTTTTGTGCATTTATTTGGGCTGAAATTTTTGTAAAGGGAGAAGCTGTAAATTGGAAATCATTACCTTTTGTAGGCAGATTCTTGCCTTGATCAATCTTCTTCAGTAGACATATTTTGTTATTCTCGTTCTTCCTTTGTGCATATATATAATGTTTGCTTCAGCAAATCAAATCTTTATACAATGTTTGCTTCTGCAAGTCAAGTCTTTTGTTGATCAAATCCAGTATATTCCTTTGGTTTACACGCACTAGCATGTTTTACGTCATAATTTAGACGTTAGTTTATTCATATCGATAATGCCTCTCATCTTGGTCGATGCTCAATCTAAGCCTTGTGCTTTTGTCTTTTTGTGACTTAAATCTTATATAAAGAGGCCATTGTCACTTTGTTGAACTTCGTTTTTCTTTACGTCAACCTAAAGAAAAATGTCCCTTTCAATCTTTCCCAAACCCTTATATTTCCCAGCATCAATGTTGAACAATATGTTCCTTGGCTAGTGTACCATTATATCACTTTCTTGATATGGGAGGAATTGGAAAATGTAGGTGTTTTAGCCAGATCTACCCTGTTCAGACCTTCTTAAGCAATTCTTTGGTATGTTAGGCAGTGACGTCTTTGCCGTTTTGCATAAGGAGGACTATTCTCCTGATTTCTATGTCAAATACCTTGGATTCCAGAGGGGTTCTTGTATGGCTTAGTTGCTGGTTACCCGTATGAGGTATAAGGCAGTTACGGCCCTCGCATGGTGAAGGGTTTGGTCTTTTATCGAGCAAGCGTCCTTTTCGCTGTGATTTTAAAGCTTGTATGACTTCGTTTGTGGGTTCTAGGTTTTTAAGCCATAGACCATGAAGTATGATCGTTCCGGTATGTCTGGTCCGGAGTTCTTTTAGGTTTGCTGGTGATCGCTTCGACCCCCGAGCTCTTTTGTTGTCGACTAGTTGAGGCGATTAGATAGTGCCGTTCCAACTTATTTGCATTTATTACGGGAGTCAAAGGGTCGTATCCATGTCCGTTGATCAAATCACTTTTTCTGCCGTTGGATTGCTTTAGATCTACCCCTATAAATAGGGGGGTGGTTTATATGCTTCATTTGCAATTTCCCAAAAAGGATGGAGATCTCAGATTTCTTAGATTTCACTCTGCCCTCTGATCCCATTGTCTTCAAAAAATCACATTATTATGATTCGTTTATTCAAAATAGTGAAATCGTTCCCAGTCTTGTATTGACGGGTCCCATGTCAGCCCTACCTTGTATTGACGGGTCCCATGAGGCCTCAAATGTTGTTTTCACAGTTTTGAGGTCCATGGGCTTCTGTTTGCACATGGAGGGTTCCTACTTGCCACTCACCCCTGCCCTTCGATGTTACCTCCGGAGTGACAAATTACCAGGGGTGGGCTGGTAAGTTTTATTCTTTACGACTCCTCGGAAGAGATGCTGCTTCAGAGTAAAAGTCTACCCCATTATACTAGCAGTATCTCGTTGTGGGTGAATGAGTATTGCCGGTTATCTGGCTAGTGATGCTCATTTCCTCTGGAAGAACATTTGATCTTCAGAGCCTGGCCGTCGAACCAAAGAAGTCGACCATCCTGAGCAGCATGCTTCTTAGGTGGTCCATCATAATCGACGAGGTACTAGGGAGGAGATTGGTGTTTCCGTGGACATTGTCGTGAAGATCGCCGATCTCGGAGGATCATCTCATTTAAATCATTGTAACGATCTTTAAGTAGCATGTAGATCTTTTGTAACGTGGGATTTTTGTATGTAACTGATTTGATGAATAAAATATTACTTTTATCCTTCGCATCTTCCTTGTCGTTAATTCTGTCATAATTTATTTATGAGTAGCATTTTCCGAGCAGACGGTTTTATACTTAGTCTATCTTCAAAATTTCATGAGTATAAATCATTTAGATCGTTAGGAATAGAGCAAGGAGTTTTTATTGAGCGGATCAATGTTTACTCGACTTGTCGTAATTTAGACTTAGGTTTTTAACCCAAAAGTCTTTTTTGATTGGTGTATATTTAACGAGGAGTGTTTATTGAGCGGATCAATGTATACTCGACTCGTTTTTAATTTAGACTTAGGTTTTTAACCCAAAAGTCTTTTTGATATATCGAGGAGTTTATATTGAGCGGATCAATGTTTACTCGACTCGTTTTTAATTTAGACTTAGGTTTTTAACCCAAAAGTCTTTTTGATATATCGAGGAGTTTATATTGAGCGGATCAATGTTTACTCGACTCGTTTTTAATTTAGACTTAGGTTTTCAGTGCCCGAAAGTCTTTTTGATACATCGAGGAGTTTATATTGAGCGGATCAATGTTTACTCGACTCGTTTTTAATTTAGACTTAGGTTTTTAACCCAAAAAGTCTTTTTGATATATCGAGGAGTTTATATTGAGCGGATCAATGTTTACTCGACTCGTTTTTAATTTAGACTTAGGTTTTTAACCCAAAAGTCTTTTTGATATATCGAGGAGTTTATATTGAGCGGATCAATGTTTACTCGACTCGTTTTTAATTTAGACTTAGGTTTTTAACCCAAAAGGCTTTTTGATATATCGAGGAGTTTATATTGAGCGGATCAATGTTTACTCGACTCGTTTTTAATTTAGACTTAGGTTTTTAACCCGAAAGTCTTTTTGATATATCGAGGAGTTTATATTGAGCGGATCAATGTTTACTCGACTCGTTTTTAATTTAGACTTAGGTTTTTAACCCAAAAGTCTTTTTGATATATCGAGGAGTTTATATTGAGCGGATCAATGTTTACTCGACTCGTTTTTAATTTAGACTTAGGTTTTTAACCCGAAAGTCTTTATGATATATCGAGGAGTTTATATTGAGCAGATCAATGTTTACTCGACTCGTTTTTAATTTAGACTTAGGTTTTTAACCCAAAAAGTCTTTTAGATATATCGAGGAGTTTATATTGAGCGTATCAATGTTTACTCGACTCGTTTTTAATTTAAACTTAGATTTTTTAACCCGAAAGTCTTTTTGATATATCGAGGAGTTTATATTGAGCGGATCAATGTTTACTCGACTCGTTTTTAATTTAGACTTAGGTTTTTAACCCAAAAGTCTTTTTGATATATCGAGGAGTTTATATTGAGCGGATCAATGTTTACTCGACTCGTTTTTAATTTAGACTTAGGTTTTTAACCCAAAAGTCTTTTTGATATATCGAGGAGTTTATATTGAGCGGATCAATGTTTACTCGACTCGTTTTTAATTTAGACTTAGGTTTTTAACCCGAAAGTCTTTTTGATATATCGAGGAGTTTATATTGAGCGGATCAATGTTTACTCGACTCGTTTTTAATTTAGACTTAGGTTTTTAACCCAAAAGTCTTTTTGATATATCGAGGAGTTTATATTGAGCGGATCAATGTTTACTCGACTCATTTTTAATTTAGACTTAGGTTTTTAACCCGAAAGTCTTTATGATATATCGAGGAGTTTATATTGAGTGGATCAATGTTTACTCGACTCGTTTCGTTCTAACTTCTATCAATACGACAGTGCGATTCCAATGAATGTTAACCGATATAATCGATATATAGAAAATTCCAAAGAAATCTTTAATAATTGAACTTTAGGCTAAGGCCTTTATTACAAGGATTGAAACTTGATAAAGTAAAAAGTAAAACAATGCAGTATAGTCTGCTAAAATTTATTTACCATAGTATCTTCTAAGGTTGACAGCATTCCAGGTTCTTGGTAAGGCTGTTCCATCCAAGTGTGCAATTTTGTACGAACCTTTCTTCCCTACACCAATGACGATGTAAGGTCCATCCCAATTTTGTTGTAACTTTCCCACTTGCTTGGATACTTCTACCTTTTTCAAGACTAAGTCTCCTTCTTTGAAGGTTCGGATGCGTACTTTTTGATTGTATGCTTTCTCCATATTAGCTTTAGTGGCTTGTAGGCGCACAGCAGCTTTATCTCTTAAAGCTTCTGTTAAATCAATGTCATTTTCTCTCAACTTTTCATTTTCTTGATCATCGAACATCTCTATTCTTGGCGTTGGGATTAGGGTTTCCACAGGGATAACCGCTTCCGACCCATATACCAAGCTAAATGGAGTTTCCCCAGTTGAGCTCCTGACTGTGGTCCGATTAGCCCATAGTACTCCTGGGAGTTCATCAAGCCATTGCTCCTGACAAAGACTAAGGATTTGTTCTTGGTCTACGGTGGTAGTGGAGAATTAAGAATTCGAAGGATTTACTGATTCGAATTTTTCAGTCTGATGTGGATGAATTTAATATATCAATTTTTGGGTACATATCCTGCATCAATGGGGTAACGGTAAATTTGAAAGGTCCCAAGAAAATCACCGTAACCATCTGAACCACTGAAGCAAGATATATTGCAGCATTAAATGTAGCATTTAATGCGGCTTAAGAAAGTGTTTGGATATAAAACTTCATCCTATGGTTGGATGTAGTGCCTAGCATTGCGAAACTCATGGTTATCTTCTATGATAACATTGGAGTTATTGCTAAAGCAAAGCATTCGAAATCTCACCAGAAATCTAAACATAATTGAAAGAAAAGTACCATTTGATTAGAGAAATCATTGGTAGAGTTAACGCATATAATGGATCGCGTCGACTCAGAAAATAGCTTAGCGGATCCACTAAAAGAGGCTATATCATGAAATGAGTTCGAAGAACATCATTAAAATGATGGGTCCTAGAAACGTTTGTGATTAGTTTTGGGGCAAGTGGGAGATTGATGGGATAGTGCCCCGCAAGCCAATATATTTAGCTTGTACTGGAACTATCATTATCTTTCTTTAGTATAAATGACTTAATACGCATGTTTATTTATATGTGTATAAGGATAAACAATGGCAAACTTCATCTCTCGCGAATACATTTAAGCGATTGGATGAAATCCTTAGATTACATTTGACTATGGGACGATTCACTTCAGTACTGAGTGCAATCATGAAACAGACTCTAAGGTCGTAATCTTGTAATAGTGTATTGTAGGAATCACCAAGACTTGTACAAGTATGCATGATTCACATGGAGTGAATTTGTAGCTTTTCATGAGCAAGGCATTTGAGGCCAGTGCATATATGAGTAGGTGGTTCGATAGAGGATCGAACGCATCGAACGACCCGAACAGAGAAACCCATTGTGGAAGTGCATGACGCATATCGGTGATGGGATGTTTCTCAAGGCTTATAATAGTGTATGATTTAGTCCTCTGACTTGAGGTGCTAGGGCGAATTCAGTGCATGAATGTGCGTACATAGATCTAGGTATAGATCATTTAGCTTGATTATAACATGCCTAGGTTGGGTGCGTATAGTCGTGTACGCGAGTGGTTAGTACCAATATGGAATCTACCGACTCATCGTAATGGATGAGAGAATTTCCTATACGATTCTTAGATAATATATCCGAGGAATCTGCGGCCGCATTCAATGACGGATTTGGAAAGGGGTTTCCAAATTTAGCAGTCACACTGGAATATTATCCCAAATTAGAAAGTATAGTTATCGAGACAAATTTAGAGGTGCCGATCAATTCACACACCCTAAGTCTTGATCGGGAATATTAGTCGATAGAAGGACCGTATGTACATGGCAATTCACAAATATCAATTCACCTGAAGTTGGGCTTCATAGGCTTGTGGCTAGACATCGACCATGAAGTGTAGGTACTCCTGAATTAATAGAGTATTTAATTCTAGGAGTGGTCAATTAAAGGTTGTTTAATTGACCGGACTAATTTATTGTTCATAAATTAAATCACGAGGAATTCGTGGGCCTGCTGCCAATTGATGGTGAACCCAGAGGGTCACACACAATACAATTGGACGGTGAATGTTATAAAAGGACATGAAAGGAATTAATTGATTTAAAGGTAATTAAATCAATTAAATGAATTGAAGTATTAATTCAAGTGGGAGATTAATTAATTAGTTAATTAAATTGTTAATTAATTAACTAAAGGAAATATTGATTTATTAATATGAATTGAGTTTTAATTAAAGTAGTTAATTAAAAGAAGGCTTGCAAGACATGGGCCTTTAATTAAAAGCCCATAAGGAGTCTTGCAAACCTAGGTCAAGTAGAGGCTTATAAATAGAGTTCTACCAGAGCTCAAAAACAAACAACTAAGGCACAAAACCCTAGCCTCTCTCTTGCACCTAGCCGCAGCCGCCCAACCCTGTGCCGCCAACTGCATGCCGCCGCCAACCTCTGGCCGTGAGCTTCCATACGCCACCGTAAGTCCTCCCTTGTTCCACCGTGCTAGATCTTGCTCTGCCAAGTAGATCTGCACAGTCCTGCTATAACAAATCTCCTAGATCCAGTTCTGAGCCTACGACTAGGAGGTGTCACCAGAATCCAATTGGTGTGGACTAAACTCTGGAGGTGAGACATATGGATCACTCCCGTGAACCAGAATCAGAATCAGAGTTGGAGGTTGCCACCACCTTGCCTGTGGTGAGGTAAAAATCGAAACCCCTTTGTTTTAATACATAGTGTGTTTTGTTTCATGCTTTCGTATACATAATATGGAGATCTAATTTATGGGACCATGGGTGCTTCGAAAAATTTTAAAATTGCGAACTCTAAGTTGTTCTGACAATCGAGGCAACCCAACATGATCCTCCAGCGGGATGTCAAGCATTTTATGAAAAGCAATTTTCTCACGGATTGCGCATACCATTCATTCCCCTGATCAGAAGTATTTTAACGTCTTTTTCACTTTCCCCTTCTCAGATTCTTCCGAACTCGATTGCGTACATCGTAGCGTTTAGCGTTCTTATGGAAGCCAAAGGGGAAGAGGCTTCTTTTCAGAATTTTTGGCAAATATTCCAGATGAGTATGTCTAAGGTCACCAATGCTTGGTTTGTATATGTTTCACCATGGTCGAATAAGCCAATCCTTTCGAGTGTGGCTATGGATAAAACAAAAGGCTGGAAAAGAAGGTTCTTCTTCGTTAAAGGTCCCGACATTCCCGTCTTGGAGGGAAGTTCAAAAACTAGACCATATCGATGGGATGGAGTAGGGTCATGGGTATATGGTCGTCGCATAATTAAGGAGAAGATTGGTCATCATCTTTCCGATGAATTTTTGGAACAGCTGCAGTCTTATCCCTACTAGACCATGCTCCTTGTCCAAGAAGGGGTTTTTAGGATGGCGGGTCTAAGTAAATGCAAACACCCTGCTCCGACGAATGAATTTTCATTTTCTTCGTCAAATCAATCCCTTGGTGGATCTATTTGAACGTTTGGAAATGTGTCCGAACCAGCCACTTTATCTCGTTTACCTCTCACATTAAGTATGCTACTAATCTTTCGTGTTTTAATGCGTGAACGATTCAATTTCTTGCTTAGCTTTCTAAGTACATCACATTTTCTCTCCAGATCAAACCGTTGAGAAGTTCCGGCTGTCCATCGTTAGGTCTGATAGGATAGTGCCCTGCAAGCCAACAAAATAGCTTGTAATAGGGAACATTATTTTATCTTGAAAGAATCTTTGATTTATCAATTAATACGAACTGTTTATTTTATTGAGAATTCATAATATAAATAAATGGCCATGTTCATCTTTCATGAATACATTTAAGCGATTGGTTGAAACCCTGAGATCACTCATGACTAAGGGACTATTCACTTCAGTATTGGGTGCGATTAATCATGAAACAGTCTCAAAGGTCGTGATCTCAAAAATGTTCCAAGTCATAGATTCATATCGAGACGGGGTATCGAATGAATCGCCAAGACTTGTACGATTATGCATGATTCACTTAAAGTGAATTTGTTGTTGTTTCATGAACAAGACATTGTTAATGTCAGTGCATATGACTAGGTGGTTCGATAGGGGATCGGACGCATCGAACGACCTGAACAGAGAGACCCATTGTGGAAGTGCGTAAAAAGCATATCGGTGGTGGGATGTCTCTCAAGACTTATAACAGTGTACGATTTAGTCCTTAGACTTGAGATGCTAGGGCGAATTCGGTATACGGGTGTGCGTACTTTGATTTAGGAGCCGGGCACATAGCTTGTCCATTGTGCGCCTACGTTGGGTACGTATAGTCGTATGCGCGGATGGTTAGCATCAATATAGTATCTATCGACTCATCGTAATGGATGAGGGAATTTCCTGTACATTCTTAGATGATGCATTCCGAGAAATCCATGGCCATGGTCAGTGACGGATTTGGAAAGCGGTTTCCAGATTTAGCATTCACACTGGAAGTATTATCCTGAATTAGAAAGTACAGAATCGAGATGATTAGAGGTGCCGACCAATTCACACACCCTAGGTCTCGATCGGGAAATTAGTCGTTAGAGGGACCGTATGTACATGGTACTTATAAGAGGTTTTAAGGTTCACTGAAACCAATTCACCTGAAGTTGGGCCTCATGGGCTTGTGGCTAGACATCGACCATGAGGTGTGGGTACTCCTGAATTGATGGTAGATTAATTCTGGAGTGGTCAATTGAAAGTAGTTTAATTGATCGGAGCGATTAATTAAATAATTAATTGCTCATTAATTAAATCACAGAAATGTGAGCCTGCGGCCAATTGATGGTGAACCTAGAGGGTCACACACAAAAGCTGGAACTGTGATAGTCAATTGTAGAACGAAATGATTTAAAGAAGTTAAATCAAGATAAGGAATTAAAGGGTTAATTCCTGGAGAGAGAAAATTAATTAGATTTATCTAATTAAATTAAATTAAATCTTTAAATAGATTTATTGGATTATTTAATTAAAGTATTAATTAAATAAATGAGCCATTTAATTAAAGTGGTTAATTAAATGACTTGGGCTATTTAATTAAAAGGACTAATTAAATAGAGGGGTTGGGCCAGACTTATCTGATGGCCCATTAGCTAAGAGATAAGATTAGGGATATGTTTTGAACTCTCCTATAAAAAGGAGTCTTGGAGAATCAAAACCCTAACACAAGAAAAAACTCTAAACCCTAATCTCTCCTCTCCTAGCCGCCGCCCCCTTCTCACAAGTAGCCCTAGCCACCGCCGCCGCCGTGGTTGTAGATCGGCCGTGATCCACCTCTCCCCTTCTTCAATTCTACATCTAGAGTTGGATCTAAATCCAACTCTTGAATCTGAGCTACTTTTCTCCTAGTTCTGAGCCTGAGGATTAAAGTGATTGCAGATCCAGCTGGTGTGGACTTTTCTCTAGAGGCACAACACTTGGGGTGCTCTAGTGATCCGACAAGAAGACCGGAGAAACCACCACCTTGCCTGTGGTGAGGTAAAATCGCAATTTTACCACTATATTTATTTTGGTATTTGTATGCTTAAATAAATTCAACCTTATTCATATGTACTAATAAGATGCCTGGGATGTGGATATAAAAATTTTAAATTCCGCACCGTTGTAGTTGACAATTATACCCACGAAATCCCAACAGTGGTATCAGAGCCTAACTTATTATGTACATATGAAAAAGGCATGAACGCATCAAATTATGTTATTATATGTATTTGTTGTGTTCTGATATTTGATTCTTACTTGTTATGATAAATTGAGTGTTCGGATTTTTGCACTTTTCGGTTTTTGGGCCTAAATTGTAATTTCCGAAAATTGGAGGGCTAATTTGCAAATTACGATTTTTTATAAATCTGGACAGAAATTAAAATTTTGTTTTTCTGCAATTCTGGACCAAATTGTAAATTCTGGAATTTTTCAAAATCTGGACCATTTTGCAATTTACGAAAGGTTAGGGGTGTTTTTGCTATTTTCCATAAATCTGGGGTCTGTTTTGCAATAAACAAAAGTTTCTGGAAATTTTGTTAATTTTCTGCTTTCTGGTCCAATTTGCATATTCTGGAAATTTTGGGGCTGATTTGTAATTTTCAAAAGTTGAGGGGTCAAAGTGTAATTTTTGAAAATTCAGGGGCCGAAATGCAATTTTTCAAACTTGACAAACAGAAACTGTTTTGTGCACTAAAAGGGTTTAGTAAATCCGGAAAGTCAATATTATCATAATTAGTAGGGACTTAAAGTGAGAATCAAAGGGTCATTTTAAAGGAGGTTTAAAATGGTGTTAAAGATTGTTTTAGAAGGGGTTTTAAAACTAGAATCTTAAGTTTTAAAATGGGATAAGAAATAAGAAATTAGGTTTTGCTTGTTTCTTGCTCTACGTGAAATTGTTTACGTGGTTTTCGATCGCGCCGAGCCTTGACCCTTAGGGTAGATGTGATTGGTTATTTATCATCTTATTGGTTTTATTGGGCCTGCGAGCCTTAAGTTTTGGGCTACTTTGAGCCATTGTAATAGATAGGGCTTTACTGTTTTATTAGTTTAGAATGGAGGCCCGTTACAAGCAAGGTGGGAGCCCAAGAAGACTAAAGGCCATGTATGCATGGTAAAATGTGTAATAGAGTAGGTCTCTTTGAAACCTAATAGATTGACCAATAGGACCATCGTCTTTGGCGCGATGATGGTCCGCATAGAAGGCTCCCGATCGAAAATATACTGTGGTAGCATGCATGCTAGGTGTGTATGTATTTATTTACGTATTTATATCTGAGCTTGTATGGTGATGCGCGCTAGTTATATTTAGATCGTAAATAAAAGATAATGCATAACTGGAACGGTGAGATCTCGAGGAGAGTTACCTCAAACTCTTAAACCCGAAAAACCCCTCTTGAAAACAATATTAAGTCACATGGGGTACATTTAAAATGATGTTTTAAAGATCCAAGCCTTCCATCAATAGGGACTAGTGTAAGTTGTCTACTTATCGTTGAAGGTGATCCAGAGTCTGGCACCCTAGACGAAGAAAGGGACAATACACGAAATTCCTTGATTCCTGTTTTAACTAAACTCGACAAGGGTGAGGACTGGTAGGGATGTGATTATCGACCGATAACTAGTTACGGGGACTTCACGACCGGGCCAGTTGTTCATCATGATTGATGGGTTAGACTTAACGATTAGTAACACTTATGATGTAGCAGTGCTAGATAAGTGCGAAGACCGAGGCAAAATAGCTTGAAGGTTGTGGAGGAACACAATTGGTAAAAGTATACCTACCTGGGGAGTTAATTGTATGACCACGAGTCGTGGGTGCAATTAATGTCTGCTGGGACGTCAAGACCTACTAGGAGATTAGATTTCCCGAACAATTGAAGGGGTAATTGTTTCGAGAAAATAGTGGGAGAACTTTTTCGATAACAAGTCCAACATCGTTAATTATAAGTATTAATATAGATCAGTCAGCTAAACGTTATCATTTACTTTTGTAGATCAATTCTGCAAAAAATGTCTAGGAATCCATTAGCTATCATCCTTGACACTAACAAACTGAACGGATCAAATTTTGTCGACTGGCTAAGAAATCTGAGGATAGTCCTCGACTCCGAGAAAAGGAGTTACATTCTCGATGCACCCATGCCTGGTGCACTTCCGGAAGGGGTTTCGGAAGAGGAACGAGCTACCCATCAAAGGTGGGTCGATGATGATATTCAGGTTCGTTGCCTCATGCTGGCATCAATGACCAATGAGCTGCAGAAACATCATGCAAGGATGTTGCATGCTGCTGACATAATTCTTCATCTCCGAGAGTTGTTTGGAGATAAGTCTAGGACCGAAAGGTTCAAGACTACAAAAGAATTATTCAATCTGAGAATGGCTGAGGGTTCAAGTGTGAAGGATCACTGTTTGCGCTTCATTAATCTGGTTGAAAAACTGGAGAATTTGGACGTAGACCTGCATGCTGACCTTCGCAATGACCTCCTCCTCCATACTCTGCCGCACTCATTTGATCAGTTCGTGCTAAACTTCAATATGGAAGATAGAGAGCTCGCTCTACACGAACTGACCAATTTATTGGTCACGGCAGAATCAACATTGAAAAGGGAGAAGTCTGTCATGATTGCTGAGCAACCCAAGGCTGCAAAGCCTAAGAAGGGCAAGAAAAAGAAGAAGAAAGTACTCTCTTCTAAAACAACCAAGAAGGTTGTCGAGAAGAAAAGAAAAAGCCCATAAGATGAATGTTTCCACTGCAAGAAAGCAGGGCACTGGAAAAGGAACTGCCCAGACTACCTGAAAGAGGTGGTCAAAGGTATTTTCTTTATTGAAGTTAATATTTCTATTAACTGTGCATCATGGGTGTTAGACACCGCAGCCGGTTCTCATATCTGCAATGATTTGCAGGTAATGGGAGCAGTAAGGCCTCTTAAACCTGGGGATAGAATCCTGCGCTTTGGAAACGGAGCTAGGGTTGCGGCAGAGGCCATAGGAGACGTTGAATTAGTCCTAGGAAATTTTTCTTTGGTTTTGAAAGACTGTTTGTACGTACCAACAATTATCAAAAACATTATTTCTATTCCTCTTTTGGACAATGATGGTTTTTGTTTTTCCACTTCTAATGGAAAGTTTAGCATAATAAAAGGTGGTTTTACTTATGCTTGTGGTACTTTGATAGATGGTCTTTATTCCTTAGAACCTGCTAATTCTAATGTCATGCACATTCAATCAAAGAAAAGAAAACAAGATGAAAACAATCCACAACTTTGGCACGCTAGGCTTGGACATATTTCCAAGAGTAGAATTCAAAAGTTGGTCTCCTCTAGGGCTCTTGAAATAAAGAACCTAGATGATCTCCCAACTTGCGAATCCTGTCTCAAGGGAAAAATGACCAAGGCGCCTTTTACTGGGAAACCGGAGTGAACCAAACAAACCTTGGATTTAATCCATACTGATGTTTGTGGACCACTGAGTATCAGTGCGAGAGGAGGATTCTCATACTTCATAACCTTCACAGACGACTTCAGTCGTTATGGGTATGTAAACCTGATGAAGTATAAGTCCGAAGCTTTTGATAAATTCAAAGAGTTTCGAATGGAAGTTGAGAATCAACTTGGACAAAGTATCAAGGCACTTCGGTCGGATCGAGGTGGTGAATACTTAAGTCAAGAATTCCTCGATTATCTTGTAGAGAATGGAATTCTCTCTCAGCGAACTCCTCCTAGAACACCGCAGTTGAATGGTGTGTCTGAGAGAAGGAACAAAACTTTGTTAGACATGGTTCGTTCCATGATGAGTTTCGCTGACCTTCCTTTTTCGTTTTGGGGCCAAGCCCTATTGACTGCTTTGAAGATACTTAACATTGTACCTTCAAAGTCGGTGCCGACGACGCCATACCAAGTGTGGTTTGGTAAAGCACCCACATACTCATATCTACGAGTATGGGGATCTCCTGCCTATGTAAAAAACAAGAAAGGAGATAAACTAGATAGTAGATCTAGTTTGTGCAAATTTGTGGGGTATCCAAAGGAATCCATTGGATACCTGTTCTACGAACCTAAGGAACAAAAGATGTTTGTGTCCAGGAACGCCCACTTCTTGGAGGATGACTTCCTCACTAAAAGAAGCGGAATATCCGTAGAACTGGATGAAGTCCAGGAATTGGACCCATCCCCACAAGCATCAATATAGGATCTACCGACTCATCGTAATGGATGAGGGAATTTCCTGTACATTCTTAGATGATGCATTCCGAGAAATCCATGGCCATGGTCAGTGACGGATTTGGAAAGGGGTTTCCAGATTTAGCAGTCACACTGGAAGTATTATCCTGAATTAGAAAGTACAGAATCGAGATGATTAGAGGTGCCGACCAATTCACACACCCTAGGTCTCGATCGGGAAATTAGTCGTTAGAGGGACCGTATGTACATGGTACTTATAAGAGGTTTTAAGGTTCACTGAAATCAATTCACCTGAAGTTGGGCCTCATGGGCTTGTGGCTAGACATCGATCATGAGGTGTGGGTACTCCTGAATTGATGGTAGATTAATTCTGGAGTGGTCAATTGAAAGTAGTTTAATTGATCGGAGCGATTAATTAAATAATTAATTGCTCATTAATTAAATCACAGAAATGTGAGCCTGCGGCCAATTGATGGTGAACCTAGAGGGTCACACACAAAAGCTGGAACTGTGATAGTCAGTTGTAGAACGAAACGATTTAAAGAAGTTAAATCAAGATAAGGAATTAAAGGGTTAATTCCTGGAGAGAGAAAATTAATTAGATTTATCTAATTAAATTAAATTAAATCTTTAAATAGATTTATTGGATTATTTAATTAAAGTATTAATTAAATAAATGGGCCATTTAATTAAAGTGGTTAATTAAATGACTTGAGCTATTTAATTAAAAGGACTAATTAAATAGAGGGGTTGGGCCAGACTTATCTGATGGCCCATTAGCTAAGAGATAAGATTAGGGATAGGTTTTGAACTCTCCTAAAAAAAGGAGTCTTTGAGAATCAAAACCCTAACACAAGAAAAAACTCTAAACCCTAATCTCTCCTCTCCTAGCCGCCGCCCCCTTCTCACAAGTAGCCCTAGCCGCCGCCGCCTACTACCTAGCCGCCGCCGCCGCAGTGGTTGTAGATCGGCCGTGATCCACCTCTCCCCTTCTTCCATTCTACATCTAGAGTTGGATCTAAATCCAACTCTTGAATCTGAGCTACTTTTCTCCTAGTTCTGAGCCTGAGGATTAAAGTGATTGCAGATCCGGCTGGTGTGGACTTTTCTCTAGAGGCACAACACTTGGGGTGCTCTAGTGATCCGACAAGAAGACCGGAGAAACCACCACCTTGCCTGTGGTGAGGTAAAATCGCAATTTTACCACTATATTTATTTTGGTATTTGTATGCTTAAATAAATTCAACCTTATTCATATGTACTAATAAGATGCCTGGAATGTGGATATAAAAATTTTAAATTCCGCACCGTTGTAGTTGACAATTATACCCACGAAATTCCAACAAGGTCGATCGTGACTACCACTTCCAGGAATGTCCAAAACCAATCCCAGCAACATAAGAAAAACAACCCGGAACAAGGAACGAAAGTATGTAATTCGATCGTTGATCAGATCGGTATGTCAACAATACTTCCACCTTTGAGAGGGGTTGGCGGTGTGAGTTCATCGAATCCTGCTGTACCAGGCCCTCTACGTAGCGTGTTCTCGATTGACACTTCTAACCCCTCGTCCGCAGGTTATATTCAATACTCCTGGAATCAGATCCTGGGTATACAAGAACATCAGGAGCGTATGGCTCGAAAAAGGAATGTTGATCACCCACGGCCTTCGAGGAGGATAAAACCGTTCGACAGGAGCTCCGACTTGGTTTCATGTCGATCGGGTAGATCGGAACCGGACGTATCAGATTTTATGGATGAGCATTTTCGCGGGCATACGGCCGCCGGATATCAGGAAGAAGGAACCATTTTATCTGATCTCGGACCAAATGGTGAAAACAAGTTTGATAAATCTACGAGAATTTTTCTGGCCGGGCGATTCAAACGAGATCTGCTTCACCACACTGTCAAAAGTGACTTCGAAATCTTGAGTAACTTTTCCCGAACATACCAGGAGTTAATAATCGTTGAACCTGGGGATTTCACCTCTCTTAATCCTTAAAAAGTTTACTGACAAAACCTTTTCCATCCATAGGCTGGGGATTATTTCGCACTTCAGACTTATCGTCTATCGTTGCTGGAACAAGAATCACAAGAGGCTCATGATGCGCTCGCACAGACTTTGGCCGAGAATAGAATGCTTCGAGCATAACTACATGACGTTACAAGTAAACTAACAGACAATCGACGTGAATTGTCTAAAACTAAGAAGGAGTTAGAGAGCACCAAGAATAAAAAAATATACCCCGTTTGCGGAGGAAGATTTGGTATCGATAGTTGAGGAGAAAAGTGCCCTCGAGGAGGATCTTAAGAAAGTTAAGATCGAGCTCGAACAAGCCAAGCAAGACTCCGAACGTGCGTATTCTCAGGGGCAGGAAGAGGCTATAGTTCCAGCCATACGGGAGTTTTTGAAGTCCCCTGTTCTCGATCCCTTAGTTCAAAAAAGGATAGGCGGGATTCTCCAAACGATCTTCTACAAAGGGGTTCAACAGCTAGTCACGGCCAAGAGAATTCTGGATAAGATGGACGAATATCTCCGGTATATGGATCCCTACAACAATGCTGCAAGGAAGGATTACAAAGCTTCATCTTTGCCCTAGGAAACCAGGGGCTGGCAAGATCATCATTTTGCCCCCTGCATTGAGGAATTTGGCGTTCCTATGCCGAATCCTGATGTGCTTGAGCTGTCCGGCAACAATTCCCAATCTGCCTCAGGGGAAGATGGGTATGTCAATATATAGATGGCGAATCAGACGAGCAAAATGATCAACTTAAAAATCGAGTAGATCCTTTGGGTATCGACGACGAAGATAGTGGCAGCTCGGACAATGGAACTGATAGCTCGGAAGGAAGCGATTCTGATAAAGAAGACGACGAAGAGAACGATGGTGACAATCACGATTCTGAGTCCGGCAGTTAGAAATCCAAGCATTTATAATAGCTATGTAATAGGAGTAATGGTTCTGTAATAGGATTTCTCTAAGCGTTTTCCATTTTTGTAAACTGAAATGTCCTTTTTAACTCGTGAACATTTGCATATCCTGATTTTGCTCTTAGAGTCCGAAATCTTTATTCTTTATGGTTGAATTTTGTCGTTCCCCATCGAATTCTCGAGAGTCGCAATGGTTCAATTATTGTAAAAGTAGGGTGCCGCCTCTATAAATACAAGGGCTGTTTCGAATCATTTCACCGCAACCCTTTCCCATTGAGATCGGAGCTCCGCGATTAGCATATACTTTAGAAGTTTTAAATTTATTCCTCCGCTTATCATGGACCAAATATATGGTAATCACATCGACCCCAAGTTGTTAATAGGTGGCGCCAAGAGTAAAGGTCCGCCCAAAGATCAAAAATTGAATAAGGAAAAGAAATCCTCCAAGGCTTCTCCAAAAACTTCCGCGTGTTCCCCCAAAGATTCCAAGGGAGGGGCGATTAAGAAAGAGAAGCAGGCTTCAATAAAACATGCTAAGGTTATACCTAGCAAATCAATTTTAGATGAGAATCTCGATGAGGAGCCTGAGGGCTCTCCATCGGAACCTCTTGATAATTCTAATCGAGCGTTAGCTAGGCAGAAAGCATCAGCCCTTGCTTCGAATAAAAGGCCTTACTCTGATGGGATCACCCCGATCGAGACCTTGCAGAAGCTTGTCGCTGGGAATGAGTTGTTGACTAGTGATCTTCAAGCTGGTTCCGCAATAGGGGGTTCGGGCAAGAAACCTAAATTGACCGCTAGTGGTGAAGGCTCCTTAGTATCTGGAGCGTCTGCTGAGTCCTCGAAAGTTGAGAATCTTTCCGACCCTCGTATTGCTTCTTCTTCCCCAGTGATTTTTAATTTCCCTCTTAGAGAGTTAAAAGATGAGTCCCATTCGAAAGGGGTACTCCAGAATCCCGTTAGGAGTCTTCTTCAGGCTGACATCTCTATTTCTGAAGCAGGCGTGTCTAAGGGAAAAAGTCCTTCAGAGTTGTTTCAGTCAGGATCGAACTCTCTCTTTCAGGTTTTTTTTTTTTACTAACCCATCCATCCATAAAGTAGGCAGGACAAGAATTCCTAGAGCTCAAAATGTTAGCTGAGCGGGAAGTGAACAGACATGCTGCTGTTGCTCTCGAACTGGAGAAGAAGAAAACCGAATTGGATCGTGTCCTCGAGGAGAAACTGGCTTTATAGAAGGAGAAGGCCACTGAGGACCAGGGGGAAGAAATCCATCAAAAGTTGAGCAAGGAGCTCGAAGTGCTCAAAGGACTTTATGAGCAGGAGAAGAAGGACTTCGAGCTCCGTGAGCAGAAGGCTTATGCTTGTGGGTATGATGACCGTAATGCTGAGCTTCGAAAGATTTTTTCCGATAACAAACTTCTCTAGATGTTTTAATTATTGGATCAGTTGTAATTTTAAGTTTCTATTCCGTATTTGTGCTGTAACTCTGAATAATTTTAATTTATCTCGTGTGTTTCTGATTCTGGATCCCGGATCGTGTATTAGGCCATGCCCCATTTTACTAATTGATATAAAGGATTTGCCTTGAATCTAATAATTTGTCCATTTCTCCTTACCGAGTTATATATGCTCTGATGATGTCGAACGGGAAATTCCGTTTCTCGACCCGAATTCTTGAAAATCGAATTTATTTAGTGCATAAGAGAATTCCGATTACATTGTTTTCGACTAGAATATCTGCAGACGAAGATATTTCCGCCCTTGAAGGCCAATAAGCTATGTTGCTGCTCACCCATGGCCCAAGTAACTCTTTCAATCCTACAAGGTGTTGGAGGGGTTCAAGCATAAAGTTCTTCAAGGGTGGTCGGTAACGAGTTATCACTACTTTGGCACGGTCCTTAGAGTGAGGGATCTGTAGCCACAATGTGTTTTGAAGATGTGATATGGTGTGGTGTCGGAGGACGAGGTCAACAACAGAGTATTCATGTTACACCTCAAAAAAGATGCCTTAACCTGTTTATCTTCGAAAAACCATAAACAAAATACAGAAGCCTGTGGTTTCAAGTATCCCCTCTTGTTTAAGGATATTATCGTCCATCCGGAAGGAGAAGAATAGAATTGTAGAATGTAATAGGATCTGGATATAATAGATCGGAGTTTAACAGATCGAAATGTAATATGATTGATATGTATCTCTGTATTTTTATAACTTTTATAATATGTACTTTGTTCTAGATGATAGTCTTCAACTAGTTCCACGACCTACTTGATTGCTTCATCGTTTATCTAGCTCGATCTTAACAACTCCGACCATAAACATCTTAAAGTATTTTATAATAACCAACTTTATTCGTTGCAAATATTTTTTAATCCTTGTAGACCGGATGCGAATGTATTAGTGCAAACGCTCGTGTATTTTCTCTCGATCAATGCTTTATAGATAACTTAATTGCAACAGTTTCTCAGTCATGGCACTTGGTCGTTGAATAGACTGTTGAATGGCAGTGATGTTGATGGGGGCTATTTCGCACCCCTTAGAATCTTCAGATCGACCAAGTAATATAAAGATCAATTCGACCAGGCGAGCCTGTTCGGGAACATCTATCGAGGCGATAGAATACGACTCTCCACAGCGAGTGGGTTACAATCCGGACTCAAGAAGGATTATTGGGCCGAGTCCTACTAGAACTATGTTTCCTTGTAAAACTAGGTTAATGATGATATAAATACCTAGTTAATCATTTGTATTAGGTACGTTCAACATATTCAGTTTACGCCTGCATAACAACATAATCTAAGATTATTGAATAGAAAAGCTTTTGCTATACTATTATATTCATTTATTGTCTTTATTACTGATTGTTCCATCTAATAGTTCTTCCTTGAGATTGATCCATCCGGAATAAAGTAACAGAGCCCTTTAAATCATATTGATTGAGAATCCCTAATATCACCTATTTACTGAGATAATCTTACCCGACGAAATTCGGTTAAATCAGTTGGCGCCCACTGTGGGGCTAGGTTAATTATTCGATCGACATATGGCTCGCCCAAGGAAGAGCGCTCGTAATGGAGCAAATATTAATACAACTAACCCTCATAACACATCTGAAGATCCACAGGGCAATACTGATAATAACGCCCTGAGACCAATGACAATTTACAGGGACCTCTTCCGCACCAGCAGGAACCCCAAGGGATTCCTACCGGTACAATACCGGAATAACCTGTACCTCTAGCGATCCCTGTTTCCCTCTCGGACGCTCAGGAGAAATTGCGACAAATTGCTATGCTCTTTAAATCTCTCAGTTTCCTCGAAACCCTAGGGCTACTAGGGCAAATCCAATTCATAGGACGACGAGGCAGAATGATCAAATCTCTCAACAAGCTGATAGCCCGGTAAGCGAGCACCGCTCATTACACAGTCCACAAAGAGGGAAATCAAAACCATCCGATGACAATCTCAGGAAAAAATCGGGTCAAAGAAGACCGCAGCCGGGACGCAGCGGGTCCAAGGAACATACGATAATCCCCATCGAGGATGATGCAGGCAATGCAATCCCTGATCGACCACGAACTATGCGGTTCTCGGAAAGAGAAATCGAAAAGATGGTACATGAACGACTTGAGCAACGCTTACGATCTGTTCAAAACCCGTGGGCCAGAACCACGGAACTCCAGGAGAGCTTAGCGGCCTGCTTTCCATTCTGCAGAGAAATAAAAGAGGCACAGTCAACCGGACAGGTTCCGGGTAGACTACCCAGATACGATGGAACCACTGATCCAGATGACTATATCTTTAGCTTCACAAACATAATGAACTTATATGCTCACTCGGCGGAATTCACCGCTAAGTTAATGGTGACCACGTTAGAAGGACTAGCTTTGGACTGGTTCGCCAAGCAACCAGCCAACTCCATATTCAGTTTTCGGGAATTATGCAACAAACTGACACAACAGTTCGCCAGTCAAAAGAGACAAAAACTGCCAATGAGCTATTTAGGAACCATTTATCAACAAGAGGGCGAATCCCTAAGGAACGTGTTGGCAAGATTTAATGTCGAATTACTCAAAATCGATTCCCCCAATATCGATTACATAATCTCCATTCTCTTCGACCTCACAAAAAATAGGCAGTTCGGAAATGCCCTCAGCCGAAAGCAAACAAGAACGTTCGCTGACATCATGAGCTTAACATCTAAGTATATGACCCAGGAAGAGATGAATTCTTTTAAAGATAAGAACAAAAACAAAGCTACGGCCTCAGGCTCCAAACGGCAAGATAGAATTCCTGCCCAAAGATCCATGGACTATGAACGATCTTTTAGAAAAGGCAACGTCTTCTAGCGATTAGAATACAATAAAAACGACCAGGACAGACGACCTAACATCTATCAAAGACCTAGAACTACCGAGCCGGCAATCCGGAGCAGGGTCAATCAAGTAGAGCACCCAAGGCTAACCGTTCCTATAGAAGAAATCTTGGCTGTACTAGAAAGGAATAATTGGATCCCAGAAGCGAAGAGAATCGCTTAGCCCAGACCAGGTGGACGAAACTATGACTTATACTGCAAATATCACCCGGCACACGGGCATCGTACTGAAGATTGTTTTCACCTTAAAAAAGAGATTGAAAAGCTGATCGAACAAGGAAAACTAAATGACTATTTGTAGCGGGATAACCGCAAGCGAGGAAGAAGCAAGAGTCCTCGGTATAACAACCAAAGAAGAATTTCCCGTAGAAGGTCCCCTAATGATGGTCTCCCACAAGAATTAAATAATGACCAGACTAATGGTACCATGCACACGATCTCAGGGGGACCCGCAGGCGGAGACAGTCGTAATGCTCGCCGAAGGACTGCTAGATCCATAATGGGAAGCTTAAAGTACCCGAAAGAAGTATGGACCCTAGAAATCAAAGCAACGACCAACCAGCTAATTAGTTTCAACGAGGGCGAAGTACCCAAAAACCTTGTTTGGGACACGAAAGAGGATAGCCCCGACTTCCCGATGGTGGTATCGCTAGAAATAGCGAATTACAACGTCAAAAGAATCCTAATCTATAATGGAAGCTCAACGAATATAATCTCTAAAGAGGTCCAAGCCCAGATGAGCTTGGGACAAATAACATTCCAAAAAGTAGCCACGCCTTTAGTAGGATTCGGGGGATCGGAGATTGTCCCCAGTGGCACAATAACTCTAAGTGTCTCACTCGGGAAGAAACCATATCGGACGGTGAAGCTAGTAAAATTCTTAGTAGTAGAAACTCCCTTTGCCTACAATGCGATCCTAGGGCGACCAGCACTCAACCTATTCCGAGCTGTAGTTTCAACATACCATCAGAAAATAAAATTTCCAACTGACGCAGGGATTGGAGAAATAGTGAACGATCATTACATGGCATGGGACTGCTACAACACATCACTAACCTTGGGAAATCGCCCAAGATCGATTACCCCAAGCAAAAGAAAGCTTGAAGACGACGACGATAGAATTGGAGTTGATATTCCTAGCACCGACCAAATAGATAAGAAGGGAAAGGAACCAGTGGATTTAGCTTTAAAACCACCGGAACATAAAGATGTCCTATTGGTACAAGGGGACCCAACAAAAACAACAAGAATAGGAACCGAATTAAGCAATGAAGGGGAAGTAATGTTGATCAACTTTCTCAGAAATAATGTAGACATCTTCGCCTGGAGCGCGAACGACATTGAAGGGATTGACCCCTGGGTAATCAGTCATTCGCTAAAACTCGACCCTTTGGCAAAACCTGTTAGACAAAAGAAGAGGAATCACGGGCCAATAAAGGATAAAATAATTAAGGCAGAAGTAGAAAGGCTACTCAAGGCAAAACAAATTCGAGAAATACACTTCTCGGAATGGCTATGTAATGTTGTGCTAGTAGCAAAGGGAGACAAAAAGGATAACAAATGGAGAATGTGCAACAATTTCACCGACCTTAATAAACTATGCCCGCGAGATCCATATCCTCTCCCAAGGATCGACTTATTAGTCGACTCAACCGCTGGCTTTGCAATTTTCAGTATGATGGATGCTTTCCAAGGTTTCTATCAAATATACATGGATGAGCGGGACCAAGAGAAAACTGCGTTCATAACCGAGCAGGGAGTGTATTGCTTTATAGTGATGCTGTTTGGCTTGAGGAACACCGGGGCCACTTACCAAAGGTTAGTTAACCTGATGTTTAAAGAATTAATTGGAGAAATAATGGAAGTATACGTAGATGATATGCTGGTCAAGAGCATGAATGAAGTTGATCATGTGAAGCACCTCGATCGATGCTTCCAAATATTGAGAAAGTATCGAATGAAGCTAAACCCTACAAAATGCACTTTCGGGGTTAAATCCGGAAAATTTTTGGGATATCTGGTACATCAACGAGGAATCGAGGCCAACCCAGAAAAAATTCGAGCCATAACTGAAATGAAGCCTCCAAAAACGATCTCCCAAGTACAAAGCTTGGTAGGCAAAATCGTGGCATTAAACAGATTCATATCCAAGTCGGCTGACAAAAGTTTGCCGTTCTTCCAAACCCTTCGGAAAGCGAAAAACTTTGCTTGGACCGAAGCATGCGACCAGGCCTTTTAACCGTTAAAAGAATACCTAACGACGTCCCCGCTATTGGCCAAACCAACCGAAGGAGAACCATTATATTTATACATATCGATCTCCGAAGTGGCCATTAGTTCGGTATTAGTTAAAGTGGATGGCCTAGAACATAAGCCTGTTTATTACTTAAGCAAACTACTGCAGGGGGCCAAGAAAAACTACATGGAAATAGAGAAATTCGCCTTGGCCTTAGTAGTGGCAGCGAGAAAACTCTGACCCTATTTACTATCCTATAAAGTTGTGGTATTAACCAACCAACCATTAAGACAGGTCTTAGCAAAGCAAGAAGCCTCTGGAAGATTGATCAAATGGGCGATCGAACTCGATCAGTTCGATATCGAGTACAAACCAAGAATAAGTCTTAGCCGATTTTCTATTAGAAACTCCGAGCCAAGCAGTTGAACATCCTGAATCAACCAGCCATGCCAATGATATACTGATCGTAGAAAATCAAACCTGGTTAATGCACGTCGACGGCGCTTCATGCCGAGAGGGAGGAGGTGCTGGAATCAACTCTACCGGGCCAAATAAGGAGGATATCAATTACGCAATAACACTAGACTTCATCGTGACAAACAACGAAGCAGAATATGAAGCATTAATCGCAGGAATGGAAATGGCAATCAAGGTCGACATAAAGAATCTTAAAGTATTAGCCGATTCATAGTTAGTACAAAGACAAATAGAGGGCCTATATGAGGCAAAGGAATTTAACATGATCAAATATCTGGTCAAAGTGAAAAAATTGGCTGAAAAATTCGAAAGTTTTGGGATACAGAACATCCCACGATCGGAAAATAGATGGGCCGATCAACTCTCTAGATTTACAGGATCTGACGATGGAAAGACTGAGACAGTAATCAATTGGTTAATTTCTAATACACCAGCGATCGATATCGATGAAACACCGATCACTCAAGTAATTGAAATCGAAGAAGCCGAAGCAAACTGGATGACTCCAATGGTAGAGTATCTTCGAGAAGGAAAATTACCGCTGAACCAAAACGAAGCTCGTAAAATAAAATATCGGGCTCCGAAGTATACATTAATAGAAGAAAAACTTTACCGAAGGTCAGTATCGGGAATTATTCTAAGATGCATCTCCGAATCTCAAACCGATGATATACTCCGAGAAGTACATGAAGGAGAAGCAGGAAATCACAGCGGAGCAAGGGCCTTGGCTTTAAAATGCCTTAGAACTGGATATTATTGGCCTACCATCAACAATGATGCAATCAAATATGTCCAAAAATGTCATCATTGTCAAATACATGCTAATGTAAGTCATCAACCAGCCGAAAACATGCACCCCACACCAGTATGTGGGCCATTCGATCAATGGGGAATGGACATCGTGGGACCTTTTCCAGCAGCTAGATCCAAAAAAGCATATGTTTTAGTCGCTGTAGAGTATTTCAGTAAATGGATAGAATGCATTGCCCTTGCTCGAATAACCCAATTCCAAGTGATCAATTTCTTATGGAAATTCATAGTATGTAGATTTGGAATCCTAAGGATTCTGATCTCTGATAATGGAACCCAATTTGCGGGAAAGCAGGTCATAGAATGGTGTGCAAAGCTATGAATTCAGCAAAATTTCACCTCGGTTGGGCATCCTAGAGCAAAATGACAAACTGAAGTAGCAAACCGAGAAATAATCAAATCTTTAGAGAAAAGATTAGGGGCGGCCAAAGGAAAATGGCTAGATGAACTCCCAGGAGTACTTTGGGCTAATCGAACCACAGTCAGGACCTCAACCGGGGAAACACCATTCAGCCTAGTATATGGCTCCGAAGTGTTATTCCGATCGAAACACTAATTCCAACACCGAGAATTGAAAAGTATGACGATCAGGAAAACGAAAAGACAAGAGAAAATGATATTGATTTAACAGAAGCTTTAAGAGAAAAAGCCGCCGTACGTTTGCAAGTCACTAAAGCAAATATGGAAAGGGCATAAAATCAAAAGGTACGCATCCGAACCTTCAAACAAGGGGACCTGGTCTTGAAAAAGGTAGAAGTATCCAAGCATGTGGGAAAGTTACAACAGAATTGGGATGGACCATACGTTGCCATTGGTGTAGGAAAGAAAGTTTCATACAAAATTGCACACTTGGACGGAACAGCCTTACCAAGAACCTGGAATGCAGTCAACCTTAGAAAATACTATGGTAAATAAATTATAGTAGATCATGCTGCTTTATTTTTTTTTAGTAAGTTTTATTCTTTGTAATAAAGGCCTTAGCCTACGGTTCGATTTTTCAAGATTTTAGCAATTTTAAATATTAAATCAAAATTGAGTATAAATCGATTAATTCGGTAAACACTCCTCGGAATTCTACGATCGTATTGGTTGAGATCAAGATACAACGAGTCGAGTATAAATTGATCCGCTCAATAAACGCTCCTCGATCTAACCATACAAAGAGTCGAGTATAAATTGATGCGCTCAATAAACGCTCCTCGATCTAACCATACAAAGAGTCATCGAGTATAAATTGATCTGCTCAATAAACGCTCCTCGATCTAACCATACAAAGAGTCGAGAATAAATTGATCCGCTCAATAAACGCTCCTCGATCTAACAATACAAAGAGTTGTGTATAAATTGATCCGCTCAATAAACACTCCTCGATTTATCTTTAACGATTAGACAGACTTTGGTATGAAAACCTAAAAAGTCCAAACAAAAGAGTTGAGTATAAATTGATTCGCTCAATAAACGCTCCTCGATCTACTTTTAATGACAAAAGATTTTTGGTATAAAACCTAAATCTAAATGAAAAAGAGTTGCGCATAAATTGATCCGCTCAATAAACGCTCCTCGATCTATTTTTAACGATCAAAAAGATTTGGTAAATACACCTAAATCTTAGAAATAGAGTTGAGTATAAATTGATCCGCTCAATAAACGCTCCTCGATCTATTTATAGAGATTAAAAAGGCTTTGGTATAAAAACCTAAGTCTAAGTGAAAAGAGTTGAGTATAAATTGATCCGCTCAATAAACGCTCCTCGTTCTATTTTTATCTATTAAAAAGGCTTTGGTATAAAAACCTAAGTTTAAATAAAAAAGAGCTGAGTATAAATTGATCCGCTCAATAAACGCTCCTCGTTCTATTTTTATCTATTAAAAAGGCTTTGGTATAAAAACCTAAGTCTAAATAAAAAAGAGTCGAGTATAAATTGATCCGCTCCATAAACGCTCCCCAATCTATTTTTAACGATCAAAAAGATTTGGTAAATACACCTAAATCTTAGAATTGAGTTGAGTATAAATTGATCTGCTCGATAAACGCTCCTCATAAATAAGATTAAGACGAAATCAACAACAAGAAGAATGCAAGGAATAAAAATAAAGTTTATTCATCTGTGAACATGTAATAAATTACATACAAAAGCTTTAATCAAATTACAAAGGTCTATATACGATTTACACATCGTTACAATTGTTTAGATAAAACGATCCTATCCTGTAGATCAGGGATCTTCACGACAATGTCCACGGAAACATCAATCTCCTCCCTAGTGCCTCGACGATTATGATAGACCACCTAAGAAGCATGCTGCTCAGGATGATCGACTTCTTTAGTTCGATGGCCAGGCTCTGAAGATCAAATGTTCTTCCAGACGAAATGAGCATCACCAGCCAGATAACCGGCAATACTCATTCACCCACAACAGAGATACTGCTTTTACATTAAAATTGATTTTTACTCTAGAGTAGCATCTCTTCGGGGTCGTCGTGAACATGAAAATTTACCAGCACACCCCGGCGGCCTATCACTCCGGAGGTAACATCCAAGAGAAGGGGTGCCTGGTAAATACGAACCCTCCATGTGCAAACAGGAAACCACGGACCTCAAACCCGTATATACAAAGTTCGAGGCCTCATGGGACCCGTTAGTACAAGGTAGGGCTTCCATGGGACCGGTCAGTACAAGGCAGAAGATATTTAAGTTATTATGATATGAATCACGATAATGTGACTTTTTGAATATTATGGGATCGGAAGGCAAAATGAAATTTAAGGAAACTAAGGTCTCCGTCCTTTTCGAGAGTTACAAATGAAGTATGCAAACCACCTCCCTATTTATAGGGATAGATCTGAGTAATCCAATGGCTGGATAGATATTTGATCAAGGGACGGAAATGCGACCTTTTGACTTCCGGTAATTAATGCGAGTAAGTTGGAACGGCACCTCTCTGATCGACTCAACGAATCGATCATAAAAGAAAAAGAAGATCGAAGCGATCAACGCAGAAAAGCAAATTGGATCGGAACGGCTCCAGACCTTTAGCCGGCCTACACAAATACTAAAACACTTAACGAAGAAAGAAAGATCTTCAAGTTGGGCAAATAAAATTCTGCCAATATGACAGTTAAAAGTTCATACTCCAACATAGAGGGTCGTCACTGCCTCATACATCACGAGCAAGACTGATGATTACCAAAGTTGGACCTCCACGGGAGTCTAAGAAATTTGACACGAAAATAAGAGGAATATTTGTCAACATTCCAGTTTATGAATTCGTCACTGCCTAACATTCAAACGAATTGCTTAAGGAGGTCGGGAGAATCTAGATCTAGCTAATAATCCAACATTTTCCAACTCCTCCCATATCAAAGAAATAATATATTGACACACTGGTTGCTTTATTTGAGGAACATGGAACTCACAATCAGTATAGAGAAACATAAATTTTAGGAAGATACCTAGGGCGATATCTTCTCTTCAAACTCAGTCCTTTGGTAAGAAAAGCAGAGTTCAACAGAAGGAATGATAGCCTCCTTATATAAGATATACATGACAAAATGAAAAATTTACAAGGCATTGATTGAACATCGACCAGAACGCTGAGCGTTCCTTAACAGTTATTCAATCGATTATCGATATGAGTGGCCTACTGTCCACATTTTAATGTCTAAACGTGACTTTGGATATAACCCAAGGGAGCATACTTGGTCGATCATCATTCTTAATTTAAAAAGTTTGATTTGCAGAACAAACGTTATATCATTCAGTTACTTAAACACTTACCGAGCAAGACTAAGCTACATATTCAAAGACTGGAGATTCTCCCAGAAGATCAATATCAGATAAGTAAGCTAATCTCTCCTGATTATTTCGAGAAGCTATACTTATTCATAACGGCAAAAGGTGCATAACAAAAGATATCTACTGACTAAGAATTGATCAAGATGTGGATCTAGTCATAAAAGATTATCATTTTCATTAAAATCATTCTTCCCGTACAAAAATTCAGCCCAAAAAAGCCACACAAAAGGTTGGGCACTACCAAAAAAAAAAAAAATTAAAATTCCAGATAACAACCGGGTCGAAAACAGATCACCGAGAAGGGTTGCTATTACCAGGCCGCCTAGCAGAAGCACTCCTCAGAGGAGTCAAGTTACCTGCAAACGCCATCAATTCCTCCTGACGCTTTAGGTAACCGGCATCGTAACCTTCTTCATAGGCCTGCCGTCGAGACTCCTCTGCAAGGGCAGCAGCCTGAACTAAATCACTCTTCTCATTCTCCAAGACAGATTTCTCTTCTTGTAATTTTTTCAGATCATCATTAGCAAGCTGCAGTTGGAGGGTCTGCCCTGCGGCCTTCTCCGTCTCCGACTCCAAACGACGTGGATAAGCATCCTTACTGATCCACAGATCATCATTTTGCACACCCAACTGGAGTGCAAAATACTTAGCCTGGAAAAGAAAATAGTCCTTACATAACAAGGCAATCAAAATAAAAGTGGGAAAAATAATCAAAAATATGTTTACCTGCTCGCATATCTTCACCAGCGACTGAACGAGGCGAACGTTGGAGGTACCCTCGAGCTTCCTCAACTCACCAGGCAAAATAGTGCTCAGGCCCAGGTCCCAGGACAAAGCGTCAGGCTCAACAGAGCCAGGCAGTTCACTAACAGAAGGAACACCGTCAGGACGTGGAGTCACCGACTGCATAATATCCTTAACTTGCTCGAGGATGCAACGGTCATCTAACAAACGGGGGGATTCCCTCTCGTTGGGACTAACCGAGGTCTCCTTACCCGAAGCAGAAATAACGGTCCGACGACCGGACCTTGACACAGTTCGACCTCCAGAAGGCCCGTCGGATTCGAAGGAAGTAGTAACAACAGTTGTATCATTAAACAAAAAATCAGAAAAATCGTGGGAGACAGATTGTGTGATGGACGGATCCAAAAAAGAATCTCCACCAACTGCCCCTGTGGCATCTCCCCTTTGGTGTCCGCTGACAAGCAGGGCGGTAGAAATAGTAGAAGGAACAGAGTTATTAGGAACCCCTCCATGAAAACCATACTCAAAGGAAGAGACACCTGAAGAGACAGGTACATTAAAAGTCTGCTCCATGTTAGACATATCACCAAAGGCCACCCGACCAGGGGAAGGCCTACTTCCTGCTTCACCAGGAGAGGAAAAATTTGGTTGTACAAAAGACGAACCAACTACAGAAGAAGGTTCAGAAGGAATGACAAGAGTATCGGTCGCCGACCTACTAACGGAGGACGAACGAGGAGGTTCCATCGAGGGCCCCTCTGCTCGAGGCTTCTTCAGTCTGATATTTCTAGCGTTCTCACGGGAAGGACGCTTCGATGTGTTACCGAAAAGATTACTCATGATCGGAATTCAAAAAGTAAAATTAAAATATCGAGAAAGCTTATCGACCTGCTAAAGAAAGAGGTTTATGTTAAGAGATGAGTAAAGCGGTAAATAGCGAGTCAAGTTTTTACCTTTTATATTTATACTATACGAAAAGACGCGATAGACCCAAAGAAAGGGCGCGAAATGCAGGAACTAGCCTTGGAATAAACACTAGAATTTGAAAAGACATACGCATAATGATTACGGCAAAGTTAATGACTTGTCTGAATTATTACAGAGAAGACGAAAGGACGTGACTGTCAGAATATGAAACGTTTATCTTACAATGGGATAAAAGAGTAATATTACAATTAGACTTACGGTAATAGTTACAAAGGTTATTTCACAGATCAATATATCATACAGCTTGGTCGCCGTCCGGAATCTTCTGTTCGCTAGCGACGTCTCCTTCTTTTGCTGACTCAATATCCTCTTCCACTTCCTCTGGATCAATAAAATTGTCATCGACCTCGTCATCAATATCGGAAGGAGGAATCGGCAATGGTTTTCCGAACTCTTTGACGAGGTGAGCCAAAGGAAATTTTTGATAAACAACGTCCGGAAGCTCGGAAGGAGAATATACTTCGCCATAACGGTTCAACCGAATGTGCGCCGTTTGAAAATATTCCTTTCGACGATCATCTATCGTTTCAAAAGCAACCAACTGATGAATCGCCTTATTGAACGTACTTTCTAGGAGCGGACCGACCATTTGATATACCAACGCTGTATGAATAGGAGAGCTGAGGAAATCACGAATCACTTTTTCATCAGGATTTCGGCCATAACGATCCCTGAGTCCACTAAGGGGAATGTCCCTCTCATACTCCTCTAAGGAAGCCTGAAGACTTGATACTTGAGATTCCAACTCACTAATACGAGCAGTACTCTGAATTGATACTCTTCCAACTTTTTAGCTAATTGAGTAGCTTGTTCTTGAGCACGAGAAGTCTCCAGAACCCTGTCTATAATCTCCTGGTCATCAGTCCCCATAGCCCGAGTCTATACGACCGAAAGAGAAGAAGTCATTGAGGGACCAATCTCTGAACCAGAAGTCTTATGAAGTAAAGTTTATATTTCTCATCCAGAAACTCACATTGTTGTTTCCAGAGAGCAGTTTCATAGGCATATGATGCCAAACAAGTCTTAGTCTAAAAAAAAAAAAAAAGGGGGTAAAAAGAAATGAATTAGCAAACTAAAGTAATCCTCGAAGAAAATTACCCTATAAGCACACTTAAAAGGAGATCACCTTTTCAGCATAAAGAGAAGCTCGCTGAAATTTCTCTAAAGGATCCTTCCGGAGAAGCTTATTCATGTCACGAGTAAAAACGCAGGACAAAAGAACACGAGTTGCCTTATCCACTGCATTTTCGCTCTCGTCGTGAACTAAAGAATCATTCTCAGGATAGCCAGCAGCTCTTTTCCCTCTAAATGATCCTCGATCATTTCGACCAAAGTGGGTTTTGGATGATTATCGCCGAGTAAAGAAAGATCGTTACCAGAACGACCATATAACTCTTCTTTCTCTCCACCGGATTATCATTAGGATGAGGCATCGACTAGCTGCGACATCCACGTATACCCAAAGATGTCCTAAGCTGGAGGGGGGGATAAGCGGATCCTGTCCCCTGACGAATAGGGGATTCTTGAGAAGAATCTAGAGATTCCTCTCTATTCTCCTCAGAGTCATGACTCAACTCCAGTTTTCTCTTCCGAGACGCTCTCTGCTCGATAGGAACGTTCTCTATGGTTTTGGTGGATTTAGACAACACCATTTTTCCCTTTGAAGAATGTCGGGAATTTTCTACCATATGAGCTGAAAAAGAAACACGGTCAAAGTCAGACCTTC
Source organism: Penstemon barbatus (assembly GCA_003313485.2). Classification (NCBI taxonomy): domain Eukaryota; kingdom Viridiplantae; phylum Streptophyta; class Magnoliopsida; order Lamiales; family Plantaginaceae; genus Penstemon; species Penstemon barbatus. The sequence continues at coordinate 29,947,935 of CM064879.1, read as the reverse complement.
TGCAGAAAAGGGATCATCACAACACTATGCTGAAATAAATGCTTACCAAGTGATTCAGATGACGAAATGATTGGAAAAACATGAGCACTCAATCCCGCTTTGCGAAGGAAAACTTCTCCAATAAGAAGAGCACTCTGATATTTGTTAGCACGCATAGCCTGGATTTCACCAATAAACTGAGGATCGTCAGGAATAAGTTCACCAGTCGGCAGGCGACCTCCATAAACCCATTTGGAGTCATGATCCCACGAAAAGGGCGTAGTCGAGCCATCCGCCAAATGATGATGAGATGGTGGACGAACAAAGAAAAAATGAGATTTCCAGGAAGGGTTGCTAGAAACTGGGGAGTCAAAGATTGCGCGACTAGGCTTCTGGCTAGCGAAGAAATATCCGCGATTGGAGGAACTAGAAATGTTAAAGCTAAACAATTGCGTAAAATTACGAAAGGAGGGTTGGAATCCTTTCGCTATCATCAAAACAGAAAAACAAACCACGAAGGCCACGGAATTAGGGACTAATTGAGTTAAGGACACACTGAATATTTTTAAAATATCAAGAAAGAGGGCAGACAACGGAAGACGCAGACCGCTATTAAAATGGGCTGTTTAAAAGGCTCGACATTCCTTTGGCGGTGATGTAACCCTATCAGAAGGAGAAGGGAGAACTATCTCGGAACCTTCCGGAAAATATTTGGCATAATTGCTCACAACCTCAGAGAAAGTATCCACAGTGTAAGCACATGCAAGATCCTCAATCGGTTCAGAAATTTGAGGAGCTGTACCTTTGCCTTTCTTAGCTCGGGCAGCGACGTCCGTATCAGAGAGAATTTGTACCTTAAAGGTGTCTTCAGAAGGAACAATGAATTCTGAAACTCCAATTTGCTCGCTCGAAGGATTAGAATGTAACACCTCCTCGATAATAGGAGAGACACTCTCCCTTAACGAGGAGGAAGATTTTCTTATAGAAGCCATTTTTTAGGATCCTCGGAGGACATAAGTCGATAAAAGCAAAATTTTAAATGATGAACGACTGGGCAAGAAAATGACTGCGAGGTTAAAGGAAGTATAAAGTAAAAATGACAAACTTAATAGTCACCTATTTATAGTGAGAAGTGAAAAGACGTTTCGAACTCCTCACAACTAATCACGTTCCCGCCAAATGGAAAAAGATTAAGGGCCTCCCCGAAGGGACGCGTAGCGGTTCATAATTGGGATGAGAAAACGACTATCTATGATGCGTAGCACTCTTTTCCTTACTTAGGATTTTTTCCCACAGGGTTTTTTCTTATGTAAGGTTTTTCACGAGGCACAACTCACAGAAAATAACAGTCGTAAGAAACCATCTACTTCTACGAGCTTTTATTACATATGCGCTCGAAGAAGTGAGGGAGTACTGATGGGGGCTATTTCGCACCCCTTAGAATCTTCAGATCGACCAAGTAATATAAAGATCGATTCGACCAGGCGAGCCTGTTCGGGAACATCTATCGAGCCGATAGAATACGACTCTCCACAGCGAGTGGGTTAAAATCCGGACTCAAGAAGGATTATTGGGCCGAGTCCTACTAGAACTATGTTTCCTTGTAAAACTAGGTTAATGATGATATAAATACCTAGTTAATCATTTGTATTAGGTACGTTCAACATATTCAGTTTACGCCTGCATAACAACATAATCTAAGATTATTGAATAGAAATGCTTTTGCTATACTATTATATTCATTGATTGTCTTTATTACTGATTGTTCCATCTAATTGTTCTTCCTTGAGATTGATCCATCCGGAATAAAGTAACAGAGCCCTTTAAATCATATTGATTGAGAATCCCTAATATCACCTATTTACTGAGATAATCTTACCCGACGAAATTCGGTTAAATCAGATGTTATTCAAGTAATTTCTAACCTCGATTTCCCACGTTGCCAGCAAATTCGTGTGATTGATAACTCATAGAGTAAGTTAGTTTGATCGTTATCTTGATCGAAAGTTGTTTCTGATCTTGAGTCAAAACGATTTATCTCCTTTAGCCAATCGGCCCCCTATTCATTGGGAAGCGGAATGGTGGGCGCATTTACCGCTTGTATCGCGACCATTCATTCCATGAAATCTGAACCGTTGATGTCTATTTCCTTCTCCTATAAATAGTTCCGAATAGTTCTCAAGTTGTCTTCTCAAGTTGCCATTATATTTTTACTTTTCTGTAAATATTTTGTTCGATCCATATGCTCGACTTTTTACCTCTTTCGATCAACATGATCAATTTTTTTATCCCCAATAATAATCTTCGAGATTCGAATTCGGACTCTCTTTTTTTATCCTTCCTTTGCTTCCAAAGAAAATTTTGCTTCGACTAGAATATCGACAGAAGAATAGCATTGCGACTAGGATATCGGCAGACGACCTATTTTCTTGGATATTGCGTATCCGAAACAAGTTCGGATTTCTGTAACCTGTCGCTCCATCCAGTCAGACAGTGGTGCAACTCTCGGATGAGTTCTCCCGATCTCGATCTCAACTTCTTCAAGATGTTTCTTGAAGAATGTTGCCTTCGATATTGCTTGGAGTAATTTCTTAGGGGTTGCTTCCCGCTGCTTTGACTTGGATAAATGTGCGAGCTAATCAGCAGGGATGTGGTAGCCAGAATGCTGGAAATGGCACTATCAAGCTTCTAGGAGCTTACTTCTGTAATTCATATTTAGAGTAAGGAGTTGGCTTAACTGGGGGCACATCCGACCCTTGCATTCTTGGATGAAGGGTAGACGCGGAACTAGCTTTACTCAGCCCTGCTGATTGCCCGAAGATCCCTAGCGTAGGACTTATCATTTGTAATAGGATAGCACTGAATGTAATTTTCCACTTTATCTTGAATTTCTTTATTGTAATCGAGAAATCTCTTGTAATTGTTTGAAAAGCTTATGAATGGAAGACTTACCTTTATATTATTTTTCTTTGCTTTTCTTGTTCGTATATTTATGAAATCGATCTTTTGGTAGAATAATCGAACCCCAACTTTTGACAATTTGATAACCAAATCATCCACTAATAATTGAACTTGTCTTGCTGCTTAATAAGAATAATCGATAATAGATATTACTTTGATATTTTCCGCATATTTCGATCATTCCAAAGTGCAAATTAATCATTGGCAAGATTGGAAATTTTTCGATCTAAGGGACATAGAAACGGCTTTCACCCTTAGTCAATTTGGAGGGTCTTAGCAACAGCTTTCACCCATTTTTATTATTTCGATATAAGGGGCATAGCAACGGCTTTCACCCTTAATTGATTTCGAGGGTCTTACCAACGGCTTTCACCCTTAGTCGATTTCGAGGGTCTTAGCAACAACTTTCACACATTTTTATTATTTCGATCTAAGGGGCATAGCAACGGCTTTCACCCTTAGTCGATTTCGAGGGTCTTAGCAACAACTTTCACCCATTTTTATTAATTCGATCTAAGAGGCATAGCAACGGCTTTCACACTTAGTCGATTTCGAGGGTCTTAGCAACAACTTTCACCCATTTTTATTATCTCGTTCTAAGGGCATAGCAACGACTTTCACCCTTAGTCAATTTTTCTTCGACTAAGGGCTTTATTATTTCGATCTAAGGGGCATAGCAACGGCTTTCACCCTTAGTCGATTTCGAGGGTCTTAGCAACAGCTTTCACCCATTTTTATTATTTCGATCTAAGGGGCATAGCAACGGCTTTCACCCTTAGTCGATTTCGAGGGTCTTAGCAACAACTTTCACCCATTTTTATTATTTCGATCTAAGGGGGATAGCAACGACTTTCACCCTTAGTCGATTTCGAGGGTCTTAGCAACAACTTTCACCCATTTTTATTATTTCGTTCTAAGGGGTATAGCAACGACTTTCACCCTTTGTCAATTGATCTTACGCTAATTCGTAGGGTGACCAAGGTAGCAGAGTAAATAGCTAAAACACAATTATATGAGGAGAAGATCAATAATATATATTCCGAACGTAGGTGTACAGATTACAAGTAATGAGGGTCCTATCTGAGCATTATAGGATGCCGTACAAGCTAGAGGATAGATACATATAAAATAACCTAAACTAACTTCCCAAGGTTGGACCGAGCAGGAGCTTCGAGTTAGGAGCACCTGGGAAAGCGTTTCTGGCATCATAAATGTTTGTGGTATTTATAGTTGAGGCGGTGTGCTAGTTGAACCACCCGCAGGGGAACACACCTCGGCCCAAAGGCCTCGGCATGAGGTTGGCCCAACAGTATTCTTCGACCCTGTGCTCTTTCTAAAAGATCGAACTAGATAAGCTGGGGCTTGGGCTCGATTCTATGTCTTCAAGGTCGGGATTCATGATCTTCGATCTTGCATGATCCGTATTCCGATCTTGCCTGAGCTCCTCAATGTAGATAATCCAAAGTACACCTCATCAATACTCCCCCACTTCTCGAGCGCGAAGTGAAGCTGAAGCTCGAAGAAGTAAATGTTGCTTCGAACGGCGAGATGAACGAACCATTTATGATGTGTTTCGGATATGCCTCGTTAAAAACCTCATTCGGAAAAACCCATTGGGATAAAAACCTAATCAGGGAAAAAGAATGCATATCTTGGAAACAATACAATGATTATGTTGTGATGATATAAGTTTTGTTGTTAACAATCTTTGTCTGGATTTTGAGTCGATCTTGATCAAAGTGTCCTTCTGTATTAGTTGCCGCAATTGATTCCTTATTAATACTTCCCCACTTCTCCGAGCGTGAGTGGAACAAAGGATCGGAGAGGTAAACAAACTGCGAGATCGAGGAGGCACGTCTTTTTCAATGTCGGTCTACGGCCCAAAATCCCAAAGTATAGGGGCCTAAAATGCAATTGTCGGGAAGATAATTTTGATTTTACCCTGAGGGAGTTCAACCGTTGTGGTTATTCAGGGTCCGATTTGCAATTTACCTTTTTAACCTCATATATATGTTGATTTGTTGAAAATTTATTTATGAAGCAATTTTCCACCTAAGACCGGAGCATAGAGATCGAACGAGCCATCATTTTTGTGTATTTGCTTCCGTTATAATGTTTAGTTCGAGAACCTTGAAAGGAAAAGGCAACGTTGGAGAAGATCAAGAATCCGATCCTGACATGAGGCTTATCGATAATTTTAAGTTTTCCTCAAAGGAGAACTTAAGCTCTTCGAGGACAAGATCTGACCCTGAATTTGAAGAAGGGGAATTTCGTCCCGAGCATGAAGATGCTGATCAAGTTGAAGATCTTGAGGAGAATGTAGTTGAGAAACATAGCATCGGCGATAATGCCTTTGTCAGGATATATAAGTCTGAAGGACCTTCGAGTACAGTTGGTCATCATAAGGCCGAACTTCGTGCTGATCAAACTTCCTGCGCTTTCGGCAAGGACGACCGTGCTTACCTGGATGAAGAGTTCGGGAAATTTCTCCCTAAGGGTTTTTCGATCGTCGTCCCTTCTTCCCGTCAACGTGCGACTGATCCTCCAGCGGGATGTCAGGCATTTTATGAAAAGCAATTTTCTCACGGATTACGTCTCGGTGGGTGCCAATTGATCTTACGCTAATTCGTAGGGTGACCAAGGTAGCAGAGTAAATAGCGAAAACACAATTATATGAGGAGAAGATCAATAATATATATTCCGAACGTAGGTGTACAAATTACAAGTAATGAGGGTCCTATCTGAGCATTATAGGATGCCGTACAAGCTAGAGATAGATACAAATAAAATAACCTAAACTAACTTCCCAAGGTTGGACCGAGCAGGAGATTCGAGTTGGGAGCACCTGGGAAAGCGTGTCTGGCGTCATAAATTCTTGTGGTATTTATAGTTGTGGCGGTGTGCTAGCTGAACCACCCGCAGGGGAACACATCTCGGCCCAAAGGCCTGGGCCTGAGGTTGGCCCAACAGTAACCTTCGACCCTGTGCTCTTTCTAAAAGATCGAACTGGATAAGCTGGGGCTTGGGCTCGATTCTATGTCTTATAGGATAGGATTCATAATCTTCGATCTTGCATGATCCGTATTCCGATCTTGCCTGAGCTCCTCAATGTAGATAATCCAATGTACCCCTCATCAATACTCCCCCACTTCTCGAGCGCGAAGTGAAGCTGAAGCTCGAAGAAGTAAATGTTGCTTCGAACGGCGAGATGAACGAACCATTTATGATGTGTTTCGGATATGCCTCGTTAAAAACCTAATTCGAAAAAACCCATTGGGATAAAAACCGAATCAGAAAAAAGAGTGCATATCTTTGAATTTGATTCACATGGAGTGAATTTAGAGCGTTTCTTGAGCAAGGCATTTGAGGCCAGTGCATATGAGTAGGTGGTTTGATAGAGGATCGAATGCATCGAACGACCCGAACAGAGAAACCCATTGTGGAAGCGCATGACGCACATCGGTGATGGGATGTTTCTCTAGGCTTATAATAGTGTACGATTTAGTCCCTAGACTTGAGGTGCTAGGTCGAATTCGGTGCATGAATGTGCGTACTTAAATTTAGGTACTGGTCAAGTAGCTTGGCCATAAAGTGCCTAAGTTGGGTGCGTATAGTTGTGTACGCGAGTGGTTAGTGCTAAGAAAGGATCTATTGACTCATCCTGATAAGGTGGGAGAATTTCCTATACGTTCTTAGATAATAGATTCCGAGAAACCTGTGGCCACAGTTGGTGACGCATTTGGAAAGGGGTTTCCAAATTTGGCAGTCACACTGGAATCATTGTCATGAATTAGAAAGTATAGTTATCGAGATAATTAAAGGTGCTGATAAATTCACACACCCTAGGTCTAGATCGGGAAATTAGTCGATAGAAGGACCGTATGTACATGGTAATTATAAGAGGTGAGGTTCACAAATATCAATTCACCTTTAATTGGGCTTCATGGGCTTGTGGCTAGACATCGACTATGAAGTGTGGGTGAGTGGTTAATTAAAAGTTGTTTAATTGATCGGAGCATTTAATTGCTCGTTAATTAAATCACGAAAGTCGTGGGCCTGCTGTCAATTGATGGTGAACCCAGAGGGACACACACAATACAATTGGACAGTGACAGTCATAAAGGGATGCAAGTGATTTAAAGTTGTTAAATCAAAGTAATTGAATTAAGGTATTAATTCAGTGGGAGAATATTAATTGGTTATCTAATTGATTAATGTTTAATTAATTAGTTAGGATTATCTAATTAATTATAGTTAATTAAAGTTGTTAATTGGTAAAATTGGAAGATTAAATAATTACCCAATTTTAGGATTGGATAATTATATGGGTTGATTTTTGATAATCTTGAAAGTAGGGCATAGGGGGCGATTTTTAGGAGTTAAAGAAGGAGAGTTTTGTTTCTTGAAAAACTAGGTAGAAGAGATTTATCAAATCTTACATTCCTAAGTTGACAAGGAATGGGGATTTGATAAAGATGGGAAGAAGATATCTTTTAAGAGAATAACTCTTCTCTTATAAATACTTCTTCACATCTCTTCATTAACAATGAGAAAAACCAATGCAAAAGCAATGCACAAGAAAATAGTTTTTGCATAGCATAAGAAAAGGAGAAATCCGAAATTGCACAAAGTTTTATTAACTCCATATCGCCCCTCAAAGTTTCGCCCCAAAACCCGAACTCGGCCAAACCCTAGCCGCCGTCCTAGGTGGATCCGAACCCTAGCCGCGCCGCCCCTGGCCGATCCAACCTAGCCGCATAAGTCCTGTGGTCGTGGTTGTCTTCCTGCTGTTCTCCTCATCCAGATCCAGATCTATATCCTGATCTAGATCTGCCCATTCCTTTCTTGACAATCTCCAAGATCTAGTTCGTAGTCTGTGACTTGGAGATGTTGCTACAATCCAATTGGTGTGGATACATTCCGGAGGTGAGACACTTGGATCACTCCATTGTGAATCTAACAAAGAAGCCCGGAGGTAACCACCACCGAGCTGTGGTGAGATATATCGCATATCACCCCTCTTTTGTTTATTTATTGCTTGATTCAACCATTTCGTATATATCATATGGAGACAGATTTGTGGGACTGATGGGTGCCTCGAAAAATTTTAAATTCCGCACTCTTGTTGTTTTGACAATCGAGGTACATCCCAACAATGGTATCAGAGCCAACTCCATACTTTTTATACGAAAAGGCCTGAACATAATGTGTGTTCACCATATATGTTTAATTATGTGTATGAGAACGCATGATAATTATGTTCTGTTAATTGATTCTTGCTTGTTATGACTGGATCTATGATTGGGTAAAAACTGTCTTTTAAGATCTGTGGCAAATTTATAGTTTTCGAAAAATCAGGACTCTTTGTGCAAAATCGCAAATCTTGAAATTAAGGGCTGAAAATTCAATTTTCTGTTTCTGAAAATTTTAGAAAAATCTGGGCTATTTCTGAAATTCCGATCGCACATATTTTTGGGCTGTTTTGCAATTTTCAAAAAATTTAAGGACTGTTTTGTAATTTCCAAAAATTCAGGGGTCAGTTTGCAAAATTCGAAAATTTTCTGGATTTCAAAATTTTGTTTTCTCGTCCTTCTGTCCGAAACTGCTCTTGGGGGTATTTTGTAACTTTTCAAAAGTTTTGGGGTCAAAAGTGCAATTTCTGAAAATATAGGGCTGAACTGCAATTTTCAAAAGTTGAAAAATCAGAATCTGTTTTAAGGCAGAAAACTTGTTTTGTTTACCCGAGAATTTATTTTGTCATAATTAGTAGTGACTAAAAAGTAAAAATCATAGGAACTTAGTTTTAAAATTAAGAAAGAAATACGTAAAAGTTGTTTGCATGTTTCTTGCTCTGCGTGACTGTTTACGTGGTTTTTGATCGCGCCGAGCCTTGACCTTTTGTTAGATGTGATTGATTTAATTTAATGTTTGGTTTCTATTGGGCCCGCGAGCCTATTATTATTTTTGGGCCACTTTGAGCCTTTGTAATAGAATAGGGTTTTACTGCTTTACTAGTCTAGGCCCGTTTACAAGCAAGGTGGGAGCCCAAGAAGAATTGAAGTCCATGTATGCATGGTACAATGTGTAATAGCATAGGGCCTGTTTGAGAACCCTTTAGATTGACCAATTGGGCTAACATTATTGGCTCGATATTGGCCCGCATAGGAGGCTCCCGGTCGAAAATATATTGTGGTAGTATGCATGCTAGGCTTGTATGGCTTTTATTTATTAGTCGATTTATGATTGCTTGTGTGTATGCGCGCTAGAATCTAGATCGTAAATAAATGATAAAGCATAATTGAAGCGGTGAGATCTCGAGGAGAGTTTCTTTAAACTTTCAAAACCGAAAATCCCCTCTTGAATAAATATAAAGTCATATTGGGTTAAATATAAAATGAAGTTTTATAAATCCAAGCCTTCCATTAATAGGAACTAGTGTATGTTGTCTACTTATCGATAGAGATGATCCAGAGTCTGGCACCCGAGTCGAAGAAAGGGCAATGCACGAAATTCCTTGATTCTTGTTTTCTTAAAAACTCGACAAGGTGGGGAATGGTCGGGATGTGAAGATCGACCGATAACTAGTTACGGAGAATTCACGACCGGGCCCGTTGCTCATCATGATTAATGGGTTAGACTTAACGCGTAGTGACATTTATGATGTAGCAGTGCTCGATAAATGCGAAAAACTAGGCCAAATAGCTTGAAGGTTGTGTAGTTGACACAATTGGCAATAAGTATGCCTATCTGGGGAATTAATTGTATGGCCACGAGTCGTGGGTGCAATTAATTGCCGCTAGGACGTCAAGACCTACTAGGAAAGAGAATTTCCCGAAACTAGAAGGGGTTATTGATTCGATAAAAATAGTGGGAGAACTTTTTCGATAAAAAGTCCAAATTTCGTTAATTATAAGTATTATTTTTAAACCTGTCTGCTTATTATTGTCTGCTTAATTGATAAATATAGCCATTGAAATCCACAATCATGTACGAACAAACTTTGGCACAAAGCATGAGATATTCACTCCACGAGACAAGCAAGATTTGGTTTAACAATAGAAAACATTGTTCTTACCTAATCAAGATAATGAATCAAATCAAAAGCTAGGCGCTTATTTGAATCAAGAGAATGAGATAGTAATTATTCTCAATAGCTTGTCTGACTCATTTTCTCAATTTGTGTATCGTTGTGAAATTTCGTGTTTTTGGATTAAAACAAATGATCTACGCAAGTTGTTGGACAAATATGTGAAAGCCCATCTACAGGGATTGAGTTTGAGTGAAAGAAGGGATTGCCCCTTGTGTAGGAAATATAAAGAACTAAGGAAGTTTGCTAGAAAGAAATTCCTGAAGAGGATTAACAAAGGTTAACCTAGTTATTTCTTTTGATGTATAACATCGCATGGACCCTCACATCTGTAAAAGAGTTTGCTTCAGTAATTAAGTCAAGAAAAATCTAGACTTCACTTTTGGCAAAAAGGGTTTTTTCTTATTTTTCGTATTAGCATAAGTTTTAGTTTTAGTTTGTCTTTGAGTATTATTTCAAATTTTGTACAAGACATTATTGATTTACCATTGAGAATGGAATCTATTTAATTAAAGCAATTTAACTTTGTACAAATATTGATGCTTTGAAGCATAGAAATAAAACAATGATAATCATCGACACTTGAAATGTTTACTTTGGACATTATTCCTAAAGAAGGATTCGAAAGAGAGTGTTTATCTACTGCTCTTGAAATAAAAAACTTGGATGAACTCGTAACTTTCAAATCTTGTCTTAAAGGAATAATAACCGAATTAAAGGATTGCTAGGCATTCCAAGCATTTCAACCGAATGGATTTAATCCATAAAGGACAAACGTGGAGAACTAAAAACACTAGTTCAAAAGGAACGTTACCTCATATATACTTACGATTATATTAATTGTCAAAGCATATGTGTACTTTGTGAAGTACAATTCTAAAATTATTGAAGTAGTTCAATAGAAGTTTTGGAAATGAAGTAACTAAGTGCATTATGTCGAAAGCATTTTGATCTAATCAAACTTGCCGAAACATAAGCAACTAACTCCTCGATTATCTAAGCGAGAATAGAATTCTCACGAAGCAAATCAAAGAAGGAATCGAACTTTGTTAAAACTTAGTTCTTTTCACGATAGTGATTTGGTTGATCTTCCTTTATTCACTTTAGGGGATAACCCCCCTGACTCTTCAAAGATACTTGGCCTAGTACCTTTCGAAATAAGTCCTTACACTGTCGTATCATTTATGACATGGCATAATACCCTTGTATGAGAAATTGGATGGTAGATTCAATTCATACAAAGTTTGTGAGGTATCCAACGAAATCGATTGGATATCTGTTCTACGACAACGAGAAACGAAAGTTCTTCGTGAGTAGCCCGTTCCTTTGTTGATGAAATTCTCGTCAAAGGAAATAGGAAATGTCATAGAACTTGATGAAGTCCAAAGAATTGGACCCATCCCCACAAATAGTAGGAGCAAACCCTGAAGCCTGCTGAACCGAGATACGCACAAACGCTTCGTAATCTAATCAAATTCGTAAGGAACTCAAAATTCCATTTTACGAAATTGAGAAATTGGATTTTAATCCGAGATTACAAAGAAATTATGTTAAACATGAACTAAGGGATATGGCATGAAGCCATAAGACTCGAAAAGGAAAGGTTGTTAACTTATTTGACTCACTCAATGGCGATAGGTCATTCTTCAAAAGCCCTTTTAGGACTAATGAAAATACCTTATCTCCATTTGCAACGTCAAAATCCATTTCGAAACTATTAGCCATAGAAAGGTGGTTTTGACTACCGAAATATGACTATTGGATATGAATCTTGCATCTCACAATTGAAAATTGATGAGAAGATCTCTATTCGAATCTGATGAGGGGTACTTTGGAATCCTTATTCTTGGAGCTCATGCTGGATCAAAGACCCTAAAATTCGACCTTGAGCTCCTTGAAGACCCTGAGTTCGACCTTGAGCACATTGAGGACCCTGAGTTCGACCTTGAGCACATTGAGGACCCTGAGTTCGACCTTGAGCACATTGAGGACCCCGAGTTCAACCTTGAGCACATTGAGGACCCTGAGTTCGACCTTGAGCACATTGAGGACCCCGAGTCTAACCTTGAGCACATTGAGGACCCTGAGTTCGACCTTGAGGGCTTAATTCTGATCCCGAAGCTTGTAACTCCAATTAGCTCAGTCCGATCGCCAGCAGAGGGGCTCATGGTCGAATTTATCATTGGGCTAACCCCAGGCCCAAGCCTTTGGGCCAAGAAATGCTCTCCTCAACTATAAATACCACTCCCATTTATGAAGCAGGGAGAGATTTGGAGGGAAAGGGGGTTGCTCCTTGATCGAAGCCTCCTGCTCGGATTTCCTCTTGAGTTATATTAGATCACTTTAGTTGTATGTATTTACCCTCCAATTAGCTCAGTCCGTCCGCCAGCAGAGGGGCTCATGGTCGAATTTACCATTGGGCCAACCCCAGGCCCAGGCCCTTGGGCCAAGAAATATACCCCTGTGGATGGTTCACCTAGCACACCGCCTAAACTATAAATACCACTCGCATTTATGAAGGAAGAGGGAGATTTTTTGGGGGCTGCTCCTTGATCGAAGCCTCCTGCTCGATTTCCTCTTGAGTTATATTAGATCACTTTAGTTGTATGTATTTACCCTCTAGCTTGTACGGCATCCTATAATGCTCAAATAGGACCCTCAATACTTGTAATATGTATCCATCATGATCAAAATATACTTTATTGATCTTCTATCTCATATCATAGTGTATCTTGCTTGCTCTATTTTAATATTTTGATCTCCAACGAAAACCCGTAAGATCAATTGGCGCCCACCGATGGGCCTTATTTGGGTGTTAGATCAAAATATGCCTACTAGGAGGCAATTTACGCACAATCAAGTGAAGTTTCTCATGTAGGAGCTCAAGTTATCAGATCTCCAAGGTCATAATATCAAGATCGAATTTTTAGATCTTCAAGATCGAATTTTCAGATCTCCAGGATCGAATTCTTATGTCTACAGGTTCGAATTATCATGTCTCCAGGATCAAATTCTTGGATCTCCAAGATCATATTCTCAAGATCGAATTTTTAGATCTCCAAGGTCGAATTCTTGGATCTATAGGATCAAATTCTTGGTTCTACAAGGTCATATTCTCAAGATCGAACTTTTAGATCTCCATGATCGAATTCTTATGTCTACAGGGTCGAATTATCATGTCTCCAGGATCAAATTCTTGGATCTCCAAGGTCATATTCTCAAGATCGAATTTTTAGATCTCCAAGGTCGAATTCTTGGATCTATAGGATCAAATTCTTGGTTCTACAAGGTCATATTCTCAAGATCGAATTTTATGATCTCCAGGATCGAATTTTATTATCTTCAGGTTCGAGTATTATGATCTTCAGGATCGAATTTTTATGATCTACAGGATCGAATTTTATTATCTTCAGGTTCGAGTTTTATGATCTTCAGGATCAAATTTTATGATCTCCAGGATCGAATTTTGTGATCTTCATGATCAGAGTTTATTATATCTTGGATCAAATTCTCAGTCCCCAGGATCGAATTTTATGATCTTCTGATCGAATTTCATGATCTTCAGGGTCAAAGTTTATTATTACCAAGATCAAATTCTCATATATTCAAGATCGAATTTTCAAATCTCCAGGATCGAATTCTTATGTCTACAGGGTCGAATTATCATGTCTCCAGGATCAAATTCTTGGATCTCCAAGGTCATATTCTCAAGATCGAATTTTTAGATCTCCAAGGTCGAATTATTGGATCTATAGGATCAAATTCTTGGTTCTACAAGGTCATATACTTTTAGATCTCCAGGATCGAATTCTTATGTCTACAAGGTCGAATTATCATGTCTCCAGGATCAAATTCTTGGATCTCCAAGGTCATATTCTCAAGATTGAATTTTTAGATATCCAAGGTCGAATTCTTGGATCTATAGGATCAAATTCTTGGTTCTACGAGGTCATATTCTCAAGATCGAATTTTATGATCTCCAGGATCGAATTTTTATGATCTTCAGGATCGAATTTATTATCTTCAGGATCGAATTTTTATGATCTACAGGATCGAATTTTATTATCTTCAGGTTCGAGTTTTATGATCTTCAGGATCGAATTTTTATGATCTACAGGATCAAATTTTGTTATCTTCAGGTTCAAGTTTTATGATCTTCAGGATCGAATTTTATGACCTTCAGGATCGAATTTTATTATCTTCAGGTTCGAGTTTTATGATCTCCAGGATCGAATTTTATGATCTCCAGGATCAAATTTTATGATCTTCAGGATCGAATTTTATTATCTTCAGGGTCGAGTTTTATGATCCCCAGGATCGAATTTTATGATATTCTGATCGAATTTTATGATCTTCAGGATCAAAGTTTATTATCTCCAGGATCAAATTCTCATATCTCCAGGATCGAATTCTTATATCCCCAATTCTTATATCTCCAGGACCAAATTCTACGATAAAAGCTAAAGGGTGAAAGCCGTTGCTATGACCCTCAGGTGAAAGCTGTTGCTATGACCGATTAAAGCTAAAGGGTGAAAGCTGCTGCTATGATCCTCAGGTGAAAGCTGTTGCTATGACCGATTAAAGCTAAAGGGTGAAAGCCATTGCTATGACCCTCAGGTGAAAGCTGTTGCTATGACCGATTAAAGCTAAAGGGTGAAAGCAGTTGCTATGACCCTCAGGTGAAAGCTGTTGCTATGACCGATTAAAGCTAAAGGGTGAAAGCCGTTGCTATGACCCTCAGGTGAAAGCTGTTGCTATGACCGATTAAAGCTAAAGGGTGAAAGCCGTTGCTATGACCCTCAGGTGAAAGCTGTTGCTATGACCGATTAAAGCTAAAGGGTGAAAGCCGTTGCTATGACCCTCAGGTGAAAGCTGTTGCTATGACCGATTAAAGCTAAAGGGTGAAAGCCGTTGCTATGACCCTCAGGTGAAAGCTGTTGCTATGACCGATTAAAGCTAAAGGGTGAAAGCCGTTGCTAGGACCCTCAGGTGAAAGCTGTTGCTATGACCGATTAAAGATAAGGGGTGAAAGCCGTTGCTATGACCCTCAGGATCAAATCCTCAGTCTTTAGGATCGAATTTTATGATCTTCAGGATCGAATTTTCTATATCTCCAGGATCGAATTTTCTATATCTCCAGGATCGAATTTGTATATCTCCAGGGTCGAATTCTTATATCTTCAGGATCGAATTTTTTATAAATCTTATATCTTCAAGATCGAATTCTTATATCTCCAAGATCAAATTCTTTGATCTACAAGATCAAATTCTAATATCTCCGGGATCAAATTATTAAATCTCCAAGATCGAATTTTTATATCTCCATGGTCGAATTCTTATATCTTTAGGATCGAATTTTTTATATCTCCAGGATCGAATTCTTATATCCCCAAGGTCGAAGTCTTATATCTGCAAGATCAAATTCTAAGATCTCGAAGATCAAATTATCAGACCTCCAAGATCAAATTCTTAGATCTCTAAGATCGAATTCTTAGATCTCCAAGATCGAATTCTTATGTCTTCAAGATCGAATTCTTATATCTCCAAGATCGAATTCTTGGATCTACAAGATCAAATTCTAAGATCTTCGGGATCAAATTATTAAATCTCCAAGATCGAATTTTTATATCTCCATGGTCGAATTCTTATATCTTCAGGATCAAATTTTTTATATCTCCAGGATCGAATTCTTATATCCCCAGGGTCGAAGTCTTATATCTGCAAGATCAAATTCTAAGATCTCGAAGATCAAATTATCAGACCTCCAAGATCGAATTCTTAGATCTCTAAGATCGAATTCTTATATCTCCAAGATCAAATTCTCTGATAAAAAAATGACTAAGGATAAAAGTCGTAACCTTTATAAACATCGATGGTCTGCATGATAGGATCGGATTCCGATCATTCTTCTACTTTGGCTTTGTCTTTAATATCTTTCGAACCAAACATTATGGATCTATATGCTATTGGTTATCAACTTTCAGGGTTTTTAATAAATTCGACCGATAATCTCCGATCTAGGGTTTCAATTTTTATTTCGGGAACTCATGCTGAATTGAAGATCCTGAATTCTGAGCTCATGGAAGACCCTAAAATCCGACCCTGAGCTCACAGAAGGCATAATTTCGACCCTGAGCTCATGGAAGACCCTAAAATCCGACCATGAGCTCACAGAAGGCATAATCGACCTTGAGCTCATTGAAGACTCTAAATTTTGACCTTGAGCTCATTGAAGGCCCTGAATCTGACCTTGAGGGCATAATTCTGATCCCTAATATATTTTGGAGTTTCTAAGATATGCACTCTTTTTCCCTGGTTCAGTTTTTATCCACTGGGTTTTTCCGAGCTAGGATTTTAACGAGGCATATCCGAGACACAAAATAGCGATCCTCAAGCATTTTTTACTTCTCCGAGCTTCATCTTCACTTTACGCTCGAGAAGTGGGGGAGTATTGATGAGGGGTACTTTGGAATCTTTATTCTTGGAGCTCATGCTGGATCAAAGACCCTAAAATTCGACCTTGAGCTCCTTGAAGACCCTGAGTACATAGACTAAATATTGAATAAATTCAATATGGAAAAATCCAAGAAAGGATTGGTTCCAAAGAGACATAATTTCTCTCTCACTTATTTAATGAGCCCTACATATAAGTGAGTAAAGAAGATATTGTCTCAAGAAGCCTTATGCTTGGCATTTGGATTGTACGTAGCATGCAAAGTCTTGTACAAGACCTGACTCATCAAAAGCTCTGACCTTTCACGAGCCACTGATAGTCGAACACCAGTAAAGGACACTGGACTACCATAAAAGCAATCCTCGAAGATAATTAAAGGATATAATGCTGGTCCATGGTAGTAGTGGATAATTGAAACTCAAAGGATTTAGTGATTCGAGATTTCCAGTCTGAAGTGGATGATTTATTCTGTCTCGATGGAGCAGAGGTAAATTGGAATAAATTCGATAGTATACCACTGCCAACTCAAATAGAATATACGCACCATTGTGATGCTGCAGAAGAAAGTGTTTAGATGAGAAACATTCATACAATGATTGGATGAATTACCTAGCATGACAAAAGCATGTCATAACCCTAATCGATTTAGATAAGGCAATTGCTCAATGAAAGGGAAACGAGATCTCACCGATAATCTGAACACAATGCCATATGATTGAACAAATCGTAGGTAGTTGAGACGCGTAGAAGTATTACGTCATCTCAACAAGGACGACTGAGCAGATCCACTAATTAAGCTCTTTCACAAAAGGGTTCGAGGGACATCTTTATAAGATGGGTCTTACAAACGTTGTGATTGGCTTTAGGGCAAGTGGGAGATTGATAGGATAGTGCCCAGCAAGCCAATATTAATTAGCTTGTTGGAGAACTGTTTTCTTATGGTTTATAATTAATACGCCCGTTTATTCATAGAACGTGAATTAAACAATGGTCAATTCATCTCTCGCGAACTTATCTAAGCGATTGGATGAAATCCTAAGGTCACAATAGACTATGGGACGATTCACTTCAGTACTGAGTGCAATCACGAAACAGTCTCTAAGGTCGTGATCTTAAAACCGTTCAAAGTCATAGATTCCGAACGAGACGGGGTATCGTAGGAATAGCCAAGACTTGTACAAGTATGCATGATTCACATGGAGTGAATTTGTAGTGTTTCATGAGCAAGGCATTTAAGGCCAGTGCATATGAGTAAGTGGTTTGATAGAGGATCGAATGCATCGAACGACCCGAACAGAGAAACCCATTGTGGAAGCGCATGATGGGATATTTCTCAAGGCTTATAATAGTGTACGATTTAGTCCTTAGACTTGAGGTGCTAGGGCGAATTCGGTACATGAATGTGCGTACTTAGATTTAGGTATTGGTCACGTAGCTTGGCCACAAAGTGCCTAAGTTGGGTGCGTATAGTTGTGTACACGAGTGGTTAGTGCTAAGAAAGGATCTATTGACTCATCCTGATAAGGTGGGAGAATTTCCTATACGTTCTTAGATATAGATTCCGAGAAACCTGTGGCCACAGTTGGTGATGCATTTGGAAAGGGGTTTCCAAATTTGGCAGTCACACATAAATCATTTTCAGGAATTAGAAAGTATAGTTATCGAGATAATTAGAGGTGCCGATAAATTCACACACCGTAGGTCTCGATCGGGAAATTAGTCGATAGAAGGACCGTATGTACATGGTAATTATAAGAGGTGAGGTTCACAAATATCAATTCACCTTTAATTGGGCTTCATGGGCTTGTGGCTAGACATCGACCATGAAGTGTGGGTACTCCTTAATTAATAAGGAAATTAATTCTGGAGTGGTCAATTAAAAGTTGTTTAATTGATCGGAGCATTTAATTGCTCGCTAATTAAATCAAGAAAGTCGTGGGTCTGCTGCCAATTGATGGTGAACCCAGAGGGTCACACACAATACATTTGGACAGTGACAGTCATAAAGGGATGCAAGTGATTTAAAGTTGTTAAATCAAAGTAATTGAATTAAGGTATTAATTCAATGGGAGAATATTAATTGGATATCTAATTGATTAATGTTTAATTAATTAATTAGGATTATCTAATTAATTATAATTAATTAAAGTTGTTAATTGGTAAATTGAAAGATTAAATAATTACCCAATTTCAGGATTGGATAATTATATGGGTTGATTTTTGATAATCTTGAAAGTAGGGCATAGGGGGCGATTTTTAGGAGTTAAAGAAGGAGAGTTTTGTTTCTTGCAAAACAAGGTAGAAGAGATTTATCAAATCTTACATTCCTAAGTTGATAAGGAATGGGATTTGATAAAGATGGGAAGAAGATATTTTTTAAGAGAAGAACTCTTCTCTTATAAATACTTCTTCACATCTTTTCATTAACAATGAGAAAAACCAATGCAAAAGCAATGCACAAGAAAATAGTTTTTGCATAGCATAAGAAAAGGAGAAATCCGAAACTGCACAAAGTTTTATTAACTCCATATCGCCCCTCAAAGTTTCTCCCCAGAACCCGAACTTGACCAAACCCTAGCCGCCGTCCTAGGTGGATCCGAACCCTAGCCGCGCCGCCCCTGGCCGATCCAACCTAGCCGCATAAGTCATGTGGTCGTGGTTGTCTTCCTGCTATTCTCCTCATCCAGATCCAGACCTATATCCTGATCTAGATCTACCCATTCCTTTCTTGACAATCTTCAAGATCTAGTTCGTGGCCTGTGACATGGAGATGTTGCTACAATCCAACTGGTGTGGATACATTCTGGAGGTGAGACACTTGGATCACTCCGTTGTGAATCAAACAAAGAAGCCCGGAGGTAACCACCACCGAGCTGTAGTGAGGTATATCGCATATCATCCCTCTTTTGTTTATTTATTGCTTGATTCAACCTTTTCTTATATATAATATGGAGACAGATTTATGGGACTGATGGGTGCCTCGAAAAATTTTAAATTCCGCACTCTTATTGTTCTAACACTCGAGGTACATCCCAACATAAATTTGTTTTCATAATGGCCCCACATAACTTGTCAACCAGGCTGGGGGTAGTCTAAATTCATGAAGTATAGGGACTGAGAGTGCAATTTTCTTAAAATCTTACTTCTGAAATTATCGCTTTAGGAGCTCAACCGTCGCGATTACTCGGGGACCGATTTGCAATTTTACTTTTTTAACCCCGTATATATATTCGTTGACCGTAGAAGATCCATTTACAACAGATCCCTAAATTCTCGATCGGAGCATTGTGTTCGATAGTTTGTAGGATACTCCCGAAATACACACCATCTCAAAATACAAATAACCTTTTTTCTTAAAAGTATGTCAGCTTCCGGATCTGGAAAATGGAAAACCAAGGTGGGAGAGGGATCAGATAATGATCCCCTAGCGCTCGTGGATCAGTATAAGGCCTCGGAGAATGACAAGGTTGAAAACATTGGTGGTGTTACAAATTCCGAGATTGAGGAGGGAGAAGTTCGTCAGATCTCTAGTGATGATGAAGCCAGCATCGGGGAAGAAATTTCGAGGACGAGTCAGTTGGTGGTGAAGTTTCCCCCCTTCTTGAGAATAAGATTGCAAAATACCAAGGTGGTGGCCAGCTGATTGTCATCATTAAGAGATGGGTGGAGACCACAAGTTGTTCTAATCAACTTTGGACGAAACATAGGGCCGACCAGATTCGTACGGTTTACAATGCAGCAGGCCGTCGTGCGAAATTAGAGCTCGAGATTGGAAAGTACCTCCCTGAAGGTTAGTCCATCGTGGTGCCTACTGCTGAGCAACGAGTTACTAAGCCGTCTGCAGGTTGCCAAGCTTTCTATAGCAGGCAGTTCTATTTTGGCTTACGTATCTGATGGGGGGTAATTCGGATCCTCTACCTTTGCAGGCTCGATACAGTTCGAACAGCATCAGATCCTGCCCTCAGGAACCAAGAGCCAGCCCGGGGTTCTAAATAAACTATTTCGAGCCTTTGAAAGAAACCAGAGATCGAATGGTACTGATGGGCCGAGCCTAGGCCCAAACCCATCAATTTGGTTATAAATACCCTATGCATTTATGGCGATGACACGACTTCCCAGGTGCTCTTCCCTTTAGACTACCGCTCGGACTCACTTGGGAATAATAGTATAGGCTAGCTCGTATGTATTTCGCCCTCTAGCTTGTACGGCATCCAATAATGCTCGGATAAGACTCTCAATTACTATAATCTGTACTCGATCGCATTGAACACAATATTATTGATCTTTTATATCCATTTACTTACGTTGCACAGCATTTTACATCATCCTTATCGAACTAACGAAAACGCGTAAGATCAATTGGCGCCCACCGAGGGGCCTTATTCGAGTATTAGATCGAAATATGCCTACCACGAGGAGAAATACGTACGTCAGCGGAAAGCCTTACTAACCAGAAACTCCGCATTCACTATTCAGGGCGATCCTCCGACCAGCGGAGCCTTCGTCAACTCAAGCTCGAAGAGAAGATCTATAGGATGAATTTCCGACCTTAAGATTGATGATTTTATTCTGTGACTACCCAGCTCATTTATTCCTTCGATGGATTTATTTTCCACAGGAGATCCATTTTCTAATACATAAGCGAATAAGAAGTCCCACAGATATCGTCACAGCAGATTAACTTGGAATTAATCCCATCGACTTGATCATCAATTAACGTCAAAGGCTTAGAAAATCTATGGAATTACAGCTTATTAATGGTCGGAATTTATTTTTCCGATCATCATACTTATTAATTTCAGAAACAAGTTTCACGAATCAATTATTTAAGATATCAGTCGCGTAATCTGTATACATTATTTATCGGCTATCTATATTTTTCTCAAGTCAGTCGGGATAAGTTGAATATTTGAACAACGGCAACAAATTATATAAATCCTCGAAGTCGCGGCTGAGTATTGGCAATAGTTCGACCGATAAAAGGAGTTAAAATAATGAAATTCGATCAGAGAACAAAGCTTTATTATTAGTATTCTTCAAACAAGTTACAAAGTGAAGCCTCGAATATAATTCGAGCTCAAGAAATACAATACAATCACTCCTACCCTATTACAAATTCTACGAAGTAATTCTACCATGTTACGTACTCGGTCTTCATTTCCTAAGGTCGCTCCAGATGCAGAACTCAGTAGTGATTCTTATTGGCAATCACTCGCCACGTGTCGCACATCCGTCTTCGAACAGGATAAAAGCCGGATCGCAGCTCCTCTCCAAGGCTTCAGACCTACCTCAGGTCTTCATCTGTTAACAATGATTGAAACACTCAATCATTATTTACAGATTAATCCGAACCGGAGCAGCAAAGGGTTATCTCAGTAGAGGCACCCCAAGGGAGCTCGAAGGAACTATACTGTAAGAAAGCCCTCGAGGAAGCTGGTACCTCAGATTTAAAGAACTCCTCTCAGAATAACCAGCTGCCCGATCGGATACAATGCCAGAAAACCAGAATTCTAACCCGCACCAGACAAGATATGTCTGGGAAAACAGGTTGCCTGCCAGTATTCTAGGCGCAATTTCTTTTGCCTGTCGATATTCTAAGCGAAAAAGCTTATACCTAAGGAGCTAAGATCGAAAAACAGGGTTCTGAGTCTAATCTCAAACTCCTTTATCTGGGAGAAAATATGAATCAAATTTAAATCTCGACCCATAGGGATCGGAGGAAGCATAAAGGAGAAAGTGAGGAGTCGTATACATAAAGGGACCTATTTATAGTAGTAAAGGATTTTGAATCAACGGCCCAAATGACGGATCGCAAACGGCTAGGATGACCCTATTAAATGGACTGACCGATACGTTTCCCGAGAAATAGGGTCCTGTTTGGTTAGCAGAACATAGGGTCCAACGATGTATAAGGAAGGGCTTATTCGAAACATTCATTCGAACAAATGTTTTACTCACAATCCTACTCCAAAAATAGCACGAAGATCGGTGACACTTGTCTTAAAGTTCAACGCTCGTGCACTTGAAACTCTAGATACGAAACCGCTATCTTTACAACCTACTAGAGATGTCCGAATGGAAAAAACTACAATTGATCTACTCGAACAAAACTCTCGAACTGGAAAATTCGACAGCCTTTGAAATACGGTGATAGCGAGGATCAACCACAACTAGTTCTTTATTAATTTCAAAACTACCGAGACTTCACTGTTCGGGTATTTCGCTATTAATCTTAGATATTCGCGGTTGAGTTATTGAAAATAAGAGTGTGTCTAATTGTCCTTCATTCTATCAACAAAGAAAAGAGAAAATTCCATTCATGAATATTATTAAAGAGATACAAGAGTTCAGAAGGAAAATATGGAAGATACATTTCGAACATAGCACAAGCTAATATGTTACATAAGAATCCCTCTATTTTCCTCTAGAATTTTCGATCTCCTCTCCCATCGATTATTCGAAGTAACTTAGCTCCAAGTATGGAATCTCCTTTGGACCCGCAGGCTTTTAACTTTATTTATGATCTTCCGAAGACAAAGGAGCGAACGGACGGTTTATCGGGTAACTGTATTCTGGATCGGTCTCTCCCCTGTATGTCTTCCTAAATGCATTGTAGCAACAGGTCCCTGTTCGAAGACCTGCGCGACGACCTGCGGACTCCATGTTTCTGGCTTATTGGCCTTCCAGATGGAAATTGTATTTTCCTGTCGATATTCTAAGCGAGATCGGGTTAGGAGACTGTCCCTCTTAAAAATTGTTCGAAGTCTGAGCTCAAAAAGTTGAATTGGTTGAATAACGATTTTGATTACCATGATCGGACACATGAAATACTGGTACAACGAATAATATAATCTCAAGAATTTGACAGCCTTTTATAGCGGAAGTTGAAAGAATCCAGCGGCAGAAAATTCGCGAAATGAAGGGATGAGATTTGTCGACCCTTGCAATTCTCGAAAGATAAGGAACCGTTTGGAAAAAATCAAACTTGTCAAAATTGGGAATCTATAGACAAAGAATTTTCTTAACAAGGCATAAAGCTTATTTATTAAGTCCTGAGGTTATTCACTATTTGCTGTTTTCGCTATGATTCATCTTTTCTCATGATTATAGAAGACTATTATCTCAGAAAAATTCATTTCGATCGGGATTATATATTCAGAGGGAACTAGTCTAGCCAATATTCATATTTATTATTTATTCATCTTATTCTGATATTATCGATCTCGTTAATCTATTATTCTATTTCTACTTGTCTCCATCTACTATTAAAAAGGGTGAAAGCTGTTGCTAAGACCCTCGAAGATCGACCAAGGGTGAAAGCAGTTGTTACGCCCCTTGGATCGAAAACTAAAAATGGGTGACGACCCTCGGGCTAAAAATGCTCTGAAACGACTAAGGGTGAAAGCCATTGCTATGCCCCTTAGATCCAAATTATTAAATGGGTGAAAGCCGTTGCTATGACCCTCGGGCTAAAAATGCTCTGAAACGACTAAGGGTGAAAGCCGTTGCTATGCCCCTTAGATCGAAATTATTAAATGGGTGAAAGCCGTTGCTACGACCCTCGGGCTAAAAATGCTCTGAAACGACTAAGGGTGAAAGTCGTTGCTATGCCCCTTAGATCGAAATTATTAAATGGGTGAAAGCCGTTGCTACGACCCTCGGGCTAAAAATGCTCTGAAACGACTAAGGGTGAAAGTCGTTGCTATGCCCCTTAGATCGAAATCATTAAATGGGTGAAAGCTGTTGTTACGACCCTAAGTGCAAATTATCGATTGTACAAAATCCCGATATATATCCTATTTCGAAATACAGCGATCGTGATCTGCTAAGATCGCCTTTTATTATCCGAATATTATTAATTATCGATCACGCTACCAACAAACGAAATTGGCAAAGAACGTCAATTATCATTTATATCTGAATATCAAAGGTCGAAGGATGTCAATTGACGACTATTATCTAAGTACTTATCAAAGTTGCTGGGGAATAGCACTTGTTCATATCTTTGAGGAATTGATGCTCGATAACAACATACGAAAGCATTTCTGCGGGTTAACAACTAAGGATGATAAAGGAAATAAATATTTCATTCATGATCTCCAAAATAGTTACAAGAGAATTCGTGATTACAGTAGTAAGGAAAATCGAGCAAAGCTGAGACTTTACATTTAATGTAACCCTATTACAAATTAACCCTACGCTAGAATATTTTTGTAATCAAAGGAAGAAGGCGGGGCTAGAATAACACTTCTCCCCTTCATCCATCACTTCCTCAATAATTGCTCCACGCCGGACCAGATCGAGAGATAGGGAAGCAATCCCTAGAGAAATTATTCCACGCAATCTCGAAGGCAACATTCTTCAAGAAACATCTTGAAGAAGTGGAGATCGAGAGCAGAAAAACTCCTCCAGCAGTTGACCCACTATCCGAACGGGTGGATTGACAGGATACAGGAGGTCGAACCAGCCCTAACTGGTTGGAATCAGAGAGAGCTGGTCGCTTGTCGGTACCCCAGTCGCAATTCTTTTCGCCTGTCGATACCCTAGTCGAAGTAAATCGCCACGAGAAGGCAGCCAAGATAATAAAGAAAATGGCTCGAACTCGAATCTCAAAACGCGTTATTGAAGATAGAGAACGAAACATAGTAATCAAAGGAAGTAAAAGCTCAGTCGTAGAGTCGGTCAAAACAATTACTAAAACGTAAAAATAGGAAGGTAACTATGGAGCTATATATAGCGAAGAGATAAGGCATTCGACGACTCAGATTTGATAAAACTAACGGCTGGGATACTAGCAATGAATGCGCCGACCGTTACGATTCCCAAGAATACGGAAACCGTTCGGATAAGCGAAGAAATTGTCAAAATTATTCCTACTTGAGTTCATCCTGTTCGAATTCGTTATAATCTTAGTTCCAAGTCATCGAAAGAAAATCATGAAGGAAAATTCGGAGTATGGCTTATAAAGAAAGCATTATCGGTATTTCATCCGAGAAATAGTTGAGACCAAAGGAGTACAATATTTTAATAAAACGATTGTAAGGATAGATAAAAAGACTATTATTTTCCGAGCTTGACATATCAAGCAATTACAATTTACAAGGGAACTTCATAACCAGGCAGTCCTATGAAATTTTCGGCGCACGATAATGTCCTTACTCGAATAGGAGGAGCCTGTCAAGCCAACAGGCTTTTGTCTGTATTTATAGTATCTCAAAGAGGAGAGGGGTAATGCATCTTTTTCTAGGTGTAACGTGGATACTTTATTGAGAACTTCGATCCTCGAAGCTTCACCCCTAACGTCCTCAATGAAGAGCCGAACAAACCGCTGAAGACCCTTAAAAAACATAATGCTTGAGCCTCTCCTAAACCACTGAAGGTCCTGAGGACTGCATGGGTCGTGGATGGTCAGCAATGAAGCTTTTTGGCCTCCAGGGTCGAAGTAATGTTCGCCTGCCGATATCCTAGTCGAGATTGAAGTACTAATTAGCCTGTGATCTGCAAAATAGGTCCTAACTCGAAATTCAAAATATTGAACCATGCAACAAGACCTTTTAGTCAGCATGATCGAAGGAATCTGTTTTCAGAAAATCTTATAAGAATGTAAAACGAAGAGCACCATTTATAGGCTCTATTCTCGAAAATCCAACGGCTAGCAGGAGGCAAAGGCAACGGTCGAGATCTAAAGATTGTTGCGCTTCCCGAGAATTTGAGCGGGAAGAGGAAGTGATATAATTTTGGGAAATTAAACAAACTTAACGTCCGAGATCGAAGATCAAGAATTCCGACCACAAGGTCAAACGAAGAGAGCAAATTAAAGCATGAATAGAAAAAAGCACATCAAATTATAGAAGAATATGCAGTCCGAGAAATAAATAGATTATTACAAACCATAGAGAACCAAAATGTCTGAAATTATTCGTGATCACACAGAAGTAAAAACAATATAGCCGCACAGCAAGTCTAAATAAACAAAAGACAACATCTAGAGAAGCTTATTGTCAGAAAAAATCTTTCGAAGCTCGGCATTACGAGCCTCATATCCTGCTTCATATCCACGGTCGAAAGCCTCCTTTTCTCGGCACACGGAATCTTGTTTCTCCTGCTCGTGAAGACTTTTCAGCTTTTCGAGCTCCTCATTCAGCTGCTTGTGGATCCCTTCTCCATGTCCTTTAGCAGTCTTCTCCCACTCTAAAGCAAGCTTCTCCGCGAAGACACGGTCGAATTCAGCTTTCTTCTCCTCCAGCTCAAGGGAAATAGCAGCGCGCTGATTTGTTTCCCGCTCAGCAAACGTTTTAAGTTCGATAAAATCATGTCCGGCCTGTTAAAAAGATCGGCAACGTTAAAATATATATATATATACCTGAAACAGGAAATGCGTCCCAGACTCGAACAACTCTTCCATATTTCTCTCCTTGGACATGTCGGTTTCGGAAGAAGTAAAGTTAACTCGCAACAGGCTATCCATGGGATCAGCCTTAGAAGCAGACCCATCTTTCGACTCCTCGGGCGGGGAAGGAGTAACTTTCGGAGGAGCGGAATCAACGCGGGGTTCGGGAGGATTATCAATTTTCAAAGCTTCAGCAGAAGCCCCTCCACCAATTTCTAACTTGGGTTTTTTGCTAAGACCTCCTGCAGGGGGAACGCCCAAAGAATCATCAGAGGATGGTTTGCTACCAATAGCAAGATTCTGCAAAGCTTCGATGGGAGTGACCCCATCGGAATAAGGCCTTTTGTTCGAAGAAGGAACGGGAGTCTTTTCTCTGACAGGATCTTCACTCGAAGAATGGACAACTTTCGGGGAAGAACCCCCGAGCGCAGCCTCGAGCTCTTAATCCAAAATGGATTTGTTGGAACTGCCCTTGGCTTGCCTTGAGGAAATGCTTTTATCTTTCTTATTTTCCCCTCCTTTAGAAGCTTTCGGGGAAGACACAGAGGTCTTGGAAGAGGATTTGGAAGGTTTGGCCTCCTTGGCACGTTTCTGCTCCTTGGTCGGATTCTTATTCTTCAAGCCACCAAACAGCTGTTTGGGGTCGATTGCCTTGCCTAGTATGTTTTCCATAATAAACGGGGAGAGAGTTAAGAAAATTATAAGAATGCAGAATATAGAGGAAGAGCTCCGATCTCTAAGAATATTTTCTGACGAAAATTGAAGAGATCCTCATATTTATAGGTGCTAGACCCTATAGTTACAATAATGGAATCGACGCGACTTTTAAGAAAAATCCTACATGGAATAAATAGATATCGAGCATAGAATTTGAAGAGATATAGAACTACGAAAGGCATATGATGTCCAAATATTTGCAAGGTTGGAATTTACAAGTTACACGGATTAAACCGAAAGGAAAACAAATCCGATTGCAAAAGTGGGTTACATACATGTATACACTCGATTCCTAACTACGAGACTATAAATCACCCCCTCCGGCATGCTCGAACTCAGCATTCGGACCGACGCCATCTTCGCCGCCGCTGCCTAATGGATTAGTCTGGTCAAAGGGTCGATCACTTTCATTATCCGATCCGTCCACTATATTAACATCTTCATTTTTCCCTGAAGCAGAAGGATAATCGCCGTTAGAGCGCTCGAGCAAATCGGGGTTAGGCATCGGAATGCCAAACTCCTCTACTAAGGGGGCAAAGCGATGATCCTCCCAGTTAATATCCGTCTTGGGTAGAGAGGAAGCTTTATAATCCTTCCCTTCAGCGTTCTTAAAAGGGTTCATATACTGAAAATATTCCTCCATGTCATCCGGAATTTTCTTGGCCGAAACTAATTGTTGAACCCCTTTATAAAAGATCGTCTGAAGAATCCCTCCTATTCTCCTTTGAACTAAGGGATCTAAGACAGGGGATCCCAAGAATTCTCGTATGGCTGGAATCTCGGCCTCTTCTCGGCCCTGGGCATATGCACGCTCGGAATCTTGCTTTGCTAGCTCAAGTTCGATCTTAACCTTCTTCAGCTCTTCCTCGAGGGCACTTCTCTCTTTAACGGATGCCAGCAAATCCTCTTCCACGGACGAGAAACGTTTCATTGTCGCTTTTTCGAGCTCCTTCTTTACTTGAGATAATTCTCGTTGACTTTCTGCTAATTGAGATCGAAGAGTTTGATTATCAACGAAAATTTGCGCATACGCGTCATGAGCATCCTGCGACTCCTGCTCCAGCAATGCTAAGCGATAGGTTTGGATAGCGAACAAATCCCCGATCTGCGAAGTATTTCAGCAAAATGTTAAGGGCACTAAAGGAAGAAGAGATAGTCAAAGACAAATATTTACCTCGTGATATGTTCGGGAGAAATCACTCAAAACCTCAAAATCACCTTTGACGGTATGAAGCAGAATATCCCGTTTAAACCGACTAGCCATATAGATTCTAGTGGCTTTGTCGAACTCATTCTCACCACCCGAATCCAGATCGGTTAGAATGGTGCCATCTTCAGGGTATCCAGCAGCCCTACTACCGCGGAGGTGCTCGTCCATGAAATCCACCACAACGGGCTCCGACCTACCTTCTCTACATGGGACAGAGTCAGAACTCACACCAAAGGGTTTTACCCTCCTTGAGGGTCCTGGGTGGTCAGCATTTCTCTTTCGACTCAGAAGCTTCTCGTATTCCTGGATACCCTGAATCCGGTTCCAGGAATGTTGACTATAGCCGACGGACGAAAGAGCAGAAGTATCAGGGGAAAACAAGGTTCGAAGAGGTCCGGCAGTGGCAGAGTTCAGGGAACTCATAGTGCCAAGCCCTCTCAAATCGGGAATCGTAGCTGGTATAACGACTGAACTTCCACCTAAATTACTTGTGTCCGCTCTTCTTTCGGAGGTATATGGTAACGGCTCGAAATAAAATGGCCTATCTTCAACCGAGCCGGCAACGGACAGTCGAAACTTCTCGACGACACAACCTGCAAAGAAAATACAAGGTATGCATGAGTTTAAACAAGAAGAATTGATCAGTCACACCTCGAAGTAGGCAGAAGCTAATAAGCATACCCAAAGAAGGAGGGGCAAGAAGCGGGGCAGTAGGGATTGGCAGGTCACTTATCTGCGGAAGGGACCCTTCAAAGGATTGATTGGAATATTTGATCGCCTGGGCCAAATAATCACAGTGGCTCAACCCAGCCAATCGCAAAACGCCTTCCTGAATTAGGAGCTTGGTATGGTAAGGATTGGACCGTAGATGCTCGAGAAATTCATCGGAAAGACGGTGGCTGAGCTTCTCTTTAATCTACGAGAACCATACGACCAAGAATTTGCACCATCCCATCGATACGGTCTTGTTTTTGAACTACCTTCTGATATCGGAACGTCAGGACCTTTCACAAAAAAGAATCTCCTCTTCCAACCTTTACTCTTTCCCATCGTTATATTTGTAAGAAAAGGCCACTTCAAAGTTGGCAGATGGACACAAACCCCGCATTTGAACCTTTGCATAGATCCATTCGGAATATATGCCAAAAGTTGCTAAAGGAGGCCTCTCCCCCTTTTGCCTCCATAAGAGCGCTGAACGCTACTATATACGCAACAGAGTGCGGGAGAAGCTGAGCGGGGGAAAGCGAAAAGAAAGTCAAGACGTTTCTGATAAGGGGAATGAACGGGATACGCAAACCACAAGAAAATTAACTCTCATAGAAGGCTTGACAGCCGGCCGGGGGCTCAGTAGCACGTTCGGAATAAGAAGGAATGACGATCGAAAACCCTTTGGGAAGAAATTTCCCGAACTCCGCCTCGAGGTAAACGCGATCCTTCTTCGTGAAATAACAAGAAGTTTCTCTAGCAGGAAGTTCTGACCTGTTCGAGGTCACGGCCTCAGAAGCATGCATATGTTTGAAAATCCTAACGAAGGCACCCTCGCCGATGCTGCGTTTCTCAACCTCATCTTCTTCAAGATCCTCGCTTGGATCATCATCCTCCCCTCCTTGACGAAATTCTCCATCTTCGTAATCGTCGACAAGGTTTAATAAAGGATCGGACTCTTGGTTCTCTCCGACCTTATTCTTGCCCTTTGAATTTCTAGAACTTGACATTATGGATTCGGGAACGAATGTATTAAAGTAAGAGCCTTTTCGATCCAAATACTCCGAGCTCAAGAGAGAATGCGATATAGAAGTAATTTTTCAACAAGTCAACATATATATACAGGATTAAAAAGATAAAATTGCAAACAGGTCCCCGAGTAACCGCGACGGTTGAACTTACTCTGAGTAAAAATTTAAAGTTATCCTTCTGAGAATCGCATTCTTGGTCCTTTACTTTCCAAATTGTAGAGTAAACTCCCTGGAAATCGTCCCCGTAGTATTCCATTGATCTCTTTATTACGATCGGAAAATTTAGAAGGTATTCCTCAAGGAATTGAATGAAGCATCGTGGAATAACAAAGATTACTACAATCTAAAGGTTTTACGCAAAACTTGGACGACGAGGTTATCTTTACATCACGCCGATATATTGTTTCTTGTATATGCACTCTTTTTCCCTGGCTCGGTTTTTATCCCAATGGGTTTTTCCGAGTTAGGTTTTTAATGAGGCATATCCAAAACACATTCTGAGCGGCTCATCTAATAATAGTGTGCGACATAACTTGTACTTCTTCGAGCTTAAGCTCCACTTCGCGCTCGAGAAGTGGGGGAGTATTGATGAGGGGTAATTCGGATCCTCTACCTTTGCAGGCTCGATACAGTTCGAACAGCATCAGATCCTGCCCTCAGGAACCAAGAGCCAGCCCGGGGTTCTAAATAAACTATTTCGAGCCTTTGAAAGGAACCAGAGGTCGAATGGTATTGATGGGCCGAGCCTAGGCCCAAGCCCATCAATTTGGTTATAAATACCCTATGCATTTATGGCGATGACACGACTTCCCAGGTGCTCTTCCCTTTAGACTACCGCTCGGACTCACTTGGGAATAATAGTATAGGCTAGCTCGTATGTATTTCGCCCTCTAGCTTGTACGGCATCCAATAATGCTCGGATAGGACTCTCAATTACTGTAATCTGTACTCGATCGCATTGAACACAATATTATTGATCTTTTATATCCATTTACTTACGTTGCACAGCATTTTACATCACCCTTATCGAACTAACGAAAACGCGTAAGATCAGTATCCCTTTTCTTCCACTACTTAGAGATATTTTGGAAGTCTTTTCACTCGCGCCTGCCCAAATTCTCCCGAATTCGATTGCGTATATTGTTGCGTTTAGTGTTCTGATGCAAGCTAGGGGGGAAAGAAGCGTCCTTCCAAAATTTTTGGCAAATTTTCCAAATGAGTCTCTCTAGTTCTTCAAATGCTGGCTTTGTTTATTTTTCTCATAGGCCGAACAGGTCAATGCTTTCGACCAATACCTCGAGCAACACTAAGGGTTGGAAAAGGGAGTTCTTCTTTGTTCGAGGTCCTGATATTCCGACTTCGGAGGGTTCGTCCGAGATGAAGCCATTCGAGTGGGAAGGTGAGAAGACTTGGATATACGGTAAGCGGTCCCTTAAAAGGAAATTTCCATCTACGTTGTCTTCGAATTTTTTGAAAGATATGATTTTCGATCCATATCAAACGGTGCTACTGACACAAGAAGCAGTCCTTCTGTTGGCCGGCCTTAGTAACCGTACATTTCCTGCTTCTTCCCTTATATACGGACATACTCCCGGGGTTGAAACCCACCGAAAGGTGGCCAACCTATTGATATTGCTCAGACGGAGGTTCAAGCTATTGCCACTGCCCTTCCTCTTGGTAACCTTCTTAATTTACTTTGGTGTTCCCTGACTTGCCTCCTACTACTCGTATAATTCTTTAAATACCTTTTTGTTCGTACGGTTGAACTTGTAGAGCAATTTCAAACTTCCGTAGGTGGCTCTACCGTTGCATCATCCTCGAAAATGACCCAAGGCCAGCCGTGAATGCAGAAAAAATCAAAGAATACTACGAAGATGGGAAAAGGAGATGCTATCACTTCTATCATCACGATTCCAACCTTGCTTTCTAACAGTGTCGGGGTCAGCGCTGAAGACGCGATTTCAACAGATGACGTTAGTTGATTACGTACGAGATGACGTTGGTTGATTTTCGATCGCTACCGATGATCCCAACGCGGCTGGAAATAGCCATTATACTTTCAAGCATATTCAATCCCAACAATTGATTGAAGAGCGTTTAGCTCAAAAAGATACCGGGATGCTCCTGAGCCTTCAAGGAGAACAAGGGCCTTTGGTCAAAATCCTGGCCCTATTGAATGTCGTCCTGAATGAGCCGAGCCCGATTTGGCAGATTATATTGAAGATCATCTTCGTGGTCCGAGGGCTGCCGGCTATCCGGAAGACGGAAGCATCCATTCCGACCTTAACCCCAGTGGAGAACACTCAGTAGACAAGGCGATCCGTATACTGTTAATTGGCCGATTTAGGGATGACAATACTGAGTTGTTTTCCAAGGACGGTTTTCGAGCTTTGGGGGACTTCGTGCAATTTCATCAAAAGGTATTCCTTCATATTTTCCTGATCTTGAAATATTGATACTTATGGAAGTTAATCTCTGTTTTGCAGATTGGAGATGAATTTGTCAATCAGGTTCATCGTCTCGCCCTTCGGGAAGAGGAATCTATTCAAAATCATCGGGCTTTGAAGCATATTTTAAGGAAAGAGGCGGAGAAGGCGACTCAACTTACAGAGGCCTTATCCAAAGTCTCTGAGTTGGAGAAAGAACTTTCCTCTACCAGGCAAGAACTTGAAGTGGCCAGGAGCGGCCAATTCTCTGCGTTAGTCGAAGAAGATCTTTCCGGTGCGGTTGGTGTTGCAAAGAGCATTCCCGAGTCGGATGTCAAGAACCTAAGAGCTGAGTTAGCAGAGGCAAAGGCAGATTCCGAGCATTCATACACTCGGGGCCGAGATGAAGCCAGACTTCCGGCGATAATGGAATTTTTTAGGTCCCCCTTTCTGGACGCCCTTGTTCGAGCGCGATCGGGTCCGATTAATCAATCGTTCTTCTTTAAAAGTGTGCATCAATTGATTTCGGCTGGGAGGATTCCAGGGCAACTTGCGGACTATATACCGCACATGGATCCTCATAAAACATCTTTGGGAAGGATTATAAGCCTTCATCTCTTCCCGCGGATCTCGGGACTTGCGGAATCACGAATTCACTGCACTTCTAGACGAGTTCGGATCCCCTATGCCCAATCCTGATATGCTCGAAGTTTCTACATTTTCGAAATCGGAGGGCAAGGGCGAAGAGGAAACTGAAGTTGATATTGAGAATGATTTAGATGATCAAGAGGAATGTCTTCCATCTCCTACTGAAGTTGTTGACGATGTCAATGAAAGTAGTAGCGGAGATAGCGATGACTCGAGCAGCGACGAAGATGACTCTGATGATAGTGATTCCAATGACGAAGACGAAGTAGGCGTAGAATAACCCCTGGAATTTGCCAAGTCTTTGTAATTTAACTTTTCGACCATGATTTATTATTTTATGCTTAATCATTTTGCTTGTTTTGTAAGTACCGCACATTTCTACTTATTTTGAATGGGAATATTCATCAATCACTTCTTTGTATATGCATGTTCGGGCTTTCTTGGGAGTTGTGACTATTCAATTCAAAATAAAACGTTGTGTTACTTCCACTATAAATATATGGGCCTTTTTGTTGGGATAGTTGTTGGGTTGCCTCGATTGTCAGAACAACGAAAGTGCGGAATTTAAAATTTTTCGAAGCACCCAAGGTCCCATATAAGAATCTCCATATTATTTATGCGCAAGCATGAAACAAAAACACTCATTGAATTAAACAAGGGGGTTTTTGCGATTTACCTCACCACAGGCAAGGTGGTGGAAACTTTCAGTTCTGATTCGGAATCTGAATCTGGATCTGGATCTGGTTCACAGAAGTGATCCAAGCGTCTCACCTCCAAAGTTAGTCCACACCAACTGGATTCTGGCAACACCTCCTAGTCTTAGGCTCAGAACTGGATCTAGGAGATTTGTCGTAGCAGGACTGTGCAGATCTACTTGGCAAGGCAAGATCTAACACGGTGGAACAAGGGAGAGGCGGCGGCGGCGCTAGGGCAGCTCACGGCAGCAGGTGGCGGCGGCACTAGGTTGGCGGCGCAGGGAGAAGGGGCGGCTAGGTCAGAGAAAAGGAGGCTAGGGTTTTTCTAGGATGTTCGCTTTTTTAGCTCTAGTGGAACCCTATTTATAGACTCCCTCTTGACCTAGGTTTTGCAAGACTCCTTATGGGCTTTTAATTAAAGGTCCATGTCTTGCAAGCCTTTCATTTAATTAATTACTTAATTAAATGCCCAATCCAATTTAAATCAATATGTCTTTTATATAATTAATTAGCAACTCAATTAAGTATTTAATTAATTAAGTCAACCAATTAATTAATCTCCCACTTGAATTAAATACTTTTAATTCATTTAATTGATTTAATTACCTTTAAATCAATTAATTCCTTTTGTATCCTTTTCAACAGTCACCGTCCAATTGTATTGTGTGTGACCCTCTGGGTTCACCATCAATTGGAAGCAGGCCCATGAATTCCTCGTGATTTAATTTATGAACAATAAATTGCTCCGGTCAATTAAACAACCTTTAATTGACCACTCCTAGAATCAAATCCTCTATTAACTCAGGAGTACCAACACTTCATGGTCGATGTCTAGCCACAAGCCCATGAAGCCCAACTTCAGGTGAATTGATACTTGTGAACCTCGTCTCATATAATTACCATGTACATACGGTCCTTCTATCGACTAATATTCCCGATCAAGACTTCGGGTGTGTGAATTGATCGGCACCTCTAAATTTGTCTTGATAACTATACTTTCTAATTCAGGATAATATTCTAGTGTGACTGCTAAATTTGGAAACCCCTTTCCAAATCCGTCATCGACCGTGGCCACGGGTTTCTCGGATATATTATCTAAGAATTGTATAGGAAATTCTCTCACCCATTACAGTGAGTCAATAGATTCCATATTGGTACTAACCACTCGCGTACATGTCCATACGCACCCAACCTAGGCATGTTATGATCAAGCTAAGTGACCTATACCTAGATCTAAGTACACACTTTCATGCACCGAATTCGCCCTAGCACCTCAAGTCAAAGGACTAAATCGTACACTATTATAATCCTTGAGAAACATCCCATCACCGATATGCGACATGCGCTTCCACAATGGGTTTCTCTGTTCGGGTCGTTCGATGCGTTCAATCCTCCATTGAACCACCTACTCATATGCACTTGCCTCAAATGCCTTGCTCATGAAACGCTACAAATTCACTCCATGTGAATCATGCATACTCGTACAAGTCTTAGCGATTCCTACGATACCCCGTTTCGTTCGGAATCTATGACTTGGAACAGTTTTAAGATTACGACCTTTGAGACTGTTTCATGATTGCACTCAGTACTGAAGTGAATCGTCCCGTAGTCAAATGTAATCTAAGGGTTTCAACCAATCGCTTGAATGTATTCGCAAGAGAGAAGTTGGCCATTGTTTATCCTTATACTCGTATGAATAAACGTGCGTACTAACTCATTTATACTAAAGAAAGATAATGATAGTTCCATTACAAGCTAAATGTATTGGCTTGCAGGGCACTATCCCATCAATCTCTCACTTGCCCTAAAGCCAATCACAAACGTTTCTAGGACCCATCTTTTTAAAGATGTTCTTCGAACTCATTTCATGATATAGCCTCATTTTAGTGGATCCGCTAAGTTGTCTTCTGAGTCGACGCGATCCATTACGCGCGTTAACTCTACCAATGATTTTTCTAATCAAATGGTACCTTTCTTTCAATTGTGTTTAGATTTCTGGTAAGATCTCGAATGCTTTGCTTTTGCAATAGCTCCAATGTTATCATAGAAGATAATCATGAGCTTCGCAATGCTAGACACTACATCCAACCATAGGATGAAGTTTTATATCCAAACACTTTCTTAAGCCGTAATTAATGCTACATTTAATGCTGCAATATATCTTGCTTCAGTGGTTTAGATGGTTATGGTGATTTGCTTGGAACCCTTTCAAATTCACCGTTACCCCCATTGAGGCAGGATATGTATCCAAAAATGGATATATTTAATTCATCCACATCAGAATGAAAATTCGAATCAGTGAATCCTTCGAATTTTAATTCTCCACTACCACCATAGACCAAGAACAAATCCTTAGTCTTTGTCAAGAGCTTAAGGATATCTTTTACGGTGGTCCAGTACTTCTTCACTGGAGTTTGACTAGCAACTGCTCGCGATACTTGAGCAAGTTCTACGTCTGGTCTAGTACATAGTAAAGCATGCCACATGCAACCTTTTGTTTGAAACATAAGGTATTTGAGACATTCTCCTTTATTCTCATTTGATGTAGGGCACATCGATTTTGGAACAAGGGATACAGTGTCTCACTGGAAGCAATCCTTTCTTGGATTCTTCATACTGAATATTTTCAGTATTAATTCTATATACTTAGATTTAGAGAGTGTCAGCATCTTTTCTGATCTACTTCTATAGATACGTATCCCAATACGCAAGATGCTTCTCCTAAATCTATCATGGAGAATTTCATGGACAACCATGCTTTCGTCTGTGCTAACATTCCGATATCATACAAGATAGCCAGAACATTATCGACATATAAAATATGAGCTTCATCGCGCTCCCACTAATCCTTTTGTACACTCATGGTTCATACTCGTTTTGATGAAGTCAAATGTCTTGACTATCTCATGAAAACAAATGTGAATCTAAATGGATTCAGACATTGCTAATGGAGAAAAGGTTTCATCAAAGTCTGTTCCAGAACATTGTGAATAGCCTTTTTACCACTAGTCAATTTTTAGAGGCAACACCTCTCCATTCATTCCAAGTTTGAAGATCCACTTACAATTTATAGCCAACTTATAGGGATAAATCCCTTGGGTGGATCAATCAAGGTTATACCTTGTTGGAATGGATGGGATCCATTTCGGTTTGCATGGCTTCAAGCCACACACCCGAGTCTATGTCTGACATCGCTTCTTGATAGGTCTTTGGATTACTTTCCACATTCTCGTTTTCGTGAATGAAACCAAATCGCTTTGGCTCCTTACGAATTCGATCAGACCTTCGAAGAGTAGGTGTACTAGTAGGTTCAGTAAATTCTGGATTAACTCCCACTGTTTGCGGGGACGGGTCCAAATCTTGGACTTCATCAAGTTCCATGACGTTTCCATTTCCTTTGACGAAAAATTCATCAACAGAGGAACGGGTATCTAGGAGAAACTATTGTTTCTCATTGTCGTGGAACAGGTATCCAATGGATTTCGTTGGATACCCCACAATTATATACAAATTGGATCTACTAGCCAATTTATCTCCTTTCTCGTTTCTACCATCGGCAGGAGATCTCCATACTCAGAGGTAAGAGCATGGAGGTATTTTGCCATACCTTTCTTTGTAAAGCTTTGTAGGCACGAACTTTGAAGGTACTTTGCTCAGTATCTTCGATGCAGTTAGGAGGACTAACTCCTAGAATGCATAAGGATGCTTAACAAAACTCAATGTGGATCGAACAATGTTAAACAATGTCAGATTCCATCTCTTTAGACACTTAAATAAGTTGAGGTGTCGTAGGAGGAGTTTGTTGTATGAGAACCTCATTCTCATTAAAATAATTGAGGAATCCTTGACAAGTATTTGCTATCTCAATTAGATCGAATAATACTATGTCTTTGTTGATTCTCTACTTCGCATTGAAATACCTTTCTTGGTTTTTCGGATTTGCATCTCACTAGATTCATTTTTCATTAACAATCAAGGTCATTAGTAAAAAGTACGAAGTATGAGTAATCTCCTCTCACAGTAACTTTTAGTGATCCATATTCATGGATTAAATCCAGATTTTGTTTGGTTCGCTCCGGATTCCCTGTGACGGGAGATCTGGTCATATCTCCTTTGAGACATGATTCGCAGGTTGGAAGTTCATCCAAGTTCTATTTTTCAACAAGCTTAGGTGAAACCAACTTTTGAATCCTACTCTTGGAGATGTGTCCAAGTCTAGCATAACAAAGTTATGGAATATTATCTTTGTATTAATTGAATTTTCACACATTAATTCAATAAGATTGAGTTAATGGTTTAATTCAATTTATTTAGTTCCTTTCAATTAACTTCTTTAATTGCTTCCTTTTTCCTTTTCAATTAACCCTTTAATTGAAACGTTGCTTAATTAATTAGATCATCTAATCAATTAAACATATCAGTGCCTTTCTTAGATCCAGTGGGATAATTCGACTTTTAGGCTACTTGCGTTCTTTTGACTACCTTTATGGTCGAATTTAGAAGGGAATTAATTCTTCTTCATTTTACTCATCTTTGACTTCGCAGTCCATGAAGTGTAAACGATCATGACAGGTTTATCCTATTTGCCTTTAACCAATACTTTGGTTGATTCATGAAATGTGATCAACTTATCAAATAAGATCAGTTTATTTCAAGAGTCATTTGAATGAGCGGGAGGAGAATTTAGGAGGAAGTTAATGTTAAGATCACTTGCAGGCTTACGTTTAATCAATCCAGTTTTCAACTGGATTGATAAAACAAAGACAGTGATCCTTGACACTAGTTCCTTCATTTATTCTCGAGTTTTGAAACAATTCCTTAGAAGTCTCGAATCAAATCGATTCAAAACTACTCCTCAAAACAAGCCTTTTGAGGTGGAGGTTTGTTTTAGAAGACTGGTCCTCAAAACGGGCCTTTTGAGGTGGAAGCTTCAGACATGCTCCTCATGTTGCTTCCATAGCTCGTTCAATCTTGATGCTTATTTGAGGACACGATCATTAAGATTCCCATACTTCATAGGTGATTCGTTTCACTTTTGAGATTCATCTTTATATGAGGAAACGATCATTAATATTCCCATACTCTACGGGTGACTCGTTTCTTTTATTTTGACTTATCTCGGAAACGCATAAGGCATAGGCTTGTCGTTTGAGAACATCATTCCCACTTCTGGAATTTAAGACAATTCTCAAGTTTTGCCTAGTCGATATTTTGATCCAGTTATTTTATTAGTCGAGGATAAATAGTAAAATAGATAATTACAGATATCTCAGTATCCTAAAGAGAAGACAAAGATTCAGTGGACTAGTTAATGAATAATACTTATAATCTACGAAGGTTGGACTTTCTATCGTAGAAGTTCTCCCACTATTTTATCGAAACAATTACCCCTTCAATTGTTCGGGGAATTCTATATCCTAGAAGGTCTTGACGTCCCAGCGGCAATTAATTGCACCCACGACTCGTGGCCATACAATCAATTCCCCAGGTAGGCATACTTATTGCCAATTGTGTCACTCCACAACCTTCAAGCTATTTTGCCTCGGTTTTCGCAGTTATCTAGCACTGCTACATCATAAGTGTTACTAATCGTTAAGTCTAACCCATCAATCATGATGAGCAACGGAGTCAAGGAATTTCGCGTATTGTCCTTTTCTTCGACTCGGGTGCCAGACTCTGGATCACCTCAATCGATAAGTAGACAACATACGCTAGTCCCTATTGATGGAAGGCTTGGATTTATATATATACTTCATTTTATTTTAATCCAATATGACTTAATATTTAATTCGAGAGGGGAATTTCTGGTTTGAAAGTTATACTAACTCTCCTCGAGATCTCACCGATTTAATTATGCTTTATCTTTTATTACGATCTAGATTCTAGCGCGCATCTCATACAAGCTAAATATAAATCTACAAAATAAATAAAAGCCATACAAGCCTAGCATGCATACTACCACAATATGTTTTCGATCGGGAGCCTCCTATGCAGGCCATCATCGAGTCAATGATGTTGGCCCTATTGGTCAATCTAAAGAGTTCTCATGAAGCCCTATGCTATTACACAATGTACCATGCATACATGGCCTTCATATCTTCTTGGGTTCCCACCTTGCTTGTAAACGGGCCTCCATCCTAAACTAGGAAAGCAGTAAAGCCCTATTCTATTACAAAGGCTCAAAGTGGCCCAAAAATAATAATAGGCTCGCAGGCCCAATAAAAAACCAAACAATAAATTAAACCAATCACATCTAACCTAAGGTTAAGGCTCGGCTCGATCGAAAACCGAGTAAACAATTCACATAGAGCAAGAAACAAGCAAACATCATTTACCTATTTCTTTCTTAATTTTAAAACTACCTTTTAAAACTAACTTCCTATGATTCTTACTTTTTAGTCACTACTAATTATGACAAAATGAATATTCGGGTAAACAAAAATAAATTTTCTGCTCAAATTCAGATTCTGTTTTTCAACTTTTGAAAATTGCATTTTCGCCCCTCATCTTTCGAAAATTGCACTTTGACCCCAAAACTTTTAAAAAGTTACAAAAACACCCCTGGGCAGATTTGGGCAGCTACCAGAAAATAATATTTTGAATTCTGAAAATTTTGATTTTTCAAATTGACCCCTCAAGTTTCGGTAATTGCAAAATAGCCCCAAAGTTTTTGGAAATTACAAATTGACCCCAAAACCCGTGCGACCAGATTTGCAAAAACAGTCCAGAATTTTGAAATTTCCAGATTCGAAAAATTCGAATTTTTCAGCCCACAAAAACCTATATGCGATTTTTAGTTCAAAAAGTCCTCGAGTTTTCAAAAACTATAAAATCGGCACAGATCTAAAAAAGCAGTTTTACCCAATCATAGATCCAGTCATAACAAGTAAGAATCAATTTACAGAACATAATTATCACGTGTTTACATATACATAATTAAACATATACGGTGAAAACACATTATGTTCAGGCTTTTCGTATAATAATGATGGAGTTGGCTCTGATACCACTGTTGGGATAGTGGTTGGGTTGCCTCGATTGTCAGAACAACGAAAGTGCGGAATTTAAAATTTTTCGAAGCACCCAAGGTCCCATATAAGAATCTCCATATTATTTATGCGCAAGCATGAAACAAAAACACTCATTGAATTAAACAAGGGGGTTTTTGCGATTTACCTCACCACAGGCAAGGTGGTGGCAACTTTCAGTTCTGATTCTGAATCTGGATCTGGATCTGGTTCACAGAAGTGATCCAAGCATCTCACCTAAAAAGATAGTCCACACCAACTGGATTCTGGCAACACCTCCTAGTCTTAGGCTCAGAACTGGATCTAGGAGATTTGTCGTAGCAGGACTGTGCAGATCTACTTGGCAAGGCAAGATCTAACACGGTGGAACAAGGGAGAGGCGGCGGCGGCGCTAGGGCAGCTCACGGCAGCAGGTGGCGGCGGCACTAGGTTGGCGGCGCAGGGAGAGGGGGCGTCTAGGTCAGAGAAAAGGAGGCTAGGGTTTTTCTAGGGTGTTAGCTTTTTGAGCTCTAGTGGAACCCTATTTATAAACTCCCTCTTGACCTAGGTTTTGCAAGACTCCTTATGGGCTTTTAATTAAAGGCCCATGTCTTGCAAGCCTTTCATTTAATTAATTACTTAATTAAATGCCCAATCCAATTTAAATCAATATTTCTTTTATATAATTAATTAGCAACTCAATTAAGTATTTAATTAATTAAGTCAACCAATTAATTAATCTCCCACTTGAATTAAATACTTTTAATTCATTTAATTGATTTAATTACCTTTAAATCAATTAATTCCTTTTGTATCCCTTTCAACAGTCACCGTCCAATTGTATTGTGTGTGACCCTCTGGGTTCACCATCAATTGGCAGCAGGCCCACGAATTCCTCGTAATTTAATTTATGAACAATAAATTGCTCCGGTCAATTAAACAACCTTTAATTGACCACTCCTAGAATCAAATCCTCTATGAACTCAGGAGTACCTACACTTCATGGTCGATGTCTAGCCACAAGCCCATGAAGCCCAACTTCAGGTGAATTGATACTTGTGAACCTCGTCTCATATAATTACCATGTACATACGGTCCTTCTATCGACTAATATTCCTGATCAAGACTTAGGGTGTGTGAATTGATCGACACCTCTAAATTTGTCTTGATAACTATACTTTCTAATTCAGGATAATATTCCAGTGTGACTGCTAAATTTGGAAACCCCTTTCCAAATCCGTCACCGACCATGGCCACGGGTTTCTCGGATATATTATCTAAGAATTGTATAGGAAATTCTCTCACCTATTACAGCGAGTCAATAGATTCCATATTGGTACTAACCACTCGCGTACATGTCCATACGCACCCAACCTAGGCATGTTATGATCAAGCTAAGTGACCTATACCTAGATCTAAGTACGCACTTTCATGCACCGAATTCGCCCTAGCACCTCAAGTCAAAGGACTAAATCGTACACTATTATAATCCTTGAGAAACATCCCATCACCGATATGCGACATGCGCTTCCACAATGGGTTTCTCTGTTCGGGTCGTTCGATGCGTTCAATCCTCCATTGAACCACCTACTCATATGCACTGGCCTCAAATGCCTTGCTCATGAAACGCTACAAATTTACTCCATGTGAATCATGCATACTCGTACAAGTCTTAGCGATTCCTACGATACCCCATCTCGTTCGGAATCTATGACTTGGAATAGTTTTAAGATTACGACCTTTGAGACTGTTTCATGATTGCACTCAGTACTGAAGTGAATCGTCCCATAGTCAAATGTAATCTAAGGGTTTCAACCAATCGCTTAAATGTATTCGCGAGAAATGAAGTTGGCCATTGTTTATCCTTATACTCGTATAAATAAACGCGCGTACTAACTCATTTATACTAAAGAAAGATAATGATAGTTCCATTACAAGCTAAATGTATTGGCTTGCAGGGCACTATCCCATCACTTTTCAAGTAATTCCTCCATCAAACTAACTTATCGCGATCGGAGCCTTTAGATCGGTAAATAAAATTCGAAAAGGCTTATCTTGTAAAAATCAAAGCCATGGAGAAAATACTCGGACCTTCGATCAACCCCTCCTTGGAGGTGCCAAAGCTAAGGGTTCCTCATCCAAGGACTCCAAATCGAGCAAAGAGAAGAAAAGTGCGAAGAATTCTCCCAAGTACCCCAAAACCTCTAAGGGAGTGGACAACGTGAAAGAAAAACACACATCCTCCCAATCGAATCGAAATCTCCCCACTAATTCTGTCTCATCGAAGGAAGACTCCGAACCCTAGCCTGGTAGTTCTCCCGTCAAACCCTTGGATAACTCTAAACGAACCCATATCAGGCTAAAATCGTCTGAGTCTTCGGGCAAGAGGTCTTTGTCTGATACGATCATTCCGACGGAGACTCTCACAAAACTTTTGAACGAAAATAAACCTCTTACTAATGCTACCGTGAATAATCCCGAAGGTGGAGGGTTGAGCAAGAAGGCCAAAACTATTACCAGCGAGAGAGATGCACTTAAGGCAGATATCTTTTCAAATCAGAATGCTACATAGGTTCCTAAGGCTAAAATCCCCTCCGATCGACCATTCGTTTCAAAGGATAAACCTCCTTCTCCAGGAGGTTCTAAAGAAGAGCCTCGTTCCGAGGAAAAACTCGACAACGTTATTCCGAGCTAGCTTTCTGCAGGCCCAAATTTTGACCTCCGCTGTAGGTTCTTCTGGAGAGAAAACCCCCCTGCAATTGTTCCAGTCAGGGTCAAACTTTCTTGCGCAGGTTCGAAATATAGTCATCATTTCCTACTTCCTTCTCTTTACCTTTTTCTCTTTTTCTTTTTATTTTTTCTTATTTTTTTTAACTATTACTATAGACTTTGCCAAAATATAAATATCCTTATCTAAAATTTTTCTTGTGAATAGGCTGAAAAGGAGTTCCTCGAACTCAGGCAAATGGCCGAATGGGAGGCTGCTCAACGGGTTGCTTTAATGTTGGAGTTGGAGAAGAATCAAACCGAGCTGAAGCATGCTTTGGAGGCTGTTAAGGCACTCGAGGAGAAAATAGATGTGGAGAAAGAAACTGTCGCCAAAGCCAAGGGCGAGGAAGTTCATCAACGGCTGGGGAAAGAGCTCGAGGACCTCAAACTCCATCTCGAGCAAGAGAAAAAGGACTGGGAGCGCCGTGAGAAGGATGCTTATCAACGGGGTTACACTGCCCGCAGTGAAGATGTTCGGAGGATAATCTCTGCCAATAAGCATTTTTAGATTTTTAATCATTCTTATCATGAGTTTGTTGGGTTATTGGTAACGTCAGGACGTTAAATGCAGCGGAATTTTAAATTTATAAAATAACCCAATCAGGATCTTTACTAATCTAGTCATACGAAAAGGATTTTCATCAAATAACAAAACCAACCATAGGGGGTTTTAGAATTTACCTCACCAAATGCAAGGTGGTGATTTTTCTCCGGTCTTCTATCAGATCTGATGGATCTGGTTCGTGAGAAGCACCCCATGTGTTATGCCTCTTGTGGTATCCACACCAACTGGATTGAAGCAACTCTCTTGGATCCTCTGGCTCAGAACTTGGATCCAAAAGTTATCAAGCAAGGAAGAAAGAGAAAACATTTACATGAACCCTGTGCAATTGCACAGAGTTTCGGCC
Organism: Penstemon barbatus; assembly: GCA_003313485.2. Lineage (NCBI taxonomy): Eukaryota > Viridiplantae > Streptophyta > Magnoliopsida > Lamiales > Plantaginaceae > Penstemon > Penstemon barbatus. The sequence continues at coordinate 29,902,948 of CM064879.1, read as the reverse complement.
GATCCTAATTTTGTAAAATAGGTGCGCCGCTTTTCTTTCTTGGAGAGGAAGTGGGCGGCTAAAATATATATATGCATTAGGTTTAATTGATCATTAAAATAATCATCCTTATGCTTATCCTTAATATGAAGTCTACTACTCCAAGTATATATATATATGTAGTGGGCGGCGGCTTATGTGTATTAGGTTTAGTGTGTCTATTAATTAATAAACACTCACGTCCTAGTACTTGTATATGATATGGAGTCTCTTAATTAATAATCATCCATGTCATTTATATGCCTTATCGAGTCCAACTACTCAAAATATATATATATATATATGTATATATATATATATATACTAGGTCAATTGCTCCACGCTCCCGCGCGGAGGTCATTGCCCAGTTTAATAGAATAGATTAAGCGCATAAATTTTGTTGATTGTTTGATTTATTCTAGTTAACTATTCGAAAAAATTTGAATATCTTAGCTGTATAGATGAGTTATGATGAGGATCACATATTACTGAGTTAATTAATTATTTTACTTAAATGATTTGAGCTTACTTATCTAATTTAACTGAACTAATTGATTTTTTTACTTATATGACAAGATGAGTTTAAATATCCAATTTTTTACTGAATGTATTAATTGTTTTGCATAGCTAATAGATGCTATGCAATTTCGCTCTAATGTTTTATGTATTTCTTGAATTGGAGATGAATTACACCTTATTTCTCCTTTCATCGAATAAAAAAAATATACATTAGATGTATTTCTTCCATAGATTAAAAATATAAATATTGATCCACATTATTAAAGAGATGATTCGGCAAACAACTGATGAATAGCAAGTACCTATATGTATACAACCTAGGCTTCCGATCAATCCAGCTTTGATTTACTGATACCAAGTGCAAGTATTAATATATCGGGCATTAATTAACAACAACATAAGTTCGATATATATTTGTAGAGCATGCCACAATATTCTGGAAATGGGCCCTCATACAAAAATATTTATCTACTTTTACTTTATAATTTATTACTGTATACAACTATTGCTACAATCAACAAGCAGAAAGCCGACCAAGGATCGAACCTCACCAGCAGTAGTGTGGGAGCAATCTCTCAAAAAATGAGGGGGGGGGGCTTCTTGTGCGCAGTGAGTACTGGTCCCAGCCTCTGTTGCCGGTTGAGTCACCATGATTTACATCCTCTCACAATCCCGTCGGACAGGGAGGTGAGCGGCGGCCGGGGTGAGCGATTTCACCTTTTGGAACAAACAAGCAAAAAGCCTAGCTATATTTGGATACTAAAAAAACTACAGAAGCATATGACATCATTTTGTGCAAATTTTCAAAATAAAAAAATTATTTTTTGACAATCGTTCAATTCTACTTTATTATTGCATATCTATTCCTTTTCCAATTTCTAAATATCAAAACCGCAATAGCCTTCATGCTCATGAGCTCCATAGAGTTGAACAAAGTACTGTTTGAACTCGTTTCGAAAATTAAAATTTTCAACAATAAATTAGTAAAACGATGACCAATAAAAAAATATAGAATATAAAATAATAAAATATAGAATACGAAAAACAGTTGAATAAACAAAATTAAGGTACTAACCGTGTATGGAAAAAAAAAACAACATAAAAAAAATTACTTTTTAAGTACAGATCGAAAAATAAGATCAAAATTAAACTCGAAATTAAAGTATAAATGAGAGAATAATCGATTACGACCAAGAGCAAATGACTCCGGGAAAATTTTGTTGATTAAAATACTGACTCATAAAATATAGAATAAACTCAGAATTAATGGATCAAATTAAAATAAAAACTCATAGAGCCCCGAAAAAAAATAGAAATCCCCATAAATTAAATAATATTAACAAACAGGAAGATAAAATAGCGTAACCAACGAATATACAAGTTGCCAAAAGAACAACTGGCAAATGAAAATAATATTATTAAATAATAAAATATTGGTATGGATGACGTTAGAAAATACTTACAAAAGATTATGAGTGGGATCTTATTATGGAAGACAATTATCGTACCCTTGCTGATGCTATAAACAAGAGTGCGAAATATAATGTATCTGTTTTTATTGTTATTCTCTGTTTAGCAAAAGGCTGACCAAAATAGTTCATTGAGAAAACCTCCAAACAAGAAACCAAATATAGAGCTACCCGAGGCTTGAGCTTCTCGATAGTAGAAGGCAACATATCATTCACTTGGATTATACTCATTCATCTCTGTTAAGACTGTCATAACTTCTTCATCTACCTCAAAATATTTCTATATTATAAACTGTCGCCTTAAGGATGTGCATATAAATTGTCGCCTCAAGGATGATTACAAGATGAATGGGCATTTTAAGGACTAATGGTAAGTTGAGACAATCTTGACGGAGATGAATGAGTATAATCCAAGTGGTCGATATGTTGCCGTCCACTAAAGAAGAAGCTCAAGCCTCGGTTAGCTATTTTTTTTGGTTTTTTGTTTGGAGGTTTACTCAATGAATTTTGTACAAATTTTCTAACTCCAACCATACCAACCAACTTTCGTAGAAACTCTGATATGTTTAAAATTAGATAGCAAATATTAGGTTATGATATGATCCAAGTAATTCGAAGTGAGACAATTTATAGTAACACTGCTAAAGATCCAAACACTATTAAATCATATACATAAAGTAAATACTTTAAAGCTTAAACATTATCTGAACTTCCACATCTTGTAAAACACACTAACAATAAAGAGGCAAATAGCATTTTATCTTATGCCTGTTCATATAATCTTCCCCAATTTTTTTTTTTTATATTCTACATAATATTCTGTCTTGTATATATATAATATATATATATCTGTAGTTTAAAAATATTTAATATTATTTTGTAAGTTCTTGTTTAAAAATATTATTAATATATATTAGGAATCTAAAATTTAAATATATACTGTTCATTATAATTAAAATAATCATTCCGACTTTATGCGGATGTAGTGTTGTATCAACATCGGCTCGTCTTTGAATTTTTACCAATATAATACGTGTGAGCCTGCCAGAAGAGTTTATTTTGTGAAATTTTGCATTGTCAAATAAATTTTTTTTATCAATTGCTTTCGTTTAGATTACTAACTAATATATTTAATTATTATTGATCGCCTTAGTTGTTTGTTTTATTTATGCTGACCGTTATTTATTATGTCAGTTCGGTCGATAATAATATGATTGTTCTGGTCGATATTTATTTATCAACCATTGCAATAGTTGGTCATAACAGAAAATGTTGCAAGACTAATTTATGTTCGTTTTTTTCTGTCTAATTGTATATCCACAACAGTTTGCAATCTTACATAGATTTGACAAGAATTAAACATTAATTAAAATCGAAATGAATATATTAAACTTTCAACCAAGAGCAAATAATTCCGAAAAGTATATTGCGTTGTAATAACCTTTTTTAAAAAATATGATTAAAGTAAATCGGAAAGCATTTCGGCTGTTTCGTGACAAAACTGTTTATTCGGCACCAAGAACCATAGATAATTACAACTAATTAATTCCTGGCAGCTCTGTTTTTATTTTAATTGGATAAAAATGTGTGCCACATTTAATCTAAGAGTCAATACAGTGAAATTAAATGTATGTTGCTTCGAGGAATTGAACAAATAATGTCATAAATAGTCACTATTTGAAGTAAAAATTCCAAAATATCCTTTTAATCAAATACTTTTACTAAATAATAAAATATTGCTAGATAATTTAGGTATTTAATATTTTAACAAATTATTTTTCATGAATTATGGAGATAATAATAAATTAATATTGTTAATTGGAAATACAGGGAAAACGAAACAAACAGTCATAAAATAAAACGTTATTTGCTTATTTATTGTCATTGCGTTTTACAAGACATGCTGGTGGACATTATGTTGAAGCTTTTAAGCCATCATACTTTATGTATCTAATCTAAAACTCCCCCCATAAATTAGAGTAATTCAGAAGGTCGGAACATTTCCCCTTATACAATCTACATCGTTTAACTAATATTATTAATGTCATAAGAACTTTACCATATTAACTATAAATTGTCTCTCATAAATTATATTTTCTATTTAATATATAGTTGTATTTTTGATTTAGTAAGTATATAATCTATACATTCAACAGATAAGTTGTTGCGTGTGGAATTTGAATTATATTATAATCCAAGATTTGCCAATCAACTTGTATGAGTGGAATTGGATAGTTTGTGATAGAAAATTAAGTTAAAGCTACTTAGAGGTCATTTCATTGAAGAAGTGAACAGTCGGAGAGCAATCTTAGACCAAAATAGAGCAGATTAATTCAACAGATAAGTTGTTGTGTGTAAAATTTCAATTATATTATAATCCAATATTTGCTAATCAACTTGTATGGGCTTCGCGATCAATTTGTACATTTTCTACCTCAATAAACTCAGATTCACGGTAAGAGTATCTAATGAGTCTGATCAACTATGGAATAAAGTTTTATAAGTATCCATTAAAGCTTAAAAGGTTATTGTTTATTTAACTCAACATAAACAAATTCCTGTTAAACACGTGCTTATTCGGTTCATATAAGCTCGGTTACAGCCCTAGCTCTACGCGCTATTCGTAATTATTCGGGATTTGAAGATATATACTAAACGTTGAAATAAAAAAAAAATAGAAATGTCAGGTTTAAAGTATATTTGACTTTGAGACAGACTTCAACCTACTTTTACTAAAAAAATAAATGTTAACAAACAAACGTTGAAAGAAATTTGTAAAGATTTTGTGATACATATATAGTAGAGTAGATGGTTGAATCGGTAAATTATTATTCATCATATATTTTATATTTTTTAATTACTTGCATCATTAATCTATTCAACTATGTTATTCACACTAGCTATCCGATTTATATAGGTAAATCCGTAACTATTCTATTTATTTTACACTCATCCCAATAAAAAATATGATATTGGCTAAGTAAAACAATCAATCTATTCAGTAAAAATTAGATATTTAAACTCAAGTTATCATCTAAGTAAAACAATTAATTAACTCAGTCAAATTAGATAATTAAACTCAGCTTATTGGTTCACAACATTGAAGCATACTATAATTAAAAATATTAGATAAAAACGGATTTTACTAAAAATTTATACTAAATTTTATTTCATCATGTATATGAACGTGATCCTCGTCATAACTCACCTATACAACTAATATATTCAATTTTTTACGAATAATTCCGAGCCAACCTAACAGACTCGAAATCATCAACAGCACGGTTTCCTGAAGCCAATCATACAACATAAACATATAAAAAGGTAAAAATAATACAAGATTATTAATGAATGTTAAAAACCAAAAATAAATATCTAATTTAAGAAAACTTGGTTAGTAGCTTACTTAGATTCATTAGGATTTAATAGTGGCTATTAAGTCATATTATATGAGTTAATATCGATTAATATAACGTTTGGTAGCATTGCTCTAATACCGGATCAAATGGATTAAATCTTTACAGTCCGGTATTAAGACTAAATTATAATCCACCCAAGCTACTCTAGGTAAATATCAATAATAACCTCGAATTTACATAGTTTCTTTTTAACATATCGTTAAATATCATAAATTTTTTTCAAATATCTGAAAATAGAAATTTTTTATACATAAATAAATCACAAATTAAAATCTATATGTTTTTAATATGACCTTCAGTCCGACTCCAATCTAATCCATGTTAATCCCATTCACCCTACCAAACGGCCCCTAGTGTGTGTATATTGATCAACTTCTGCATTGTACTACTGTAAACGTGCCAACTTTCCAAGCAGTCATATTTATGAGGACAGTTTAAATAAACGACTTACAAGATTCATCATTATTCGACGTTGCGTTATTGCTAGCATTCTCTGTAAAATAATTGATTTGACATCTATCACCAATATGACGTCAATATGCCACGCTAAATTAACTTGTTCGAAAAGGTGTAATCGGTCATTCTGATCGACCCTCAATTTACTCTTCGTTGAATTTATTTTCTCTTTTTGTTCTACGATGTAGATCAATATATTACAGTAATAGTTCAGTGGGCATGCATCGACCAAGTGTGTATTAACCAATATACAAACATTCGATGTTAATTAAAGATTTAAACACGATTGAACTATTTTTTTTTTATCTATAATATTTTGAAATATTACAAAATAAAAAATAATATCTTAATTTCGTAAAAATATGGCAAGTTTTTTTTTTGTTATTGAAACTATGAATACGGTAAAAATATACAAACTATTAGAATACAAAAATATACACACATATATATACAAAAAAATACTTCATAGAGACGTTATGATTTTCTAAAAAGCATTTTCAGACATCCACAAATCCAGCTCTTCACTTTAACATTTCAGGATTCGACCGCAGTTATTAGCATTGATCGTGCTTTATCGTGAATTTGTGATCATTTTCATAATATACGATTTTAGTAAGTATAATCTGTAAAAGAATAAATTATTTTAGAAGTATATATATAATAAATAATAAATAATAAGAAAGGAAATTTGTTCAATTACTAAAGGCGCATGTAAATATATAATAGACAAATAATAAATTAAGCACTAATATTTGAGAAATATTACAAAGTAAGAAAATCGTTTATTCTATATTTTATGAGTCGGTATTTTAATTAAAAAAAAATTCCCGGAGTCATTTGCTCTTGGTTGTAAATCGTTTATTCTCTCATTTATACTTTCATTTCGAGTTTAATTTTGATCTTATTTTTCGATCTGTACTTAAAAAGTAATTTTTTTTTATGTTGTTTTATTTTCCATACACGGTTAATACCTTAATTTTGTTTATTCAACTGTTTTTCGTATTCTATATTTTATTATTTTATATTCTATATTTTTTTATTAGTCATCGTTTTACTAATTTATTGTCGAAAATTTTATTGGTCTTGATGAACTATCCTGTTATTTTTTTTTTTTGTATTTTATATTTATATTATTCAATATATTCTTTATGTTTTGTTTACAATATTTAATTTATATTATTTTGTTTCGGGGCTTAACGAGTTTTATTTTAATTAGCTCCGTTAATTCTGCATTTTATTCTATATTTTATAAGTCGGTATTTTAGGCAACTAATTTTGGTCAGAATCATTTGTTATTGGTTTGCATTTCGATTATGTTCTCATTTATACTTTCATTTTGAGTGTAATTTTGATCTCACTTATCGATCTATACTACACACGTGTTATATTTAATATATGATAGATTGGTTATAAACTTTTAAATGAATTTGAATTACATTACTAATATTCAAGAATTGCCATATATTTTTTGTTTAACTATTTTTATAAAATATTATATGAGAAGTTACATTATTTTAAACTTAATGGACGGTTCGAACAATTTTCAAACGAAAAAGAGTGTGAGCATTTAATATTGGCAGGTGGAATATATATATTTTTTTTTGGCGAACAGAACGGTCGGTTAACGAAACGAAGCGTCGGTTAACGAACGAGGGTCGGTTCTTATACTCTTATGAATAGGTATTCCATGCATATCTTCGTGTAATTTTATCTTTAAGAATATATTAGCCTACTTCAATCTTCAATCTATACTTTATTTTAAAAAATGTTTTCCAAAAAAAGAAAATATGATAGCACTCTTCCGGATTATTCAGAAAATGAAGAAATAGATACAGATGAATTTCAAAAGGAATCTTCCAATTTTTTGCTTTATCTTCAAGAAAATTTCGACTTAAAGGTTGATGAACAAATACATATATGTCCAGATTATGCATGTTCGGGGAAGAAATATAGACAATGGAGCTTGTCTAATTTTGAACAACATGTGAAAGGCCACATGGAGGGTAAGTTTTTAAAAAATGCTCGTCACGATGCTATTTTCAAGTTTATTCAATTAGTAAAACATGCAGAGAACGATAAATCCCTCTTAATTAGCCGTCCTTGCTTTTCAACAACGGTGTTGTATATGTGGCCTCCTTCGGCCATTGTTTATTTTTATGAACCAGATTCGTTGATTGAGACATCAAAGATTGTCAAGGAAACTTTGATCGAGAAAAATGCTGGCCCCATCAAAGTTCGAGAAGTTTGGGAACCTATAAGATATGGCCGGACCGGATATCATCTGGTTGAGTTCGATGGGGATATGTTCGGCCTCCATAATGCCCTTCTGATGACCCAATCCTTCAAAGATATTAGTTGTGGAAGGGAGAGCTTTCTATCGCTGTTGAAGGAAGGAGGAGGAAAACCGAGGGGGGGAATGTATGGTTGGATTGCAACCAAAGCTGATGAAAAGGATCTTCCAAGAGTAGTTATCGACAAACTAATGAAGGGTAAAGTATGCGTTACCGTTGCTGAAGCTCAAAAACAGCTTAGTTATAGTAAGAGTGCTGAAACTTAAGTTGTGGTTTAATGAGTTTTTTGTCGGGTATTGTACCTCAATGATAGGTATATATATATATATATATATTTTCCAAAACCCTACCAAGCTTAAGTTGAGACTTAAAAACTAATACGTTATATGTGTAATTCTCGCTTGTGTAAAATTTTCTTTAGTTTAATATTAGTCTTTAATAATTAATTTATATTTATATTTTAATATCAATAAAATAAATTCGATATACTGATTAATGTATTCTTGTCAAATCTATGTAGGATTGCAAAATGAACATATATTACTCTTGCAACATTTTCTGTTATGACCAACTATTGCAATGGTTGATAAATAACTATCGATCAATTTTACACAAGAATGGAATATTGTCGGATGTTTTTTATTAGCAATCTTATTTTATGTATTTCATGTTATTATATGTTATTTGTACCTCATTTTCTGAATAGTCCATACATAGAAGTCAGCTATTATATGATATTTTTATGGAAAACTTGTTTTAAATTAAAGTATAGATCAAATATTAAAGTGGGCTTATATATTTTTTAAGATAAAGTTGCATGAAGATATGCATGAAATTTCATTATCTAATAGAGTATAAAAAGTAAGTATACAAAACGATCCTTCCTTAACCGACACATATATTCTAAAAAACCAAAATAAAAAAAGAGTCAACAGCCGTTATTAAATGCTCAAACCCTTTATCGTTTGAAAACTGTTGGAAATGTCCATTAAATTAAAAATAATATGACTTTTCATATACTACAAAAATAAAATATTTAAACAAAAAATATACGGCAGTTATTGAATATTAGTAATACAATCTCGTAAATCGCACTGACAATAAACAAGCAAATAATGATTTGTCTTATGACTGTTTGTTTTATTTTTTCCAAATATTGTAAAAAATTCAAAGAATGTGCTGTTTTGTAAAACTTTCCGCAATGTACCTTGTTTCTATTTTATTTTAAATAGTTATAGGTTAATAATATTCTTCAATAATATAACATTCATTTAACTCTATGCATATTTAAAACATCCTAATTTATCAGCAAATATATTTAAATATATTGTTATAGAACATTATTGGTGATACATGAGAAAGTTTATAATTATTCTGAATATCATATATCATAATAAAATAATATTATTAATTTAACAAATAATTTATTTAGTAATAAATCATAACAATTTAATAAAAATTCTTATAGCAAAGTTATTAGTATTTAACTATTATAAAACTCGTCTAAATAGCAACGTCTTACAATAAATATTTTAAGAATCAACTAAGATAAAGATCAAATAAATACGAAATTACTTTGCTTTTGGCTCAAGCTTTAGAAGGAAATTATTTTATGCGAAATAAAAGCAAGCAAAATAAAAAAAAAAGAATTGTGAAGATAGAAATGAAAATAACAAACCAAATTAACAACGTACAAAAATAATTAATATATTTTCCTTTTGAAAATGAAATCATCTGAAAAATCTTTAGAAGTTTGTATTATGTATTAACAATACTTTGAATATTAAAAACAATTGATAACTCTTTAATATTGCTTCATAAACAATATTTTGTAGAAAAATAAAAGTAAAATTGAAGCTAATTAGGGAAGTGCAAAAGTATCGATGTCCTCTTACAAAATCATCAAAGCTTAACCTAAGATAATAAGAACTAATATTTGCAAATGTTCAGAAAATTTAAAAAAAAACCTAATAATAATATGAATATTTGAAAATGAATAGTTTAGTAACCAATAATTTTTACAATAATTGATTACAATTTATTAGATCTAAACAAAATATTACAGCTCCATATTTGGAAAGATATACTTTTTTTGTTTATGATAACACAGTCATACATACTTTAAGCATCGTCCAAACTGTAATTTCTCTGTAATAAGCCTGTGACTATTCGGGTCTCAATTTATCCCAAGCATCAGCATCACATAAAGCATTATTAGCATCATTTAGCTGAAAGTTGATAATATCAGCATCACATAAACCATTATCACCATCACATAAAACCAGAATACGGCACTTCGTACTGATGAAAGAATACTTTCGAAAGCCAGTGCAAAACTTATGCTTACCATAATACTTGAAAATTAAGTTGTCGCTAAAAGGTGAGGCATGAGATAAATGTACAAACGCATATAGATTCACAACCTAATTTTCAAGTATTATGATAAATATAAGTAATTAGTTTTACCAAATTTTTCCAATTCCACCCATACCAAGCTGACAATATATATATATATATATATAAACTTTAGTATACATAATGATATAATTAAAAATGATTGGCAAATATTGAATTATAATATATTCCTACTTATAAAAAATAATTAGAGTACCCCAATTTATAATAACAATGGTAGAAATCCAACGGACAGGAAATGCTGACACGAACGGTATAGATTGTACAACGGGAAATGTTCCCATCTTTTCAACTACTCATATTTATGGAGGCAGTTTGAAAAATAAATAAATTAGCACTAGACTACTGCACCAATCCTCTTAAATTAACTATTAATCGAAGAGTTGATGTACAATGGGACAATTACATTGGTTGCTAAACGTTTAATTGGTCCAAGACTATATATTATTGATCTAAGCCAGAAATAAGTTACAAGAATTTGGTCCATAAACCATATATCGTTTCCATGAACAAAAACGAGTAATAAAACGCACATTTAACGTAACAAATTAAAACTTAATTATTGATTCAAAAAGTAAGGATGAAATCATGCTTAGAAATATCTAATCACAGTTTAACATAATAAAAATAGTAATATCACGAAATTACCAATGTTAAGTAACTCAGTCAATAGTTACTAAATATGTACATATTTCTAAGGATCACATTATTCATGCTATTCAGCTTAATTAAAATTCTTGATATGCCAATAAATTAAAAGATAATTAAAAAATTAATGGATGAAAACAGCCAAAATATTATAATGTAAAATTTCGAATATCTTTTTTAGTATGATGTTCATACAATACTACATATGCATACTGTCGAAATCGTGCTCTGAGAAGTCGTAAAAAGTACATTTGAAGTTAAATTTGCCTAATATACGTAAAATAATTTTAACAAATAAAATTTTATATTAAATATTGATTATGAATATACATCTTAGATGCTTCTTTTTAAATTATGTCATAGGAAATCCTTTTTTCATTTACTCATCAGCTCAGTTATTTTCAAATTTTCTTTCAAATCCCAAACATGTTGATTAGTTGGAAATAGACTAAATTAGCAAGAATGGTAGTTACAATAATCTGACGGCGATAAATGTATATATATAGATAACAAATAAAATCGTAAATTTAATTTTACAAAAGATGAACCATAAGAAAATATGTAGGTTTAATCAGTGAAATTTGTTGGCCTCGTGGTTCGAATGGGTGGGATCGGTAAGAACAACGAGGTTAGCATCGGCGGTGTCTTAATATTTCGGCGCTCAGAAATGTATATTCGTCGTTCTGAGTGTTGATGTATTGAGGCTTCGTTGTAGTTAGCATGTCGGTGGCGTTGTCGAAGCAATTGAAGAGCCCAATTGAAGCGAATCAGATGGTGGAGGAATTAAACTGCCGATCTCCGATTTGCAATTTTTTCCTTTCCTATCACTCGGCAAGAGTAGAGAGACTCGCTGTCCTTCGCTAACTCCATCTATTCCGAAGAGTATAGGAAATGCACCGATCAGTGAGATGAAAAGCTATAGGTGTGCATTTACGAAGACAAGCTAAAGAGGGCAATAGATCTTCTGTACCATAACAATGTACCACACTAGAATACCACTAATGTAAAATTGACACATGACAATTCCAAATAGTAAAATCGCATGCGATTATTTTTTCGAAGCATGCCATTATCTACTTCTCTCATCTTCATTTTTATGTTTTAACATTTCTATTTCAAATAATAATATCAACAAAATTCATATGTAATACAGTAAAGGAAAATCAAATGACATTAGCAAAACTAACAACTTAAAAATATGAATTGATCTCGTTGTATGAAATATTATAAATCGAAAAAAAATTGATATATTATCTATTTAATAATTTTGTTCTATTTTCATAAATTATATATCATCCATTTGTAAATAAAATTATATGAATCCGTATAGTGATTAGATTAACTGTATACAAATTAAAATATTAGATTAACTGTTGGGTTACCACATCACTAAGATACGAAATTTTTTAGGTTTTCGCTTTTCGTGTACTACGATATCCATTTATTTTTCGCTCAAGGACTAATTGTTTTCTCCGCCTATAATACAAACATTGCAATGTGCCATAGTATAATCGCAATTTTGGTCAATTTATATAATATTGACCAATATTTTGTGTTGCTCCAAACCGTGAAAGGTGATTTTGAGCTTCTGAGCGACTTTTCAAGATCATACCACGAGGTAAGAATCCTTCTCCCTAGTTTCTTCTATTTTCAATTTTCCTTAGCGTTTTACCTATGATAGAAAACTTTTCGCAGATCGGAGATATGTACGGTGTCCTGATTTATCGTTTGTCTCTGTTAGAGCAAGAGTCTCAGGATGCTCATGATGCATATGCGCAGATTCTCGAAGACAATCAGATCCTTCGAACCCAACTGGAGACTTGTCAGCAAGAGCTAACGAAAGTAAAAGGAGAATTGTCGGCGAAGAAGACATATTCCCCTTCCGTCGAGAAAGAGCTATTATCGGTGGTTGCAGACAAAAGTGTGCTCGAGGAAGAGCTTAAGAAAATCAAGATTGAGCTTGAACAGACAAAACTAGATTCCGCTCGCGCATATTCCCAGGGAGCAGAGGAGGCCGAGATTCCGGCCATAAGGGGTTTCCTCCAATCTCCGGTTTTCGATCCCTTAGTGCGAATGAGGGTAGGAGAGTTTTTGCAAACTAATTTTTATAAGTCTGTTCAACAGCTGATTTCTGCCGAGATAATTCCTGATAAAATGGAAGTATATCTTCCGTTCATGAATCCTTTGAAGAATGCTGAAGGGAAAGATTACAAGGCTTCGTCATTGCCCGTGAAAGTTGACTGGCAAAGTCACCGTTTCGCACCTCTGGTGGCGGAGTTCGGTGTTCCGATGCCTAATCCTGATCTTCTTGAACGGAGCTCGGGCGATCTTGCTTCTTCTTCAGGGCAAAATGAGGATAGATCGAATAACCATGAAGAAGCTGACGGTAGCCAGAACTCCGAATTTTAGCGCATTGCAAATGACAAATCATAGTCTCCTAGTTAGGGATTTGTTATGTACATAAGAGATATTATGGAACCAAACTTGTCTTTTTTTGTAGTCGAGTCCTTCTGATTCGTAATTGATCATGCTGTTACTAAACAGTAGCGAAACATAATTTTGCTAATTCGATATCCTTCGTACTCCAGTGCTCGGCATTTATTCTTTTTAAAGTTAGCTATTGAGGATTGCGTCGATTCCCCTACCGTCGTCCCTAGTCACGGCGTCTATAAATATAATGATACCCTTAGGTTATTTCATACAACTTATTCACTAACTGAGATCGGAGCCCTTTACTTAACTATCGAGTTTTATCAACTTATTTTATCGAACGATATGGAAGACATATACGGCAATACCATAGATCCTAGGACGTTGTTCGGAGGTTCGAAATCGAAGACCTCTTCTAAAGAAACAAAACCATCAAAAGAGGCAAAACCCTCTAAATCTTCCTCGAAAAATACTGCATCTTCTCCTGAGGCTCCCAAAGGTGGGGAGACTAAGAAAGAAAAGAAGGAGAAAAAAGCTTCTTCAAAACAGATCAAGGGTAGTAGTAGCAAATCTATCTTGGATGAGGAGCTTGAGGCGGAGTTCGAGCGTTCAAGTGGAGAGCCAGCTACTCAGAAGGCTCCTGTCGTTTCTTCGGGCAAGAGACCCTACTCCGATGGGCTCACTTCCCTCGAAGCTTTGAAGAACCTTGTTATCGGGAAACAGCCCTCTCCTGGCGATCCTTCGATTAATAAAAAACCTAAGCTGGATGTTGGCGAAGACACTGCTTTTTCGAAGGCCGATATTTCCGTTGAGTCTTCGAAGACCGTTGAGTCTTCGAAAACCGATGATCCGTCTGGAAATCCTGTTAAGCCCATTGTTTCCGAGCCTCACACTGAATCCGCTGTCCCTAGGACTAGTCTCTCCCCGGCTGCATCCGAGGATCCGGAGGGTAATTTGCTACAGCTCAAGCTTGATTCTGCTGTAACTGAAACATCCAAAGAGAGGACCCTCGAAGAAGTGTACCAATCAGGGTTGCACTACCTTTTTCAAGTGATTCTCTTCCTTCCCTCCTCCTTTTTTTTTTTTTTTTTTTTTTTGCTGGTCAGAAGAAAACCGAAACTTTGGTGATTCTAACAATTCTTGAATATCTGATAGGCCGGGCAGGATCTCACCGAGCTCAAGGAACTTACCGAGCAGGAGGCAAACCGAAATACTGCTGTTCTTGAGGAGCTGGAGAAGAAGAAAACCGAACTTGACCAAGTTTTAAAGGAGAAGCATGTCTTAGAAGAAGCTAAGGCTGCTGTGGACCATGGAGAAGAGATTCACAAAAATTTGATCGAAGAGCTGGAGAAACTTAAGGCTCTTTATGAGCAGGAGAAGAAGGA
>CM064879.1:29703677-29851968 GCA_003313485.2 Penstemon barbatus | reverse complement strand
GTACAACATGATGAAATACCTGGCTAAGGTAAAAGAACTCGCAGAAAAATTCGACAAGTTCGAAATACAGAACGTCCCACGATCGGAAAACAAATGGGCATACCAACTTTCTTGATTTACAGGATCAAGGGACGGCCGAACAGAAAGAGTAATCACTTGGCTGATTTCAAACACCCCAGCAATTGACATAGATAACCTGCCAATTACTGAGGTGATGGAAATTGATTTGCGAAAGGATAGCTGGATGACTCCAATAATGGACTATCTCTCTGATGGGACCCCTCCGATCGATCAGAATGAAGCTCGAAGGCTAAAATATCGAGCGCCCAGATACACTATCCTAGATGGAAAACTTTACAAAAGATCAGTCTCAGTAGTTCTTTTAAAATGAATTTTGAACTGCAAATCCCGGATGTACTCAAGGAGATTCATGAAGGAGAGGCAGGAAACCATAGCGGAGCTCGAGCACTGGCATTAAAGTGTTTACGAACAGGATACTATTGGCCTACTGTTGCGGATTTTACACAGGCAAATAAACGCAAGTGCACGTATCGCAAAAGTAATATAGTGATCTAAAGATCGGATATCGTACCCACAGAGACTAGGAGAATTAATTAATCTAATTATTATCTGATTTAACCGTATTTCGTCGGGTTAAAAAGGGGGTATTAGTGAATTTGTGATATTGGGGGATTTCAATATATTATAGGGCTCTGTTACTTTATTCAGGATGGATCAATCTCAAGGAAAAGCAATATTGTATAAGCTAGAAATAAAACCATAAAACAAAGCTAAAAACACATCAATATGGAGATATCAAACTCTTTCTTTTCTTTATTGAATGATATAGAGTTATGCTATTGTAAGCAGCATTCAATGGCGTATTCAGGAGTTTTCGGAGTTAGTTCATACAATCATTAACTAGGTATTTATATCACGCTAAACCTAGTGTTACAAGGAAACATAGTCCTAATAGGACTCGGCCCATGTATCCTTCTTGGGTCCGGAATATAGTCTTCTAGTCGAAGAGAGCTGTACTTGGCCAGGTCGATAAGATGATCTTGAACAGCCTGATTTGGTCGAATCGATCTCAAGTTCTTTAGTCGATTCGTACAGTATGTAGGGTGCGAAATAGCCCCCATCAGTACTCCCTCACTTCTTCGAGCGTATAGATAGTAGAAGCTCGTAGAAGTAGATAAATCTTCACGACTGTTTGCTTTCAATGAATGGAGACTCGTTAAAAAACTTTCTTAAGAAAAAACCCAGTGGGAAAAAATCTTAAGTAAGGAAAAGAGTGCTTCATATCATAGATAGTCGTTTTCTCTGTCCGATTACGAATCGCCACGCGTCTATTCCAGATGCTTTTCATATCCTTCCGTTTTTGGCGGGAATTTGATTAATTGTGAAGAGTTCGAAACGTCTTTTCTCATCTTAGTATAAATAGGTGACTCTTGAGTTCGTCATTTCTCCTTTATACTTGCTCACAGTTCATAGTCATTTTCTTGCTTAGTCGTTCGTCGTATAAAGTTTTCCTTTTATCGACCTATATCCTTCGAGAGTCTGAAAATATGTCTTCTTTAAGAAAAACTTCTTCTTCCTCGAGGGAGAATGTTGCTCCTAATAACGAGGAGGAGTTGCGCTCTAATTTTTTGGGCGGACAGTCTGTAATTTCTGAATTCGTTGTTCCTACAGAAGACACTTTTAAGGTACAGATTCTTTCTGACACAGAGGTTGCTGCCCGAGCCAAAAAGGGTAAAGGTACTGCTCCTCAGATTTCTGAACCGATCGAGGATCTTGCTTGCGCATATACAGTGGACACTTTTCCGGAGGTTGTGAATAATTATGCCAAATATTTCCCGGAGGGTTCCGAAATAATCCTTCATTCCCCTTCTGATAGGGTCACTTCTCCACCGGAAGGATGCCGCGCCTTTTATACGGCTCATTTTAATAGCGGCCTCCGTCTTCCGTTATCTCCCCTCTTCCTTGATATCTTGAGGATATTCAGTGTGTCCTTGACACAATTAGTTCCAAATTCTGTAGCTTTCCTGGTTTGCTTTTCTGTCCTGATGATTGCGAAAGGGTTTAAACCTTCCTTCCGTAACTTTACACAACATTTTCGTTTCAACATTTCCAGTTCATCCAATCGTGGGTATTTCTTTGCTAGTCAGGGGCCTAGTCGAACTATTTTTGATGCCCCTGTTTCTAGCAATCCTTTTTGGAAATCTCATTTTTTCTTTGTTCGCCCCCCACCTCATCTTCGTTCAGCGAATGGTTCGACTATTCCCTTCTCGTGGGATCATGATTTCAAATGGGTATATGGAGGTCGCTTGCCGACGGGTGAATTCATTCCTGACGATGCTCAGTTTATCGCTGAAATCCCCGAAATGCATGCAAACAAATACCAGAGTGCTCTTCTGGTTGGGGAAGCTTTCCTTCGTAAGGCGGGATTGAGCGTCCATACTTTTCCAATCAGTTCATCATCGGAATTACTGGGTAAGCATTTCTTTCTAATTTAGTGTTAGGATAATATTTTCTTATATGGAGAAACTAACTTTAAATTTGCTTCTTGTTCAGCTCAAATGGTAGAAAATTCTCGACATTCTTCAAAGGGAAAGATGGTCTTATCCAAATCCTCTAAGTCTATAGAGAACAACCCAATCGAGCAGAGAGTTTCTCGGAAGAGGAAACTGGAGTTGAGTCATGAGTCCGAGGAGAATGGAGAGGAGTCTCCAAATTCTTCACAAGATTCCCCTGTTCATCAAGGGACTGGGTCTGGTTATCCCCCACTTCAGCTTAGATCATCCTTGGGAATTCGCGGATGTCGTAGTTGGTCGATGCCTCATCCTAACGATAACCCGGTGGGGAGAAAAAGGAGCTATTATGGTCGTTCCGGCAATGATCTTTTTCTTCCTGGCGACAGTCATCCGAAACCTACTTTGGTTGAGATGATCGAAGATCACTTAGAGGGGAAGAGAGCTGCTGGTTATTCCGAGAGAGATTCTCTTGTCCATGATGAGAGCGAGAACGCGGTTGATAAGGCAACTCGCGTTCTTTTATACGGGGTTTTCACTCGTGATTTGAATAAACTTTTCCGTAAGGATCCTTTGGAGAAATTTCAGCGAGCTTCTCTTTATGCTGAAAAGGTAAATTCTTTCGAGCTCGCTTTATAGGCCATTCTTTATTTCGAAGATATTCTTGCTAACTTATTTCTCGTTTTACCCCTTTGCTTTTTCAGACTAAGACTTGTTTAGCCTCATACGCATATGAAACTGCACTCTGGAAACAGCAATGTGAATTTTTGGATGAGAAAAACAAAGCTCTTCTTCGTAAGTTTTCTGGTTCAGAGGTTGGTCCCTCAACATCTTCTTCCGTTCCTGTCATAGAGACTCGTACTACTGAGACCGAGGATCAGGAGATCTTAAATAGGATTATGGAGGTTTCTCGTGCCCAGGAGCAAGCCAATCAAATGGCTAAAAAGTTAGAGGAATTCCAATTTCAGAGTACGGCTCGAATTAGTGAGCTTGAATCTCAAGTATCAAGTCTTCAAACTTCTTTAGAGGAGTACGAAAAGGATGTCCCACTTAGTGGACTTAGGGATCGATACGGTAGGAACCCTGACGAAAGAGTTGTTCGCGAATTCCTTAATTCTCCTGTTCATACGGCGTTAGTGTATCGGATGGTCGGTCCTCTTCTGGAGAGTACTTTTAAGAAGGCGGTTCATCAGCTGGTCGCCTTAGAGATGATCGACGATCGTCGGAAGGAGTATTTTAAGGCGGCGCACATTCGGTTGAATCGTTACGCTGAACTTATTCTTCTTCCGAGCTTCCAGATGTCGTATATCAAGGTTTTCCTTTGGCTCACCTAGTCGATGAATTTGGAAAACCACTGCCGATTCCTCCTTCTGATGTTAACGATGAGATCGATAATACTTTTATCGATCCGGAAGACGAAGAAGAAGAAAATGACGATATTGGCATGACCGAGAACATCTGTAGTGAACAGAGAATTCCGGATAGCGAACAGGCTTCTTGAAATAGTGATTTTTGGAATAATCTTTGTAATTATTTGCCCGTAGGTTTAATTGTAATTTTACATTTTTATCCCTCTGAATGCTAAACGTTTCATATTCTGACAGTTACGTCTTTTCATCTTTGCTGTAATAATTCGGACAAGTCATTAAGTTCGCCGTAATGATTATGCGTGCGTCTTTTCAAATTCTAATGTTTGTCCCAAGGTCAGTTTTTCTGTTTCGCGCCTTTTCTTTAGGTCTGTAGTGTCTTTTCGTGTAGTATAAATACTAAAGGTAAAAACTTGACTTGTTATTTACCGTTATACTCGTCTCTTCTAATAGAATACTTTTTCTTTAGCTAGTCGATAAGCTTCCTCGTTACTTTACTTTATACTTTTCAACAATTCGATCATGAGTAATCTTTTTGGCAATACTTCAAAATGACCTTCTCGTGAGAGCGCTAGGGAAAATAGACCCAAAAAATCTCGAAGAGATGGGCCGTCGATGGAACCTCCTCGTTCGTCCCCAATAATTAGGTCGGAGGTTGATGCTCGTGTCATCGCTTCCGAACCTTTTTCTATAGTAAACTCGTCGTAATCTTTTCTTCTTCTACTCAAATAGGAAGCATGCCTTCCCCTGGTCGGATAGCTTTTGGCGATATGTCCAATGAGGAACCGACCTATAATATACCTGTTACTTCAAGTGCTTCCTCCTTCGAGCATGTTTTTCATGGAGGGGATTTTGCTAATTCCCTTCCTTTGTCTACCTCTACTGCCCCAGTCGCCAGCGAAGGGCAAGCTGGTGATGGCCTTTTTGTCAATCCTTCCACAACACAATCAATTTTGCAGGATTGTCCTGACTTTTTATTTCAAGATACAACGGTGATGACTACTTCTTTTGAGTCTGGGGGACCTTCTGGGGGTCGGTTTGGTTCGAGGTCTGGTCGTCGGACCGTTATTTCTGCTTCGGGCAAGGAGACCTCCGTTAGCCCCAATGAGAGAGACTCTCCTCGTCTGTTAGATGATCGATGTATCCTTGAGCAAGTTAAGGATATTATGTTGTCAGAGACTCCACGCCCTGACGGTGTCGCTCCTAACAGCGAATTGCCTGGCTCAGTTGAGCCTGATGCTTTGTCTTGGGATCTGGGTTTAAGCACTATCTTGCCTGGTGAGATGAGGAAACTTGAGGGTACTTCCAATGTACGCCTTGTTCAGTCGCTGGTTAAAATATGCGAGCAGGTAGACATATCTTTCGGCAATTTTCCCTACTTTTATTTCGATTTTCATGTTGTGTAAGGGTTTTTCTCATTCTTCTTCTTTTTCAGTCCAAATATCTTGCTCTTCAGCTGGGTGTGCAGAATGATGATTTATGGAATAGTAAGGATGCTTACCAAAAATGGTTGGAGTCGGAATCGGCGAAAGTCGCGGGGCAGACTCTCCAGCTGCAGCTTGCCAATGATGATTTGAAAAAATTGCAGGAGGAGAAGTCTGTCTGGGAGCAGGTGAAAAACGACTTGGTTCGGGTTGCTGCCCTTGCAGAGGAGTCTCAACGGCGGTCCTATGAGGAAGGATATGACGCTGGTTATCTAAAGCGTCAAGAGGAGTTGATGGCGTTTGCTGGCAACTTGACTCCTCGAAGGACTGTTTCTAGTAGTCGAGCTACTGACCGTTCTTCTTAGTGACCTTTGTTCGACCAGGCAGGCCTTGGACTGTCTCTTTTTTTTTTTTTTTTTTTATTATGCCCAACTTTTGTGCATTTGCTCGGGCTGAAATATTTGTAATGGGAGAAACTCTAAATTGCAAATTATGACCTTTTTCTAGGCAGATTCTTGCCTTGATAAATTTTCTTCTGTTGATATACGTTGTTGTGTACACTTTGCCTTTATGCATAAATATAATTATCATGAAATAATCAGTATTGATAAGCATACTTATCTGAAATTGATTTTCTGCGGAGAATATTCAGGATAGAGAAAAGGTAGCCTGATCTTGCTTGGTCACTGTTTAAGTAACTGAATGGTATAATGTTTCCCCTGCAAACCAAGTCTTTTGTTGATCAACCTAGTATAATTCTCTGGATTGTATGCACCAACATGTTTCACGTCAAAATTTAGACAATAGGTCGTTCGTATCGACAATAGTTGTTAAGGAACGCTCATCATCTTGGTCGATATTCAATCTATGCCCTGTACTTTTGTCTTTTTGTGATTTAAATCTTATATAAGGAGGCTATTGTCTCTTTCGCTGAACTCCGTTGTTCCTTACATCAGACTAAGGAAAAATATCCCGCAAAGCATCTTCCAAACCTTTATGTTTCCCAGCATTAATTTTGAACTATATGTTCCTCAATTGGTGTATCATTACATCATTTCTTTGATATGGGAGGAATTGGAAAATGTAGAATTTCTTGGCGGATCTGTTCTGTTTAGACCTCCTTCAGCAATTCTTTGGTATGTTAGGCAGTTACCTCTTTGCCGTTTTGAATAAGGAGGACTATTCTCCTGATTTCCATGTGAGATATCTTGGATTGTGAAGGAGTTCCTGTATGGCTTAGTCAATGGTCACCCATATGATGTATGAGGCAGTGACGTCCCTCGTATGGCGAAGGGTTCGATCTTTTATCGAGCCAGTATCCTTCTCACTACGACTTTAAAACTTGTATGCCTTTGTTTGTGGATGCTAGATTTCCGCTTTCTTATTGATTGATCGTTTCGATCTAGGACCTCTTTTGTTATCAACTAGTTGAGGCGTTTAGATATTGCCGTTCCAACTTACTTGCATTTATTACGGGGAGTCAAAGGGTTGCCTCTGTGTCCGTTGATCAAATACTTTTTCAGCCGTTGGATCCCTTAGATCTATCCCTATAAATAGGGCGGCAGTTTGCATTCTTCATTTGCAATTTCCCAAAGATAATGGAGATCTCAGTTTCTTTGGATTTTATTTTACCTTCAGATCCCATAATATTCAAAAAGTCACATTATCGTGATTCACTTTGTAATAGCTCGATTATCTTCTACCTTGTACTGACGGGTCCCATGTCAGCCCTTCCTTGTACTAACGGGTCCCATGAGGCTTCAGTTTTTGTCTTCATCAATTAGAGGTCCGTGGTTTCCGTTTGCACATGGGGGGTTCATACTTGCCAGTCACCCCCGCTCTTAGATGTTACCTCAGGGGTGATAGACCACCGGGGTGGCTGGTAAACTTACCGTTTCACGACGGCCCCGAAGAGATGCTGCTCTAGAGTAAAATGTTTTATAGATAATGTAAAGGCAGTATCTTCTTGCGGGTGAGTGAGCATTGCTAGTTATCTGGCTGGTAATGTTCATTCCGTCCGGAAGAACATTTGATCTTCAGAGCCTGGCCATCGAACCAAAGAAGTCGACCATCCTGAGCAGCATGCTTCTTAGGTGGTTTATTATAATCGACGAGGTACTAGGGAGGAGATTGGTGTTTCCGTGGACATTGTCGTGAAGATCGCCGATCTTATAGGATCATTTCATCTAAATTATTGTAACGATTTTTAAGTAGTATGTAGACCTTTGTAATGTAGGACTTTTGTATGTAACTGATTTGATGAATAAGATATTACTTTTATCCCTTGCATCTTCCTTGTCGTTAATTCTGGCATAATTTTTATTTATGAGTAACATTTTCCGAGCAGGCGGGTTCATACTCAATTTATCTTCAAAACTTTAGGAGTATCAGCAGATCATTTAGATCGTTAGGAACAGATCAAGGAGTGTTTATTGAGCGGATCAATGTTCACTCAATTTGTTATAACTTAGACTTAGGTTTTTATCACCTAAAATCTTTCTGATCGTTGTAAATATGCCGAGGAGTTTTTATTGAGCGGATCAATGTATACTCAACTCTGTTTGATTAGACTTAGATCGAGGAGTGTTTATTGAGCGGATCAATGTATACTCAACTCTTTTTTTATTAGACTTAAGTTTTTAACTCAAAAGCCTTTTAATCGTCATAAGTAAATTGTTGATAATACATCGAGGAGTTTTTATTGAGCGGATCAATGTTTACTCAACTCGTTTGTAATTTAGACTTAGGTTTCTAACCCAACAGTCTTTATTGAATGTTGAATATAAATCGAGGAGTTTTTATTGAGCGGATCAATGTTTACTCAACTCGTTTTGTTTAGACTTAGGTTTTTAACCTAAAGTCCTTTTGATCGTTGAATATATATCGAGGAGTTTTTATTGAGCGGATCAATGTTTACTCAACTCGTTTTGTTTAGACTTAGGTTTTTAACCTAAAGTCCTTTTGTTCGTTGAATATATATCGAAGAGTTTTTATTGAGCGGATCAATGTTTACTCGACTCGTTTATAGTTTAGAATTAGGTTTTTAACCTAAAGTCTTTTTGATCGTCGAATATATATACCGAGGAGTGTTTATTGAGCGGATCAATGTATACTCGACTCGTTTATAATTTAGACTTAGGTTTGTATACCAAAAGTCTTTTTGATCGTCGAATATATATATCGAGGAGTGTTTATTGAGCGGATCAATGTATACTCGACTCGTTTATAATTTAGACTTAGGTTTTTATACCAAAAGTCTTTTTGATCGTCGAATATATATATCGAGGAGTGTTTATTGAGCGGATCAATGTATACTCGACTCGTTTATAATTTAGACTTAGGTTTTTATACCAAAAGTCTTTTTGATAGTCGTGAATAACGGACGAGGAGTTTTTATTGAGCGGATCAATGTATACTCGACTCGTTTTTATGGTCGGCTTGAGGAGTGTTTATTGAGCTGATCAATGTATACTTAACTCCTTTTGCTCCAATCTCGATCAATATGATAGTAGAATTCCAAGGAGTGTTTACCGAAACAATCGATTTATAGAAATTGCTAAAATCTTTTAATAACTGAGCTGTAGGCCAAGGCCTTTATTACAAAGACTAAAACTTGATGAAATAAAATAAAACAATGCAGTATAATCTGCTAAAATTTATTTACCATAGTATTTTCTAAGGTTGACTGCATTCCAGGTTCTTGGTAAGGCTGTTCCATCCAAGTGTGCAATTTTGTATGAACCTTTCTTTCCTACACCAATGACAACATAAGGTCCATCCCAGTTTTGTTGTAATTTTCCCACATGCTTGGATACTTCTACCTTTTTCAAGACCAGGTCTCCTTCTTTGAAGGTTCGGATGCGTACTTTTTGATTGTATGTCTTTTCCATATTTGTTTTAGTTGCTTGCAAGCGTACAGCGGCTTTTTCTCTTAAAGCTTCTGTTAAGTCGATATCATTTTCTCTTGCCTTTTCATTTTCCAAATCATCGAACATCTCGATTCTTGGCGTTGGGATTAGAGTTTCAACAGGAATAACAGCTTCCGACCCATATACCAAGCTAAATGGGGTTTCCCCAGTCGAGGTCCTGACTGTAGTCCGATTAGCCCAAAGTACTCATGGGAGTACATCAAGCCATTTTCCTTTGGCTGCTCCTAATCTTTTTTCTAGGGATTTTATTATTTCTCGGTTTGCTACTTCGGTTTGTCCGTTCGCTCTGGGGTGCCCGACCGAAGTGAAGTTTTGTTGAATCCCAAGTTTTGAACACCATTCTATTACCTGTTTTCCCGCGAATTGGGTTCCATTATTAGAAATTAGGATCCTAGGGATGCCGAATCGACAAACTATGAATTTCCATAGGAAGTTGATCACTTGGAATTGAGTTATTCGCACGAGAGCGATGCATTCTATCCATTTGCTGAAATATTCTACCGCGACCAGGACATAAGCTTTCTTGGATCTAGCAGCTGGGAAAGGTCCCACGATGTCCATTCCCCATTGATCGAAAGGCCAACATATCGGGATTGGGTGCATGTTTTCTGCCGGTTGATGACATACATTCGCATGGACTTGGCAGTGATGAAATTCTTGGACATACCTAGCTGCATCTTCATTGATGGTAGGCCAATAATAACCTGTTCTGGGACATTTTAAGGCCAATGCCCTTGATCCACTGTGATTTCCCGCATCTCCATCATGTATCTCTCGCAGTATATCGGTGGATTGTGATTCTGGGACGCATTTCAGAAGAATTCCTGATGCTGATCTTCGGTAGAGTTTTCCTTCTACAATCGTATATTTTGGAGCTCGATATCTTATTTTCCGAGCTTCATTCTGGTTAGGCGGTAGTTTTCCTTCTTGAAGATAGTCTATCATTGGAGTCATCCAGTTTCCTTCAGCTCCTTCAATTTCCATAATATCGAGTGCCGGCGTTTCATCGATATCGATTGCCGGTGTATTAGAGATTAACCAGTTGATTACCCTTTCGGTCTTTCCATCATGGGACCCTGTAAACCTAGATAGTTGATCGGCCCATTTGTTTTCCGAACGTGGAATGTTCTGTATGCCGAAACTTTCAAATTTCTCAGCTAGTGTTTTCACTTTGGCGAGGTATTTGACCATATTGAATTCTTTAGCCTCGTATAGGCCTTCAATTTGTCTTTGCACTAACTCTGAATCAGTTAATACTTTAAGACTTTTTATGTTGGCTTTGATTGCCATTTCCATTCCTGCAATTAACGCTTCATATTCTGCTTCATTGTTTGTTACGACGAAGTCCAACGTTATTGCATAATTCAAATCTTCTTTATTTGGTCCGGTGAAGTTGATTCCGGCACCTCCTCCTTCTCGGCATGAAGCACCATCGACATGCATTAGCCATGTTTGATCATTTATGACCAAGACATCGTTGTTATGGCTGCTCGATGATTCAGTTGCCAGTGTCGGTGTTTCCAATAGGAAATCTGCTAACACTTGGGCCTTAATTGCGATTCTTGGTTTGTAATCGATTTCGAACTGGCCTAGTTCGATCGCCCATTTAATTAGTCTTCCAGAGGCTTCTGGTTTCGCTAAGACTTGTCTTAGTGGTTGATTTGTCAAAACCACTATTTTGTAGGTTAAAAAGTAAGGTCGAAGCTTTCGGGCGGCCACCACTAAGGCCAGAGTGAATTTCTCAATTTCCAAATAATTCTTCTCCGCCCCTTGCAATAATTTGCTTAGATAATAGACAGGCTTATGTTCCGAGCCTTCTATCTTAATTAGTACAGAACTAATGGCTGCTTCGGAGATGGAGATGTAGACATACAATGGTTCTCCTTCCGTTGGTTTGGCCAACAACGGTGGAGTTGTCAAATACTCTTTGAGTTGTTCGAAGGCTCGATCGCATTCTTCAGTCCAAAGGAAGTTTTTTGCTTTTCGAAGTGTTTGGAAAAAGGGCAAACTTCTGTCTGCTGACTTTGATATGAATCGGTTCAATGCTACGTTTTTCCCGACCAGGCTTTGCATTTGGGAGATGGTTTTGGGAGGTTTCCTTTCAGTTATGGCCCGGATTTTTTCCGGGTTGGCTTCTATTCCGCGTTGGTGGACTAAATAACCCACAAATTTTCCTGACTTAACACCAAAAGTGCATTTCGCGGGATTTAACTTCATACGGTATTTCCTTAAGATCTGAAAACATCGATCAAGGTGTTTTACATGATCCGCTTCGTTCATACTTTTGACCAACATGTCGTCCACATAGACTTCCATTAACTCTCCGATTAACTCTTTGAACATTAGGTTTACTAACCTTTGGTAAGTATCCCCGGCATTTCTTAAGCCGAATGGCATTACTATGAAGCAATATACTCCCTGTTCGGTTACGAACGCAGTCTTCTCTTGGTCCCGCTCATCCATGTATATTTGATAAAACCCTTGAAAATCGTCCATCATACTGAATATCGCGAAGCCCGCAGTTGAGTCCACTAATAGGTCGATCCTTGGGAGGGGGTATGGATAGCGGGGGCACAATTTATTAAGGTCAGTAAAATCATTGCACATTCTCCATTTGTTGTCCTTTTATCCCCTTTTGCTACCAGCACAACATTACACAGCCATTCTGAGAAGTGTATTTCTCGAATTTGTTTTGCTTCGAGTAGTCTTTCTACCTCGGCCTTGATAATTTTATCTTTTACTGGGCCATGATTTCTCTTCTTTTGTCTGGCGGGTTTTGCCATAGGATCAATTTTTAGGGAATGTTTGATTATTCGAGGATCGATTCCCTCGATGTCATTCGCGCTCCAGGCGAAGACGTCGACATTATTTCTAAGGAAGTCGATTAACATTATTTCCCCTTCCTTGCTCAATTCAGTACCTATTCTTGTCGTTTTAGAAGAGTCCCCTTGTACCAGAATTATATCCTTATGTTCTGAGGGCTTTAGGGTTAAATCTAGCGGTTCTTTTCCCTTTTTGTCCATTCGATCAGTAACGGGGATTTCGACCTTGTTTCTAACAAGATCTTCTTCAGGTTTTCTTTTGCTCGGAGTGATTGATTTTGGATATTCCTTCAAGGTCAGTGAGGTGCTGTAGCAATCTCACGCCATACAATGATCATTTTTTATTTCTCCAATACCTCCATCGTTCGAAAATTTTATCTTCTAGTGATAAGTAGAGACAACGGCTCGGAATAGGTTGAGAGCAGGTCGTCCCAATATCGCGTTATAAGCGAAGGGAGTTTCTACCACTAGAAATTTCACTAGCTTCACCGTCCGGTGCGGTTTCTTCCCGAGCGACACACTTAAGGATATCGTCCTGCTGGGGATGATCAAACGGACCCTCCAAAGCCTACTAATGGCGTAGCTACTTTCTGTAGGTTTATCTGCCCCAAGTTCATTTGGGCTAAAACCTCTCGGGAGATAATATTCGCTGAGCTTCCATTATCAATTAGGATTCTTTTTACATTATAATTCGCTATTTCTAACGACACCACCATCGGAAAATCGGGGTTATCCTCTTTTGTGTCCCAAATGACGTTTTTAGGTACTTCGCCTTCGTTAAAGCTGATTGGCTGGTGGTTCGACGACTTGTTTTCTAGAGTCCATATTTCTCTCGGGTATTTCGAGTTTCCAATTATAGATCGGGTTGTTCTTCGTCGAGCGTTACGACTATCTCCACCCGCGGGTCCCCCGGATATTGTATGGATAGTCCCATTGATCTGGTCGTGGTTCAACTCCTGTGCAGGTCGACGCTCAGGTGACCTTCGATGAGAACTCCTTCTTTGATTATTGTTCTGAGGGCTTCTGCTTCTTTCCCTTTTGCGGTTATCTCTCTCTATGTATTCGTCTAGTTTCCCTTGTTCAATCAGTTTTGCAACTTCTCTCTTAAGGTGAAAACAATTTTCTGTTCGATGTCCGTGTGCCCTATGGTACTTACAGTATTGGTCGTAGTTTCGAGACCCTGGTCTGGGCTGAGCGATTTTCCTCGCCTCGGGAATCTAGTTATTTCTTTCTAGAACTTCCAATATTTCTTCCATTGGAGCGTTTAACCTTGGGTGTTCCACTTGATTCACCCTGCTTCTGATCGGTTGTTCGGGGTTTCTTGGTCTTTGGTAAAATTAGGTTGCCTTTCTTGGTCGGCTTTGCTGTATTCCAATCGCTGGAAAACGTTACCTTTCCTGAAAGATCGCTCATAATCCACGATCTTTGGGCAGGAATCCTGTCATGCCTTTTGGAGCCTGAAGTTGTGGCTTTGTTTTTGTTTTGGTTTTTATCTTTAAAGGAATTCATCTCTTCTTCGGTCATATACTTAGACGCCAAGCTCATGATGTCGGCAAACGTTCTTGGTTGTTTTCGACTGAGGGCGTTTCCGAACTGCCTGTTTTTAGTGAGGTCGAAAAGGATAGAAATTATGTAATCGATATTTGGAGAATCTATATTGAGTAGTTCTACATTAAATCTCGCCAACCAGTTCCTTAAGGATTCTCCTTCTTGTTGATGTATGGTTCCTAGGTAGCTCATCGGGAGTTTTTGTCTTTTCTGACTGGCGAACTGCTGCGTCAGTTTATTGCATAATTCCCGGAAACTGACTATGGAGTTGGAAGGTTGTTTGGCGAACCAATCCAACGCGAGTCCTTCGAATGTGGTCACCATTAACTTGGCGGTGAACTCGGCAGAGTGGGCGTATAAATTCATTATATTCGTGAAGCTAAAAATGTAATCATCCGGGTCGGTGGTTCCATCATACCGGGGTAATCTACTTGGGAGCTGTCCCGTAGATTGTGCCTCTTTTATTTCTCTGCAGAAAGGAGAACAGGCCGCAAGGCTTTCCTGGAGTTCCGCGGTTCGGGCCCAAGGGTTTTGAACAGATCGTAGGCGTTGTTCGAGTCGCTCCTGTACCATTCTTTCGATTTCCCTTTCCGAGAATCGAGTCGTTCGCTGTCGATCTGGGATTGTATCATCTATGTCATCCTCGATAGGGATTATTGTTCGTTCCTTCGATCCACTGCGCCCCGCCTGTGGTTTTCTTTGTCCTGGTCTTCTTCGGGGATGGTTATCGGAGGGTTTAGAATTGCCCTACCGTGGGCTGTGTAGCGAGCGTCGCTCACTTGCTGGGCTGTCAGCTTGTTGAGAGGTTTGTTCGTTTGGCCTTGGCACTCCTGGAGCGGGAGCTGTTCTGGCAGCCGTAACGTTTCGAGGAATTTGATCTAGTACTAGCAATTCTTCTGGAGAGAGTGATTTGAAAAGCATTGCTATTTGTCGCAATTTCTCCTGAGCGCCCGGGAGAGGAACGGGGATTTCAGGGCCTTCCGGTTCTTCCTGTATGGCACCGGGAAGGCCTCCTTGGGGTTCCTGTTGTCGGGGGCGTGCATCTTGGAAATTCTCGTCGGTGTTGGGAACGTTATTATCGTTGTTATCCTGTATGTCTTCCGATGTGTTATGGCCGGTGGTTGTATTACTTCTCGCTCCAATACGAGCGCTTTTCCTTGGGCGAGCCATGTGTCGATCGAATAATTAACCTAGCCCCACGGTGGGCGCCAACTGATTTAACCGTATTTCGTCGGGTTAAAAAGCGGGTATCAGTGAATTTGTGATATTAGGGGATTTCAATATATTATAGGGCTCTGTTACTTTATTCAGGATGGATCAATCTCAAGGAAAAGCAATATTATATAAGCTAGAAATAAAACCATAAAACAAAGCTAAAAACACATCAATATGGAGATATCAAACTCTTTCTTTTCTTTATTGAATGATATAGAGTTATGCTGTTGTAAGCAGCATTCAATGGCGTATTCAGGAGTTTTCGGAGTTAGTTCATACAATCATTAACTAGGTATTTATATCACGCTAAACCTAGTGTTACAAGGAAACATAGTCCTAATAGGACTCGGCCCATATATCCTTCTTGGGTCCGGAATATAGTCTTCTAGTCGAAGAGAGATGTACTTGGCCAGGTCGATAAGATGATCTTGAACAGCCTGATTTGGTCGAATCGATCTCAAGTTCTTTAGTCGATCCGTACAGTATGTAGGGTGCGAATAGCCCCCATCATTATCTAATTATCACTTATGTTCAGAAAAGATAAGTTGATTTGTTTTATAATGATGAAATAATAGCTAATCAATAATAAATCACTAATCCTAAATAGACAAGTGCACACAAGAAGATAGAGATTATATGAGAAGATCAACTAGCATTCTACTTATTTGATTAAGATATTATAGATCTTGTACTTCTCTGGATTGAATAACTAATTGAGCTTTGTTACTATCCTATGATTCTAATATTACTTTATGTGTGATCAAATCCACTCGGTTCGACTATATCCATTATCGATTATTATATCGCGAGATAAGTCGACGTCAGTTCTAGCCTAATAGATATGAATAGTCCTAAGTGTTATCAATACATATTAATAATATTCACTCAATTATTCCCACGTTCTCCCTAAGTGTTATCAATATCTAGAGTTAATTATGATCTAGAGCCCGTCTTAAGGGATAGACTGTTATTATACAGGAATAATGAAGTAACTATCAATTTCATTAATAATCAGACTTCATGCATACATAAATAAACTCAATCATAATAAATAAAACTACTAAGAAGCATCAGATCTAGTTCATAGCCAAAATATACGTGGAATAAAGAATCATGCTAATCTATAGAAGCTAAAATACTTAAACTATTTAGATTATTAGTCTATAATACAAAAGCAATAAAAACCCCTTTCAGCGCCTGATGAATCTTCGCCTCTTTCAATCTTGAAGATGAATATCTCCTTGATGATCTCCAATCTTGATATGCCAAAGTCTTAGATATTAATCTTTGATGTGTAAGATATGGGATTGGAAGAGTATTCAAAGATGATCTTTGATGTATAAAGTGTGGCTAATGAAAATAGTGTTCAAAGATGTGGAATTTCGTGACCTAGAAGTCCTTAAATAGATCTACCAAGTTGAGTCCAAGAGGAGACTTTGGGCCCAATAATTCCCTTAAAATCCCGCTGAAAATCGCGTCAGATTTGCACGACAATTTTGCAAGTGTCATAACTTTCAGCTCCGAACTCCAAATCAGGATCCGTAAAATCTGTGGTGTAGCTAACTCATTCCTCTACATCATAATCGAAATTCAACTTTATTGGAGCTTCCTTGAAAGAGTTATGGTCCTCGGAGTGCATAATAACATTTCTGACAGCTTTTTCTTTCTTCCCTTGTTGCACTACTTGACTTCATTTGATCTTTAATTCGTTGTTCTTCACTTCCAATCATGTTCTTAGATCCAAAATAACTTAGGCCTACAATATATAAGAAAATATCCCAATTCATGCACAAAGCAATCAATCCAATGACTTGAGCGACAAAACACAAAACTAACTAAAATTGCCTAAGATTCTACCAAAACTCTAATAAAAGTAATCGAATGAGTTAATGAAATAGACTTGATAATACGGTTTTCACAGAGTTATCACACCCCCAAACTTAAACTATTGCTCGTCCTCGAGTAATGACAAAAACTCAAACAACAACACGAACATTTACAATCATGCATCCCAAGTCAAACTACCAACCAACAATTTCAAAACGTTATGCATTCTATCATGTAGTTCCTGCGTGTGTGTGTGTGTGTGTTTATACATAAAACGAGAATGTCGGAATCACCTAGATCACTATAGCATCGAAATCATTGAGCCTAATTGCATGAATTCCTAAATTGCCAAACATATTCTCTATTTTCTTAGGTTATCATACTAATTACTATGTTTTAGCAAAGCTTTCAGCCGAAGTTATGGAATTCTTTAAGTTTGAACTTTCACGTAGCACTTTCTTCATTAATGAGCTTAACTCGTTCTAAAGAAGCAATCAAAATAGAGGAGTGCATAATAATTAAGTCGATGCACCTATATATCGTTCATCTTATTGCAGTCAAGTTAGAGGAGTGCAAGTATAAGTCTCAAACGATGAGGTCTTTCAGGTCTCATACAATTGAGGTTATTTTCTTTGAATTTAACTTATAGTTTTTCAATTATTTGCTTCATTTGGTTCTTGTTAAAGTTATCCTTCCCCACAAACATAGGCAAAACTATCACTTAGATCCTTAGCATTTTAACCCTTGAATCTTGAGATTAGGTAGGCAAGAAAATATTTCTTAAGCTCTATTCTTACTATAATTCTCTAACGTCATCACAATTCTCGATTATGTATTCGTGCTTAAAATATTGCAGGAAAAAAAATCAAAAATACATAAAATTTCAAAAAAATTTAGCCAAAGTCGACCTAGCATGCACGAAGTAAATGCGACCTCACCCCCAAACTCAAACTAAGCAGTGTCCCCACTGCGACTCAAAGAGGTGAAAAAAAATATAGATCGACAGAACAAACACACACAATAAAACAAAAACAGAATACATCAATGTAAAGGAGAAATGGAAAAAGAATACGCCCTGAGAATTGTATGCGCCCATAGCTCGTGGCTCCGTCTTGGTAATCAAAATCCCCATTTAGAGCGGCGACATGGTGATTGGCGGAGATGGTGATGGTGGCAGGTTGGGCAGAGCAGGAGGTGGCATGTGTTAGATTGATCATGATGGAGGCGGGTGTTGATATGGGCTAGGGATTCGGAATTTTTTTTTATTTTTTTATTTTTTTTATTTTTTATTTTTAAAATGAGGCCATTGCTTGAATCCATTTGAGCCATGGCCTGAAGCTGCTAGAAATTCCCACTTTTTTGTCCAAGAAATTAGGCCATGGCCTGAATCCATTTGAGCCATGGATTGAAACTATTGGAAATTTTCCATTTGTGTTACCCCCCGCCTTGATACGTCCTTCTTTTCGTCAGATATTTAATATTCTCCAGAACATCGATGTATCTGCACACAAAAAAAAAAAAAAAAAAAAAAAAAACTAAACACGCAACCAGACACAAAACAAAACAAAACTAAAAAGAAAAAAGAAAACTTGGGTTGCCTCCCAAGAAGCGCTTAGTTTTAAATCATTAGCTCGACTACAGTGGTGATCAACTTGAATCTCTTGAAGGCTCAGATCTTGCGGACTTGTTGTTTGCAACTTTCACCAGCTTCTCCCTTTTGATTTTGAATCTCGTTCCAAATTTTGGATCAAATACTTGAAATATTCCTTTAGATAGTGCTTTTGTTATAACAAATAGGCCAGCCATCTTTTCATTGGGATTCCCTCCGCGTTTTCCATTGTAATTTAGCACAGTTTGCCAAACTTCGAAGCCTTTGTTCTTGTCAGAAGCTAGTGTTGGTGTTTAAGACTTAACATCTACGGAGTTAATTACATGTTCTAAAGTTTTGACAAAATATTTGCAACCCTCGTTTTTTATTCATGAACAACATCAGTGTACGCAATTAACTCTGGCAAAGAGATTGAGTCTCGAATATCTCGTTTGTCATTATCTTCCTCAAATAATCCTTCAATATCCCAGCTCATGTCTCTCTCATACCAGCCCATGTCTTTCTGTTTATTCCACTCAAGATACTCATTATTCTCTCTAACTATCCGTTCCCATTCCTCTTTCGAGTTTTTGAAATATAGCAGGTCTATATCATTTTCAGAATCACTAGAGCTCCCTTCAAAATATGACGTCCAATTTGGGTTGGAAGTCTCTTCTTGTTTAGTGTTGGTAGGTTGAAAGTGTTCGATATTGTCTTTCTTTTGGTTACTCGTGTCTTTCGGCATTATACCAAA
The DNA here is from genome assembly GCA_003313485.2 of Penstemon barbatus. Lineage (NCBI taxonomy): Eukaryota > Viridiplantae > Streptophyta > Magnoliopsida > Lamiales > Plantaginaceae > Penstemon > Penstemon barbatus. Next base: position 29,832,963 of record CM064879.1, on the reverse strand, counting down.
CATCATACTGTTTAAAGCATGAACTATTTGGTCTATTTTAGTCTCCATTCTTTGGATTGATGTATGCATTTGTTGCAAAGCATCATCATATTCTTTCTTATGTTACATAAACAATTCATTTATAGCATCCATCATCTCTCTTCTCTCCTAATGTCTTGTTCCTACTTGTTCTAGCATCTGGACTCTATCAACCTCGTCATCTTGAAGAGGTTATCTTCCTGGCCTGAATCTCAAGGATACAGCCTCACATTTTTCTTTTGAAAGGTGGATCGGGTAAACCATTTTTTTTTTTGGACTTTTCACTTTCTGGTATCTTTTCTAACTTTGGATTAAGGGAATCAGACTACCCTTCTCAGTTCTGCGCCCAAACCGTCCAAAGTACCTGAAAAGAATTTGAAGAAAACAAAAGTCAAACTGAACAAAATAAGATAAACTAAATAAAAATAGTAATTAAACAAATAAGAAGAAAAATTAATACAACCGTAGTCCCCGGCAACGGCGCCAAAAACTTGTTGCGGATTCCCTTGAAGGCTCAGATCTTGCGGACTTGTTGTTTGCAACTTTCACCAGCTTCTCCCTTTTAATTTTGAATCTCGTTCCAAATTTTGGATCAAATACTTGAAATATTCCTTTAGATAGTGCTTTTGTTATAACAAATAGGCCAGTCATCTTTTCATTGGGATTCCCTCCGTGTTTTCCATTGTACTTTAGCACACTTTGCCCAATTTCGAAGCCTTTGTTCTTGTCAGAAGCTAGTGTTGGTGTTTCAGACTTAACATCTACGGAGTTAATTGCATGTTGTAAAGTTTTGACAAAAGATTTGCAACCCTCGTTTTTTGATTCATGAAAAACATCAGTGTACGCAATTAACTCTGGCAAAGAGATTGAGTCTCGGTTATCTCGTTTGTCATTTTCTTCCTCAAATAATCCTTCAATATCCCAGTTCATGTCTCTCTCATACCAGCCCATGTCTTTCTCTTTATTCCACTCAAGATACTCATTATTCTCTCTAACTGTCCGTTCCCATTCCGCTTTCGAGTTTTTGAAATAAAGCAGGTCTATATCATTTTCAGAATCACTAGAGCTCCCTTCAAAATATGACGTTCAATTTGGGTTAGAAGTCTCTTCTTGTTTAGTGTTGGTAGGTTAAAAGTGTTCGATATTGTCTTTCTTTTGGTTACTCGTGTCTTTCGGCATTATACCAAACATCATACTGTTTAAAGCATGAACTATTTGGTCTATTTTAGTCTCCATTCTTTGGATTGATATATGCATTTGTTGCAAAGCACCATCATATTCTTTCTTATGTTGCGTAAACAATTCATTTATAGCATCCATCATCTCTCTTCTCTCCCAATGTCTTGTTCCTACTTGTTCTAGCATCTGGACTCTTTCAACCTCATCATCTTGAAAAGGTGATCTTCCTGGCCCGAATCTCAAGGATATAGCCTCACATTTTTCTTTTGAAAGGTGGATCGGGTATCTTCGCCTCTTGCAATCTTGAAGATGAATTTCTCCTTGATGTTCTCCAATCTTGATATGCCAAAAGTCTTAGATATTAATCTTTGATGTGTAAGACATGGTATTGGAAGAGTATTCAAAGATGATATTTGATGTATAAAGTGTGGCTAATGAAACTAGTGTTCAAAGATGTGGAATTTCGTAACCTAGAAGTCCTTAAATAGATCTACCAACTTAAGTCCAAGTAGGAGACTTTGGGCCCAGGAATTCCCTTAAAATCCCGCTGAAAATTGCGTCAGATTTGCGCAACAGTTTTGCAAGTGTAATAACTTTCAGCTCCGAACTCCAAATCAAGATCCGTAAAATCTGTGGTGTAGCTAACTCATTCCTCTACATCATAATCGAAATTAAACTTTATTGGAGCTTCCTTGAAAGAGTTATGGTCCTCAGAGTGCATAATAACCTTTCTGACAGCTTTTTCTTTCTTCGCTTGTTGCACTACCTGACTTCATTTGATATTTAATTCGTTGTTCTTCACTTCCAATCATGTTCTTAGATCCAAAATAGCTTAAGCCTACAAATATGAACACAATAAATAAGAAAATCTCCCAATTCATGCACAAAACAATCAAACCAATGACTTGAGCGACAAAACACAAAACAAACTAAAATTACCTAAGATTCTACCAAAACTCTAATAAAAGTAATAGAATGAGCTAAGGAAATAGACTTGATAATACTGTTTTCACAGAGTTATCACCTACCCTGAACCATGACGCTACAAAATACTCCCTCCGTCCCATTTTTCTTACTCCTATTTCTATTTTGGGATGTCCCATAACATGGCTCCCTTTCTCTCAAAAAGTTTACTTTTTTAACAAAGTGCCTAAAAGTTCGTGCCCAACCTAAAGGGACCAAAATTAATGGGACGGAGGGAGTATGTGAAGAGATGCCATCACTATCAAATTCACGCAAATATAAACCATCAGCCCGTCGAAAACATACTCTCAATACCTATTTGCTGGCCATTCGACCAATGGGGAATAGACATAGTTCGACCTTTCCCAGTGGCAAGATCAAAGAAGAGCTACGTTTTGGTCACTGTAGAGTATTTTAGCAAATGGATAGAATGCGTTGCTCTAGCGCGAATTACACAATTCAAGTTATTAACTTCTTATGGAAATTTAAAGTCTGTCGATTTGGGATCCCTCGAGTTTTAATCTCCGATAACGGAACAATTTGCGGGAAAGCAAGTGTTGGGTTGTTGTTCGATATTTGGGATTCAACAAAACTTTACATCAATAGGACACCCAAGGGCTAATGGTCAGACAGAAGTGGCTAACCGAGAAATAATTAAGTCTTTGGAAAAAAGACTGGACACCACTAAGGGAAAATGCTTGGATGAACTCCCCGACCGGTGAAACTACCTTCAGTTTGGTTTATGGTTCAGAAGTTGTCATTCCAGTCGAAGCAGTAGTTCCAAGCCCGAGGATCTAATTGTTCGATAATGAAAATAACGAAGCAGCAAGGAAAGACGATATCGATCTGACAGAGGCATTAAAAGAAAAAGCTCCAGTACGTTTTTAGGTTACCAAATCGAATATGGAAAAATCCTAGAATCAAAGGGTAAGAATACGATCCTTTAAGGAGGGAGATTCGGTCTTAAAAAAGGTAGAAGTATCAAAACATATGGGAAAGTTGCAACAAAATTGGTATGGACCTTACATCGTCGTTGGCGTAGGAATGAAGGGTTCATACGAAATTGCGCACATGGATGGTACACCTTTACCAAGAACTCGGAATGCAGTAACCTAAGAAGATACTATGGACGATGATGAGCGGCACCTCAATGTTCTTTTTCATAATTTTGATTTTATTCTTGCATAATATCTCTTTTTGTTTGTACTACTTAACCATTTGTTACAGTTTATCATAATAAAAAGCTTTTGCTTATTTCTTCAAATATTGTTCCTTTATCGTGATTACAGTCTATAGAAAAAGCCATTGCTTAAACGAAAGGTTAAAACCAAAAATTGGTAAATAACCTAAGTATAAAATGAGTAAAACCGATTGGATCGATAAACACTCATCGATCTCCAATTCACGAGCCAAAAGTTTAAAACCAAAAATTGGTAAAAAAACCTTAGTATAAAATGAGTAAAACCGATTGGGTCGGTAAACTCTCATCGATCTCCAATTTATGAGCTAAAAGGTTAGAAACCAAAAAATTGGTAAAAAACCTAAGAATAAAATGAGTAAAATGAATTGGGTCGGTAAACACTCATCGACCTCCAATTTACGAGTTAAAAGGTTAAAACCAAAAAATTGGTAAAAAACCTAAGTATAAAATGAGTAAAACCGATTGGGTCGGTAAACACTCATTGATCTCCAATTTACGAGCTAAGAGGTTAAAAACCAAAAAATTGGTGAAAAACCTACTTATAAAATAAGTAGAACCGATTGGGTCGGTAAACACTCATCAATCTCCAATTTACGATCTAAATGATTAAAACCAAAAATTGGTAAAAAACCTACGTATAAAATGTGTAATACCAATTGGGTCGGTAAACATACATCGAGCTCATCTAGAAAAATTAATAAGGTGATCAAGTCCAAATACAAAGATACTCGCTAACAAGAAAGCAGAATCATGGACAAAAAGTTTGAAGAAAACATGAATTTATATAAGATTCATCTTTACAAATACACAAATACATCTTTCGCTTTACAGATTGATACGTAACACGAAATAAGAAGCCTATTCTAATAAGTGGAGGTATTCACGACAATGTCCACGGAAGCATCAATCTCCTCCCTAGTACCTCGACCTTCTTCTTCAACCAACTAAGAAGCATGCTACTCAGGATGGTCGACTTCTTTGGTTCGATGGCCAGACTCGGAAGATCGATCACCGTTTCAATCAAATTAACCTCTAAAAAGTCTGATAGCTTGTAGCATTTATTCGACTGAAACGAGATCCCGCTTGCATCGCCGCAAAAGTGAAAATCTACCAGCATATCCCGACTTTGAGGCACTCCAGTAGTAACATCAAGAACGAGGATGCTGAATAGATCTGAACCCTCCATGTGCTGATCAAATACCACAGACCCCAACCTTTTGGAGACTAAGGCTGAGGCCACATGGGACTTGCCAGTACTAGGTAGGGCGCTAATGGGACTCATCAGCACTAGGCATGAAGAAGGACAGATGATCGCGATAGGCTTGATCATAGTAATGTGCTTTTTTAAATGTTATGGGATCACTGGGCAAAACCAACTCAGAGGAAACTGAATATCCCATCTTTACGCTGTAGATAAAAATGGTAAATGAGTTGTTGGCTTTTATAGGCCTACCAAGGTTAATCCTACGGATAGAAAATAATTAAATCAACGGAGATAAACTTGACCTATCAACTTCCCGTATTTATGGCAAGTAAGTTGGAACGCTCGCGTTCGTGGTCGATGACATCTATCGCCGAAACAAGAAACCAATCAGAATAACTCACAATATTAAAATCAAATCCCGACGAATTAACAGGTTGAAATACATTATCGATTGGTTCACACACCGAGATAATATTGAGGTTAAAAAATAGAAGTAAGATTCCCACGGGATATTACACATCATAATATAGTAAAGAAAATAAGGTGGTGGTGCTCAAACGAATTACAAGGACTGTGTAGAAATTCTAAAATAACTACAAGTTTTGGAGATTTATATCTAAAAAGCCAGAATAAAATCCAGCTTTTCTCTTAGCTCAGCCAAGTCTCCCAGAGTATAAGGAGCAGCAGTTTTCCTCCGGCAGATATTTGACCTCGTCACTGCCTCACATTCCAGAAGAGCGTATTGAGAGATCTTGGGACGTTAGATCAACAACGTAGTTCTACATTTTCCGATTCCACCCATACCATGTTATAAGCAAAGGTACATGGTGCATAAAATGGTTGCTTGATTCGGGGATAATGAAAACAACAAACTGTGAAAACATACATCTTTTGAAGAGAGGTTATTGATTAATTTATTAAAAAAATATATTTGTACTCAAGTTATTCGAAAGCAGAAGTAAAGGCCTTTATATAGGTTTCTAGAAGACAAAATATTGTCGGAGATCTCCGACCTGCAGAATTTTGAATATCGACAAGGACAAGTGAATCTGATTTCCGACAAAAGATATGGGTTTGAGTACCTCGACAAACTCTTGAACACAAATTTCAGCGAGAAACCCGGATTATGTGCCTCAACAAAAAATGTTGACTTATGTATCTCGACAAGTCGTTCGGACATAAAATTCAAGGATTGAGTATCTCGACAAGAAATATGGATTTATATATAAAATATTCATAAGACTTGCATGGAAATAAAGATTGAAATATCAAAAGTAACTTTATTAATAAAATTGTTACATTACAAGACTGGAATAACTACCCTAGTACATTAAAAGCCTACAACTGTTACAGAAAGCTAATGGTGTTTTCTAGACTACGACGATCGACGACTGATTGTTGCATGTAGTTCTCAAAATAAGCTCCTTGATGATGAAGTATCCTCCTTTATCAGAAAAGGACACTACCCCGTAAAAATACGTCCTCGAGGAAGGAAACCAGCGACTTCAACAGGGGATTTGGCAAGGACGCCGGATGGAGAAAATTGTGACAACACTTAACTTATCCCTGATAAAAATATCCTCCTTCATTGAAGGAAGTACCAAGGAAGGGAAAGTATTGCCCCTGCTAATGAATTGACCATCTTTCCGTTAAAACTGATCCTGATAAAGAGGATCCTCTGATAAAATATGAATCCTCGATTTTTCCAATTCCACCCAAACCATAGTAAAGAAAATCATCGGAAACAGTTAATCGCCATTTGGTTCGATAAAAAACTTCGTGAGTTGATTCTTCAAGAGCGAAGGTAAATATTGAGATTGAAGTATTTGAATCCATCTTGGAGAATTTAGGTAACCTCCCTTGCATATTTACAATTTTGGATAACTTTATTGGTAAGAGGAGAAACAAGAAGCGTCGCATTCTTGGAAAAAAGGAGACATTATTAAATATGACTTTTTATATTCCAAAAGACTTATGTCTAGTCGACAAAGGCATCATACCTATTCCGACACAAACAATAATCGACATAGAATGTACACAAAATTTATCATTCCTAAGTGGAAGAACCTGCATGTTCAACAAGGGACTTCACATTAAGCCCAGCGAAATCCTTTCATTCATCGAAAAGACTACTCGAGTTGAGAAATATTGACCCTTTTAATAAACTGGCCAGCTTTTCGATGAAGGAAAGAACTTTGTCAGGCTTAGTATAAAGAAACCAAGTCACATTATTTCGTATAACACTTGGAATGTGATATAAGAGGCTGTGACTAAGTTGTGGGTTTTCAAATAAACTGTCTACCGATTTTATAGATATGAGTACGTTATTCATAATGATTGAAAGATGAAACATTGTGTTCATGGAATTAAGCTCCAACTTCAAATGTGACCTTTCAGATTCTCAAAGACTTATGTCTACCCGATGAGTGATTCATATTACATTCCGACGAAGATAATAGTTAGCAAAATATATACACGATGTTTCATCAATATACAATGTGGAGAAATAATACTTTCAAAATGGCAAAAGTTTTTACTTGTCCATATGTTAAGAAAAAAAAAAGGAAAAGAGAACCAGCTAGACTATTGTTGCTGATCGGAACCAGAGGGCCTAGTCGAGGAAGCATGCCTTGGAGTCCCTAGAAAGGCCATCAACTCGTCATGGCGTCTCTGGTAACCCTGCTCGAAACCTTCATCAAAGGCACCTCGACGAGAATCCTCCCGTGCCTGCTGAATCCGAGACTCTATTGTGCTCTCCAGATTTTTATTCAACTGAGCTAAATCATCTCTCTCCTTCTGAAGAGCCAGATTATCAATACGCAACTGCTCAACTTCATCAGTAAGGAGTTGCTTCTGGAGTGAAGTGGCCTCATGAGAGCTAGTCTCTTTCTCCAGCCGAGTTCTCAAAGCTTCTTTGCTAAGCCAAATATCATCATTTTGAAAGCCTAGCTGTAGGGCTATGTGTTTTCCCTGATCAAATAATTGGCAAAATTAGTAAGGAATCCAATGAATGAAATATGCGAAGTTGAGAATGAAGTAGAATTTACCTGCTCACAAAGTTTGAAGAGAGACTGAACAAGGCGTAGATTAGGCGTATCCTCGTATTTCTTTAGCTCGTCGGGGAGGATGGTACTAAGCCCTAGATTCCAGGATAGCGCGTCGGGCTCACAAGTTACAGGAAAAATGGAATCGAGAGGAACCCCATCACAACAAGGCGTTTGGGACTCCGTAATATCACAAACTTGCTCCTTTATGCAATGATCATCCAGCTGAAGTGGAGAACCTCTCGGGTTGGGACTCACAAGAATTTCCTTTCCCGAAGCAGAAAAACGGACTTGAAGTCCAGCCCGTTGGTCAGTCCGATCCTGGGAAGAGGTCTCGGCCTCAGCAGAGGAAACTAGCATGGTCATAGTAGTATCAGCAAAAAGAAAATCGGTATAATACTCCGTAATGGATCGTACAAGAGAACTACCCAGAGGCGGATCTGAAGCAAGATCGCCACCGACCAGCGCGTCGACGTTTTCCGATCGGCTCTGGTCGATGGCAAAATTAGTAGTAGGGTTATCTCTGGTAATATTAGTTTGAACATGATCCTGAGAATCATGCTCGGAGAAACGGATAGAGGTTGGGATTAGGACCTCAGAAGATCGTTTATCAGAGGCCATGTCTCCAAAGGCGACTCGTCCAGGAGAAGCTCTTCTCTGAATGTTTGCAGTAGAAGGAGGGCTTGAGCGAATGTTTTGTTGAGTGGTCGATGGATGAGTTCTTGCGCCTTGAGGGTTATCTGCCCCACTCGAAGAAAGGCTAGATGTCTAAGCCCCTGAGCTGGCAGCTGCTCGGGGTTCTGGAGGATCAGAGGAAGGTTCCCCTGTTCGAGGTCTCTTAGGTCTAACATTTCTGGGAGGATCGCGCGATATGCGCTTGGAAGTATTGGAGAAAAGAGAACTCATTCTCGGGGAAATCAAGAAAGGCTTGTAAAATCGAGGGGAATGCTCGAACAAGTTGAGAGAATATTTTATCCAAGTGGGGACGCGCGGTAAAATAGCGAGAACTTTTTACCCCAGTATTTATACTAAAGGAAAAGACGGGACGGTCCTTGAAGGAGGCGCGAAAAGATTTATTTGAAAAACAAAAAGAGTAATATTCGACCAATCACTTCGATAAAATTAAATCCAAAAAGAAAATAATTTATCCAAATAAGAAGACTTATGTCTAATTATCTTGTACAAATGATAGAATTAAAATTACGTAGATTAACAAGGAGTGCATTGTACGAAGGAAAATAACATAAAGTCTATAAGATTAACATGTTATCCAAATTATCTCAAGGTGCTTGATTATCATGGTCCTCTTGGTCGGTACCCTCCTTGTCCCCCTCGTCTCGAGGACTAGTCGAACGACCTGCTTCAGATGTACTCACACCGTCTGTCTTCGGAGGCTCTACATCGGCTGGGGGCACAGGCAGAGGAAACCCGAACTCCTTCACCAAATGCGACAGAGGAAGATGCTCATAATTCACTGTTAGAATGTCTGAGGGTAAATACTCCTAGCCATTCCGATCTTGGCTGACATGAACAGCTCTAAAGTATTCCTCTCTATGGTCGTCAATCAGGTTAAGGGCTACCATTTGATAAACTGCTTTCTTGAAAGTATTCTCCAAAAGAGGACCGACCATATCATAGACCAGGGCCGTATGGACTGGAGAACCAAGGAATCCCAAATGACTCTCTCCTTGGGGCTAACACCGACTCTGTCAATCAGTCCATCAAGATCATCATCTTCTCCCTGCTCATCAAGGCGAGCTCGCAGACGCGTAACCTGGGACTCAAGCTCGCTAACTATTGCTCGTCCTCGAGGAATGACAAAAACTCAAACAACGACACGAACTTTTACAATCATGCATCCCAAGTCAAACTACTAACCAACAATTTCAAAACGTTATGCATTCTATCATGTAGTTCCTGCGTGTATGTGTGTGTGTATACATAAAACGAGAATGTCGGAATCACCTATATCACTATAGCTTCGAAATCATTGAGCCTAATTGCATGAATTCCTAAATTGCCAAACATATTCTCTATTTTCTTAGGTTATCATACTAATTACTAAGTTTTAGCAAAGCTTTCAGTCGAAGTTACGGAATTCTTTAAGTTTGAACTTTCAGGCAGCATGTCGAACTTGCTGGTTCTCCAGCTCCCTAACCAATTGATCTGCTCGCTCCTGAGCCCGAGTAGCATCCATAACAGAATTGATTACATGAGGATTGTCAGTCCCCAGATTAGGATCGCCATCAGCTCGAGGTTGTTTAGTGGAAGACGTAGCAGGCCCTGCCCCGGTCAACCTTTGCTCTAAGTCCGCCACAGTCTGAGGAAGAACCTTGTTTCTCTCTTCCAGGAATTGACATTGCTGCTTTAACAAGGCTGACTCGTACATGGAATAGACCATATAGGCACGGGACTAATCATACAAATAATTAACAAGCTAGAGTAAGCATTAAAGGATAAAAGGAGAAAGAAAATTAGAAAAGTGTGGATAAATCCCCTCTTACTCTGATATGAGATTGTGCAGCCTTTGCAAGCTTCTCCAAAGGATCTTTCTCCAACAACCGCTACATATCTCCGGTAAAAACGGAAGAAAGAAGACTCTGTGTAGCCTTATCGGCAGCATTCTCCTTATCATCGGATACTAGCGCGTCACGGTCAGAGAACCCAGCCACCTTTTTCCCTACAAGATGATTCTCTACCATCTCGACCACAGTAGCTTTTGGGTTCACCTCACCCACCAATGTAAGGTTCTGACCTAAACGATCATAAACCTATTTCCTTCTCTTCGCTAAAGAGCTGGAAGAGTTAGGCACGGACCATGAATGCCATATGTGGTTCTGAGGGATAAGGGAGGATATCCCTGGCCCGTCCTAATAGTAGAAGAAGATGCCTGAGCTTGAGAGGAGGAAGGCCCTTGAGGAACGTCTTCAGGAACATCTGGAGTTTCTTCTCTGTTATCATCAGATTCTAGGTCTTGATCTCTCCTCCTCTTTTGAGAAGACCTTTGCTCTATAGGCTAGTTATCGGCTGTCTTGGTAGATTTAGACAAGACCATCTTTCTCGTCTTTGAACACCTAGAACTCTCGTCCATAGAAGCTGCCAAGAACGAAAAAGGAGTTACATATAATCTTAAATATAAGGGAAAGTAAATTATACTAGAGGTAAGTGGGGTGGTTTTACCAAGTGAACGACTGGGAATTCGAACAGGATAGTCGTGTGAACTTAGGCCGGCCTTCCGGAGAAAGGCCTCTCCCACGTGAACGGCACATTGATACTTGTCCGACCTCATTTCCTTTATCATGCTCAATAAGCATGGGTCATCAGGGATCATTTTGCCTGTAACGTTATGACCACCAAAGGTCCATTCGGAGCCATGGTCCCAGGAAAAATCAGAAGGCACGGTCGACCCATCGGCCAAGGTTTTATGAGTCGGAGGTCGAACAAAGAAGTTATGAGGTTTCCACTCAGAATTACTAGAAACAGGGGAAGCAAAAATAGCACAGCCAGATCTTTGGCTCACGAAAAAATAACCACGGTTTGAAGAACTGGAAAGGCTAAAACAAAAAAATTGGAAAAAGTTGCCAATAGATGGTTGAAGACCTTTGGCAACCATTAGAACAGCGAAAGAAACAACAAAAGCGACGAAGTTGGGAACTAATTGAGTTAAAGAGACGGTAAAAGTACTCAGAATCTTAAGGAAAAGAGGAGATAGGGGGTGTCTAAGGCCATGCTGGAAATGGGACGTATAGAAGGCTCGACAATCCTCCGGAGGGGAAGTAACCCTGTCAGTCGAGGACGGAAGAAAAAACTCAGAGCCTTTAGGAAAGAACCTACTATATTTGTCCTGCAGCTCGCTCAAGTTATCCTCCTTGAAAATACAAGCAAGGTGCTCAACCGGGTCGGATACCTGAGGATTGGCACCCTTAATTTTGGTAGAGGTTTTAGCGGCTACCTCCGCGTCGGTAAGGATATCTACATGTAAGGTATCCTTTTCTGGGATATGTGTGTCCAAAGCTTGAGTTTGGTCAGAAGGAGGACTCTGAGAACCCTCTAGGTTAATAATAAGATTAACATCGTCGATGGTCGATGAATTGGGGTTTTTGGAACTGGAAGCCATATCAAAAACAATTTAGCTAAATCGTCGAAAAGTATATTACTTATAAAGCTTATCGATTTGAGAATTTACTGCTGAAAGTCAAACATGGTGAGTTCTGCAAGAAACGATTAAAGCTCAAGAGTTCACTTTTTATTTTCATTATTGAACTACTATAAAGCACATCTGCATAAATTGGAAACAATAACAAAACTCGAATAGGGCGAAATTTTATGTAAAAAACAAAGTAAAATTCTTACAAAGAAAGAATGGAAAATTGACTAGACACTACACATTAAATTCAATGTAAAATTAAATTTTTGGTTGTCGATCTTGGGATGAACAAGAAAAAACCATAATCACATTGGGTTTTCTCTTTTCTTTTCGTTTTCTGATTTAGTGTTATCAAATTCCTTTATTAACAATTTTGAAGAGACATATATGTTTCACTTGAATAAAATGTCGAAAAAAGGAATGCAAAAAGGAAAAAGAACAGAAAATGATAACGCATTTTTTTTTTATCATACCTTTGCTATTTCAGAATTTTCGGACATTTCAATGTATAAAAAATTCTACAGATCTCTTTGGTGATGTGCTTGTAAAGTGTGTGTTGTGTAAGAAAAAAAACATGACAATTGAAATGGGTGTAAAAAGATATTAAATTGATTCTTATCTATAAGCCAATTATTTGTTAATAGATATATTGAGTGAAATTTAAGAATTTTGTCATAATATCCAACAACAATCTGAATTTTTAATTGTGTTGAGATTGTGCAAATGATTGGTTCCTGAAGGTAAATTTAGTATCTTAATTATTTGAATATTGGCTATGAAAATTAAAATGGCATAAAATAACTTGGGATTTTAGGTTAAGTAAATAATTGACAAGTTGATTGCTTATGTGCTCTCCTCATTAATTTCTGCTTGATTTTGAAGATGTTTAAGCGTTACAGTTACCTCTCCATCAAAACCCCTAGTGCAAAGCAATTCACGTTACATGCGAATATATGGGTTTTTATCTATTGTTGATTACAAGGAATAGATGTCCAAGAATAATTTGATAACAATGTACTTAATTATGAACACATCTATTTTGTTAGGGAAAACAAATTTGTATACAAATTTGTTAGGGATAACCATGTAAGACCTTGAATTCAGATGGTCAACAAAAGAACAATACTCAGGTCCAGGGAAGTTGAACACACCCTTGTCGCATATTTGTACGAGATATGTCTCGATTACTATTCAGATTTCACTATTCAGGACTCCTCCTTTTATAAATGATGACGTAATGAGTAATACAATTGTAGCAATTAATTCCACTATAACCATGAAGGTTTCCTATTTCTAAATTATTTTATGGTTTTATATATAAGTTTAATGTTTTGCAAATTAATTTGAAAGGCTAAAAAAATATATAATAATATAAAATCATATCGAACATTATATTTTATGCTTGATTAATACCCAATTCCTTTTGATTTTGTCAAAATAAAGAAAGAATAGAACCACAAGGCCTTACTAAATTTCCTACCATGAATATATAATTTTGTGCCATCTCTGTCAATAAATAAATTCCATTATTAATGGATAGAAATGTTAGACGAAGAATACGAGCTTTCATTATTTCTATATATGGTACATAAATTATTCAGATTTAATTAAAACTATTAAACATTATTTAAACCTCCTAGGATGATGAAATTTCAATAAAAAAATCGAGAATTTTGTTCTTATTTGTAATATGCGATGAGAGTCGAAGGAAGCAACAAACTATGTCCAAAGCTAAATAATCGAGGCTTCACCAATGAAAACTACCATTGGTGGTGCCTTGTTTTCTTATAGTGCACGAAAATAAAGGATTTTCAAAGAAAATTGTGTTTGAAAGAGCAAAATTAGAAAAGAAAAATGGTAGGAGTACCTCAGGCTCAACTTTTGGTATCGGCAATATATACGAAATTGGTTCCGGTGACATCGCAGTCCCAAAAAATCAGAAGTCAGACTTGGTGAGTTCTGCAAGAAACAATTAAAGCTCATGAGTTCACATTTTATTTTCATGATTGAACTACTATAAATCACATCAGCATAAATTGGAAACAATAACAAAACTCGTACCGGGCGAAATTTTATGTATAAAACAAAGTAAAATTCTGACAAAGAAAGAACGGAAAAATGACTAGACACTACAAATTAAATTCAATTTAAAATTAAATTTTTGGTTGTTGACATTGGGATGAAGAATAAAAATATAACCACATTTGGTTTTCTCTTTTCTTTTCGTTTTCTGATATAGTGTTATCAAATTCCTTTAATAACAATTTTGAAGAGACATATATGTTTCACTTGAATAAAATGTAGGAAAAAATAATTGAAAAAGGAAAAAGAACAGAGAATGATAACTTAGTTTATTTTTTATCATACCTTTGCTATTCAGAATTTTCGGACATTTCAATCTATAAAAAATTCTACAGATCTCTTTGGTGATGTGCTTGTAGAGTGGGTGCTGTGTAAGACAAAACATGACAATTGAAATGGGTTTAAAAATACATTAAATTGATTCTTCTCTATAAGCCAATTATTTGTTAATAGATTTGTTGAGTGCAATTTAAGAATTTTGTCATAATATCCAAAAACAATTTAAATTTTTAATTATGTTGAGATTGTGCATATGATTGGTTCCTGAAGGTAAATTTAGTATCTTAATTATTTGAATACTGGCTATGAAAAGTAAAATGGCATAAAATAACTTGGTATTTTAAGTTAAGTAATTAATTGTCATGTTGATAGCTAATGCGCTCTCCTCATTAATTTCTGCTTTATTTTGAAGAAGTTTTAGCGTTACAGTTCCCTTTCCATCAAAACCCCTAGTACAAAGCAGTTCACGTTACATGCGAATATATGGGTTTTTATCTATTGTTGATTACAAGGAAGAGATGTCCAAGAATAATTTGAAAACATAGTACTTAATTAGTAACACATCTATTTTGATAGGGAAAACAAAATTTCTATATGAAAACAACTAGAATTACCCGATGGGGCTCCGATTGGTGACGTCAAAAGATAACCATGTAAGACCTTGAATTCAGATGGTCAACAAACGAACAATACTCAGGTCCAGGGAAGTTGAACACACCCTTGTCGCATATTTGTACGAGATATGTCTCGATTACTATTCAGATTTGTCAAATGATTTCGGCATAATAAGTCTACATGAGATTTGGGATTTATAAAGGCCACAAACCATATTTTCACCATATATAATACTTCTATATCATTATCGTTATTGTACACTCATACACATTTACTTGCAAGTTTCATGAAATTTAGTAAAATAGCAGATATATTATATGTAAATTATGATATGTTACTATAACACTAGATATGACAACTTTTTCCTTTTTGCTTACATTCATAAATCAAACAAAATAGGGCCATGTAAACTGCAGAGTTAATGATATTTTTTCATTATTTGATGTAATGGATTTCCCACGGATTTTTACTTTTGATTAATACTAAATAGGCCATAAAATATTTTCATCAAATTCAAAACACATGCAATACAAATTTCAAAATGAGTGTTGATAATTAGATTGCGCAATCTATGACAAAAAGATTTAGCAAAGTACTAATTCTCAAATTAAATGATGAAAAAAAAGAGTTAGCAATGTAGTATTTATATTACAAGAAAAATGGAATTATGAAACCAGTTATAATAACTTATTGAGCCAGTTATAATAACTTATTGAGCTAGTCAAAACATTAGAGAGAATCTCAAGCTCCTCATCATTTTCTTCATTATATTTTCCAATAGTTAGAATGCACATATCCAATAAAAATAATCCATTAAATGAATCATAATTTTTAAAAAAAAAAATAAGATAAATATAATCTGACAAATTCATAAATTTATTTAAAATATAGAACATATCAAATTGATTAAAATAATCTTCAACATAATTTGTTCAAAATTCTTCATCATGATGAACCTTATTCATCTTGATCCTTCTCTTTCGTATCCTATAAAATTATGGTTTTTATTAGTGAAATCATAATACTTGGAAAATTAATAAACCATATACATAAGTCTTGATTAATAACAATTATAAATTAATATCAATGAAATCAAAATCTTAAAGCTTACTTCAGGAATATCCTGCACTGTTTGAAACTTCACACTTTTCAAGTCTTCACGATGACAATTGTACATTATGAAGGTTGCAACCTCTTGCAATGACCGAAACTTCATGGACACCGTTTGGGGGATATAGTACTGCAATACATAAAAAAAATATACTCATTCAATTTTCTAACTGATGATGAAAATTCTCAACAAAATATCTTCATATAAAAATATTGTTTACATAGATTACTAAGGGTACCTTATCATATCTTTCTGACGTTTGGTATTTCCTTTGTTCAAGTGTCCAGTTACCCAACCGCTCTTGTAGATATAATTCATATCTTGGTTGGAGAGGAGGGTTGATGATTTGGACAACAGGCGACACATCCATATGTCGATCACTAGAAAGATTCTGGACTTTGATTTCTTTCTCGTTCAGTGTCAGCTCGTAGGCAGTAAGATTTCTTGTTTCAGCCTGTAACAACAAATGTTTGTGTTATATATGATAAAATCAATTTCTCATATTATTTTAATGATACATTGTCACTTATATTCTTGTTAGCTTGTAATCGAGAAGTAAGTTCACCATATGTAGTATTTTTTATATATGCATTAGTGACTCATATATAGTACAGTATGATACTATAACTGAATTAGCGCATTGAAATATTCAAAATTTAAATGTCATGGGATTGTACCTCGGTCATCTCTAGAACATATTTGTTTTGACTTTGATGATATTGTAGAAGCCTAAATGATGCATTTCAAGTTTTCTCGACTTCATATGAGAGCAGATCACGATTCCTCCATTTAGATAGTGGCTCATTGCTTGATGATTCAAGTTGCTTCTGGAAAAAATATTAAATGCATGAATGTGCAATTTTTAATATTCAACTGAATAAGGTAAATGATGATGTAATGAGTAATACAATTATAGCAATTAATTCCACTATAACCTTGAAGGTTTTCTATTTCTAAATTATTTTATGGTTTTATATATAAGTTTAAAGTTTTTCAAATTAATTAGAAAGGCTAAAAAAATATAGAATAAAATAAAATCATATCGAGCATTATATTTTATGTCTTGATTAATACCCAATTCCTTTTGATTTTCAAAATAAAGAAAGAATAGAACCACAAGGCCTTACTAAATTTCCAACCATGAATATATAATTTTGTGCCATCTCCGTCACTAAATAAAGTCCATTATTAATGGATAGAAATGTTAGACGAATAATATGAGCTTGCATTACTTTCTATATATTGAACTTAAATTATTCAGAATTAATTAACACTATTAAACATTATCTAAACCTCCTAGGATGATAAAATTTCAATAAAAATTCTAGAATTTTGTTCTTATTTGTAATATGCTATGAGAGTTGAAGGAAGCAACAAACTATGTCCAAAGCTAAATAAAAATCGAGGCTTCACCAATGAAAACTACCATTGGTGGTGCTTTGTTTTCTTATAGTGCACGAAAATAAAGGATTTTCAAAGAAAATTTTGTTTGAAAGAGCAAAATTAAAAAGAAAAAATGGTCGGAGTACCTCAGGCTCCACTTTTGGTATCGGCAATATATACTTATGGTAATGGTCCTAAGGTCATCCAAAACGCAGCGGAAAACAAAAATTTTAATCGGGGACAAAACGGCCCAAAAATGCAACTACTTTGCAAGAAAAACTTTGGAGACCTTCTACCATTACTATCCTAGGATCATCATGAATTCAAAGTTCATATTAGAAGGAAAGATATCAAGTCATACCTCTCCCAATCTTGGGAGGTGAAGAGACGCAAATAATCGGGACAAAAGGGTAACACCCGAAACCTTCAAGCACCTCCAAGCTCACTGGTTTTGTACCTCCTACGAAACTTCTTTCTCCAAGCTCACGGGTTCCGTACCCCCTACGAAACTTCTTGCTCCGAGAACCTCAAGAAAAACCACACCAAGATCTCCAATTGTAGATCCTCCAAAGCTAGCCCACACACACAAGTGATAGCACTTAAGGAGTAAAGAAGTTGAACTAGATCTTGCAAATACACCCTCAATCTATTATCTAGAATGAAGTAGTACTTGAATCAAGTTAGAAACTTGATGAAGGAAGAGAAAGAGATGAAGAAAACAACTTTTCTTGCTAGGTTGTGAGAGAAATCCGAACACACACTAAAAGATATAGTGTGTGTTTTTGTCTTGCATCTTCTTCTCTCTAGAATGAAGACAATATCTTATCTTATGTCTTGTAAAAAATGCAATGTAGTTTATTGTAGGATAAAATCCACCAATAAGACTTGTAGCTTTATTGTGCTTCCCAAGCACACTACTTTTGATACAAGTTAGTGGTGGGGGCCACCACTAACACATGATAAGATATTTATTTCTCTCTTGTTTTATATATATATATATATATATATATATCAACATTATTTCATATTAAATATGATCTTCTCATAAGACCAATTTAAATTGGTCTTGGGTTAATTGGACATTTATTTCCCAATTAATAAATCCGATCTCTAATTTAAAATTAGAAACCCATTTATTTCTTCCTTCAATTATTTAGACCCTTCTAATTAATTTCGACTAAATTAATTTAACAATTAAATTAATAGGATCCTTTAATTAATTAATCTCCATTAATTAATTATTACTTCTAGCTTACAGGTTTTGTACTTCTTACAAAACTTATTGTCAAATCCAATTTGACTTTTAATATATTGAACTAAGTTGTATCTTGTGCTATTGTGTGTGGCCCCTTGGGTTCACCATCAATTAGTCGTGGGCTCACAAACCATTTGTGATTTAATTAAAATATTAATTAAACTACTTTTAATCAATCACTCTTAGATATGATCTCATCAAATCTAGAGTACCCAACACTCGAGTTAGTCGTCCTAACTAATGATGAAAATAAAGTGTGAACCTTTCTTGGATTGATCTCATCAATCCTCTTACTCATGCCATGCACGTACGCTCCTTCCAATAACTTATTTCCCGATCGATGCCTAGGACATGGAGTCCAATGGATTCCTATTAGCCTTGATAACTATGAGTCTTTATTCTTTATGGTGATTCCTTTTAGTGATTACCCATTTGGAAACTCCTTTCCAAATCTAACATCACTCACTTCGGCCAAAGATTCCCGGAATCAATCCATACAAAAGAATGCATAGAAAATCGTCCAACCACATCACGGTGGGAGTTAATGGATCCTTTATTGACGTCATTAACCTCACTACGAAGCTATCCATGCCCAACGTGAAACTATAATGACTCGCTAATTAGTAGTCGAGTAACACGTCAGAGCATAAACGCTCCGCATGAAGTTCACTCTAACGTCTCAAGTCAAAGGACCAATTTACGTACACTATCGTAAGTAGAAGAAATATTCATCTCCGATAAACTCGTAAGATGAGATTTTTCTAGCGGGGTTTCGATGCGCTTGATCTCATCAAGCCACCCACTCATATGCATTGATATCTACTATATTGATGTCCATGGAACTATCCATCCCCATGCAAAAGCGAATGCATACTCGTGCAAGACTTACCGAATACAATGATGCTCTATCTCAATAGTATTCTACGACTTGGAAAGCTTTTAAGATCTTAAACCATAGTAGAACATATTCCATAGAGGGATGCACCATATTCCATAGTTTCAACGATCTAAGGTGATGAGGGGTAATTCGGATCCCCTGTCTTTCTAGGCTCAACGCAGTTCGAATAGCCCCGAATCCTGTCCCCAGGAACCAAGAGCCGAACCAAAGCCTGAAATTGATTGTTCCGAGCACGTAAGAGAACCGGAGATCGAAGGACACTGTTGGGCCGAGCCCAGGCCCAAGCCCTTCAAATCAGCTCTAAATACCCCATGCATTTATTACACCAGACAACAACTTCCCAGGTGCACTAGCTGTGAGACTGCTGCTCGGACTCACTCGGGAATAGTAATATAGGCTTTCTCATATGTATTTCACCCTTTAGCATGTACGGCATCCTATAATGCTCGAATAGGACTCCAAGCACTTGTAATCTGTACTCGATAATTCCGAATACAATACTATTGATCTTCCTAATTTATTGTCTATCATATTTACTGCATTGATTATCCACCCTTGATCGAACACACGAAAACACGTAAGATCAAATGGCGCCCACCGTGGGGCCTTATTCGAGTATTAGATCGAAATATGCCTACTACGAGGAGAAATACGTACATCAGCATATAGCCTTACTTGACAGGAACTCTGCTATTCACCATCCAAGGCGATCCTCCGACCAGCGGGGCGTTCGTCATTTCGACGATGGAAACAAAGACTTATGCGATGGATTTCCGAGCTTAAGATTGGGGGCCTAATCTATAATTGCACAGCTCATTTATTTCATCAATGGATTTATTTTCCATGGAGGATCCTTTCCCATAAGTGAATAAGAAATTACATAGATATCGTCCGCAACAGTTTAACGTAGAACTAATTCCGATCACTCGATCGCCGATTAATGTCAAAGGCTTAGAAGTTGCAGCTTATTATTGACGGTCGGAATTTATTTTTCCGATCTTCGTATTTATTAACTTCAAAGACAAATTTTTCGAATCAATTATTTAAGAGATCATTTGCGTAATCTCTATACATTATTTGTCGGCTGTTTGTATTTTTCTCAAATCGGTTGGGATAAGTTGAATGATTGAACATCTGCAACCGATTAGATAAATTCTCGAGCTAATGGATGGAATATTGGCGATCATTTCGACTAATAACGGAATTTAAGTAACAAAATTCGATCAGAAATGAAGCTTTATCATTAAAATTCTTCAAACAAATTACAAAGTAAAGCTTCGAATATAATTCGAGCTCAAGAAGTACGATACAATCACTCCTACCTTATTACAAGATCTATGAATATTTCTATCCTGTTTTAGGTTCGGTCTTCATTCCCTAAGATCGCTCCAGATGCAGAACTCAGCAGCGAATTTTATTAGCGATCACTCGCCACCTGACGCACAGCCGCCTTCGAACAGGATAAAGGCCGGCTCGCAGTTCCACTCCAAGGCTTCAGATCGACCTTAGGTCTTCATCTGTAAACAATGATTGAGACACTCAATCATTGTTTACAGAATAATTCGAACCAGAGCAGCAAAGGGTTATCCCAGCAGAGGCGCTCCAAGGAAACTCGAAGGAACTATCTCATAAGAAAGCCCTCGAGGAAGCTGGTGCCTCAGATTTAAAGAACTCCTCTCGGAGTAACCAGCTGCCCGATCAGGTACTGCGCCAGAATACCAGAATTCTAACCCGCACCAGACAAGATATGTCTGGGAAAACAGGTTGCCTGCCGGTATTCTAGGCGCATTTTCTTTTGCCTGTCGATATTCTAAGCGAAAAAGCTTATGCTAAAGGAGCTAAGATCGAAAAACAGGGTTCTGAGTCTAACCTCAAACTCCTTTATCTTGGAAAAAGTACGAATCAAATCTAAAACTCGACCCATGGTGATCGGAGGGAGCATAAGGAAAAAGCGAGAAGTGTTGTATACACGAAGGGACCTATTTATAGTGGTAAGGGATTTTAAATCAACGGCCCAGATAACAGGCTACGAGCGGTTTGATGTCCGTAATAAATGGAATGACCATTACATTTCCCGAGAAATAGGGCCCTGTTTGGTAACGAAGGACACGCGATTCAGTGGGGAGTATAGAAGAATTACGACATTCTAAATTTTGAACCGTTATGACGTATTCATAACATTATTATTGAAGGATGGCATGTCGGATTCATATTCAGTTTATTCAGATGTTTTTACGCTCAAGTATTTATTGTTATGCTTTTACGCTGCCAACTTAGAAGAACTATAATCGGTTCAGTCGAACAGAACTCTCGACCTGGAAGTTATGCAATTATGGAAATTCAGCAGTGATAAAGATTTATGGCATCGTTTTCCTTATCAATTTCAGGTCCGCTAAAATATTTATCTATTATCAAATCAGGCAAGTGGTATTTGATTATTTCTTGATCGATATTAGAAGATCAAGATGGAATTATGGAAGATGAACATTTATCTTGTTATGATTGATGTTGTCAACAAAACGAAGAGGAAACGTATTTATATTATCTCGGAAAAAAAAATACAAGATGTGGGAAATACATATCGAGCATAGCACAAGCCTTTACATTACATCAGTACATTATTACAATCCTATGAAATTTTCGGTCTCCCGTCCTATCGTTTACTCGGGATAATTTAGCTCCGAGCGCGGAATATCCTTTGGACCCACAGGCTTTTAACTTTATTTGCAATCTTCCGAAGACAGAGGGGCGAACGCACGGCAGTATTCTCCGGCATTCTCTTCCCAGCACGTCTTCCTAAATGCATTGTAGCAACAGGTCCATGGGCCTGGCTTATTGGCTTTCCAGATGGAAACCGCATTTGCCTGTCGATATTCTAAGCATGGTTGCTGTAATTTTTCTTCCGCTCGAAGATTGTTCCGCTTAAAAATTGTTTGAATTAATCGAATAATCATCTTGACCACCATGATCAGATAGATAAATTCTCGATGCAACGAATGAGATAATTTCAACAATATGCCAGCCTTTTATAGCCGAAAACAGAAAAGAATCCAACGGCGTATAATTCGCGAAGTAAGCGGACAAGATTTGTCGACCGTTGCGATTCCCGGTAAAACATGAACCGTTTTGAAAAAATCAAACTTATCAAAATTGGGAACCTACAGACAAAGAATTTTCTCGACAAAGGCATAAGGATTATTTAAAATCTAGGGTTATTCACTACTGGCTGTTTCTCCATGATTCATCCTTTCATATGGTTGCAGAAGACTATTTTCTCATCAAAATTTATTTCGATCAGAGTTATATATTCAATGGAAACTAATCTCGTCAATATTCATATTCGTTCATCTCTCCCTGATATTATCGATCTCTGTTATTCTATCTGTACTTGTCTCAGTCTACTATTATATAAGGGTGAAAGCTGTTGCTATGACCCTCGAAAATCGACCAAGGGTGAAAGCCGTTGCAACGCCCCTTGGATCGAAAAATAAAAATGGGTGACGACCCTTAAGCTAAAAATGCTCTGATACGACTAAGGATGAAAGCCGTTGCTATGCCCCTTAGATCGAAATTATTAATGGGTGAAAGCCTCTGCTATGACCCTCGAAGCTAAAAATGCTCTGATACGACTAAGGGTGAAAGCCGTTGCTATGCCCCTTAGATCGAAATTATTAAAGGGTGAAAGCCTCTGCTATGACCCAAGGGCTAAAAATGCTCTGATACGACTAAGGGTGAAAGCCGTTGCTATGCCCCTTAGATCGAAATTATTAATGGGTGAAAGCCTCTGCTATGACCCAAGGGCTAAAAATGCTCTGATACGACTAAGGGTGAAAGCCGTTGCTATGCCCCTTAGATCGAAATTATTAAAGGGTGAAAGCCTCTGCTATGACCCAAGGGCTAAAAATGCTCTGATACGACTAAGGGTGAAAGCCGTTGCTATGCCCCTTAGATCGAAATTATTAATGGGTGAAAGCCTCTGCTATGACCCAAGGGCTAAAAATGCTCTGATACGACTAAGGGTGAAAGCCGTTGCTATGCCCCTTAGATCGAAATTTTTAATGGGTGAAGGCCTCTACTGCGACCCTCGAGCTAAGATTGCTCTGATACGACTAAGGGTGAAAGCCGTTGCTACGCCCCTTAGATCGAAATTATTATCCTCGATCAACCTAGATCAACCAGCATTCTATTCTATTATCTCTCCATAATTATTCATTCGTCTAAGGCTAACAGCCATCATTATGACACTTAGATCAAAATTATTATTCAAGATCGATCAAGAACCTATTTCGATTATTACTTCACGATTATTTGTCCGACTAGGGAATTTGGCCCCTCAGATTAAAATTGTTACTCAAAAGATCATTTTGGATTCTTCTATTCGATCTCTTAATTATTATGTATTTGACGGGGGAATAAAAGCCTCCTACAGGTTATATTCAAAATCGAGGAATGTCGGTTGTCATCTATCATCTAAATATTTATCAAAGTTGGTAAAGAATAGCGCTTGTTAGTATTTTTGAGACAGAAAAATTGATGCTCGACGACGGTATACGAAAGCAATTCTACAGGATAACAAATAAGGATGATAAGAGAAATAAATATCTTATTCATGACATTCCAAACAGTTACAAAAGATTTCGAAATTACAATGATAAGAAAAATCAAGCAAAGACAAGACTTTACATTTAGTGTAACCCTATTACAAATTGACCCTACGCTAGAAATTTTTCATGATCGAAGGAGGAAGGCGAGGCTGGGCTAACACTTCCACCCTTCATCCTTCACTTCCTCGATAATCACTCCACATCGGACCAGATCGAGAAAGAAGCAAGCAACCCCTAGGGAAATAACTCCACGCAATCTCGAAGGCAGCTTTCTTCAAGAAATATCTTGAAGAAGTAGAGATCGAGAGCAGGAAAACTCCTCCAGCAGTTGACCCACTATCCCGACTGGATAGAGATCAGAGTACAGGAAGTCGAGCCCGCCTCAAAGACTTGAAATCAGAGAGAGCTGGTCGCCTGCCGGTACCCCAGTCGCAATTATTTTCGCCTGTCGATACCCTAGTCGAATTAAGTTGCCATCAGGAGATAGCGAAATTTATAAATAGTTCGAAGGAGAACCTCGAACAGTTCAATCGGAGATAGCAAACGAAACATGGTGGCAAGAAAGAGTAAAATCTCAATCATAGAGCCGATCAGAAATATTACTGAAATGTAAAAATTTGAAGCTAACTACGGAACTATATATAGTGGAAGGAAAAGGCAATTAACGACTCAGATTTGATAGTACTAACGGCTGAGATATAAGCAGTAAATGCGCCGACCGTTACGATTCCCGAAAATACAGAAACTGTTTCGGGAAAAAAGTGAAGAAAATGTCAAAATTGTTCCACTCGAGTTCATCTTATCCGAATTCATCGTAGTCTCAGTTCCAATCATCAAAGAAAAATCATAAAGAAATCTAAATACAGCATGTAAAGAAAGCGTTGTCAGTAATTGGCCCAAGGATAAGTAAAGCCGTCGTAAAGATCGATAAAAAGTATTTTCCGAGCTTGACATATTAAGCAATTACAAGATACAAAGATATCAACTCCCATTACATACAAATCTATTTATCCGAACGAGAGAGGAACTTCATAACTGGCCGATCCTATGAAATTTTCGGCGGACGATAATGTCCTTACTCGACCAGGAAACACCTGCCAAGCCAACAAGTCCTCGACTATGGTTGAAATTCTTCGAAAAGGAGAAGGGCAATACATCTCTTTCCCAGGAGAAACGCGAACATTTTATGAAGGACGTCAATCTCCGAAGTACTACCCCAAACATTTTCGAAAGAGAGCATAGCAAATTGCGTCATACCCTCGAAAAACTTGACGCCAGAGCCTCCCTAAACCACAAAAAGGCCATGGGCCATTGGGGTCGTGGATGCTCAGCAATAAAGCTTATTGGTCTTCAAGGTTGAAATAAGCGTTCGCCTGCAGATACCCTAGTCGAGATTGAAGTATAAATTTTACTATGATACGCAAAATAACTCCTAACCCGAAATTCGAAATATCGAGTCGTGCAACAAGATCTTCTAATCAGCATGATCGAAGGAATCTGTTGTCGAAAAATATTATAAGAATGCAAAACGAAGAGCCCCATTTATAGATACTATTCTCAAAAATCCAACGGCTACCAGAAAACTAAAGAAACGGTCAAGATCAAAAGATTGTCGCGACTCCCGAGAATTTCGCCGGAAAGATAAAGTGATATTACTTTTGGAAATTAAGCGGAATTACTACGCCAAGATCGAAGATCAAGAAAACAAACTAAAGCATGATCAAAGAAAGAACACATAAGAGGAACATGCGATTTGAGGAGAAAGTAAATTATTACAAGCCATAGAAAATAAAATGTCTGAAAATTATTCATGATCGCACAAGTAAAAACACTATAGACATACTACAAGTCCGGGTAAATAAAAGACAACATCTAAACAAGCTTATGGTCAGAGAGAATCTTTCGAAGCTCAGCGTTACGAGCCTCACATCCT
This sequence comes from Penstemon barbatus, assembly GCA_003313485.2. Taxonomy (NCBI): domain Eukaryota; kingdom Viridiplantae; phylum Streptophyta; class Magnoliopsida; order Lamiales; family Plantaginaceae; genus Penstemon; species Penstemon barbatus. The sequence goes on along the minus strand of CM064879.1, from coordinate 29,807,047 downwards.
GCTTCAAATCCACGATCATAAGCCTCCTTTTCTCGGCGAACGGACTCTTGTTTCTCCTGCTCGTGAAAACTCTTTAGTTTCTCGAGCTCATCATTCAGTTGCTTATGGATCTCTTCTCCATGCTCTTTAGCAGTCTTCTCCCTCTCTAAAGCATGCTTCTCTGCGAGGACACGATCGAACTCGATTTTCTTCTCCTCCAGCTCGAGGGAGATAGCAGCACGCTGATTCGTTTCCCGCTCAGCAAACGTTTTAAGTTCAATAAAATCTTGTCCGGCCTGTTAGAAGGATCGGCAACGTTTAAAAAAAAAAAAAAAAAAAAAAAAAAAAAAAAAAAAAAAGAGAAGAGAAAGTACACCTGAAAAAGGAAATGCTGCCCAGACTCGAACAACTCTTCTATGTTTCTCTCTTTAGACGTGTTTCTCTCCTCGGGCATGTTAGTTTCCGAAGAGGTGAAGTTAACTTGCAACAGATTAGCCATGGGATCAGTCTTGAAGGGAGACCCATCTTTCGAAGGAATGGGGTTAACCCAGGGTTCGGGAGGATTACCAACCTTCAAAACTTCAGCAGAGGCCTCTCCACCAGCCTCTAACTTGGATTTTTTGCTGGGATTCCATGCGGGAGGAACGGTCGAAATATCAGAAGATGACTTACTATCAATAGCAAGATTTTGTAAAGCCTCAATGGGAGTGACCCCATCGGAAAAAGGCCTCTTATTCGAAGAAGGGATAGGAGTTTTTCCTCGAATGGGATCTTCGTGCGGAGAATCGACCACTTTCGGGGAAGAACCCCCGAGCGCAGCCTCGAGCTCTTCATCCAGAATAGACTTGCCGGAACTGCCCTTGTTTTGCTTCGAGGAAATGATTTTCTCTTTCTTACTTTCCCCACCTTTAAGAGCTTTCGAGGAAGACAAGGAGGTCTTAGAAGAAGATTTAGAGGGTTTGGCCTCCTTGGCAGCTTTCTGTTCTTTCTGCTCTTTGCTCGAGTTTTTATTTTTCGAACCGCCAAATAGCGACCTGGGATCGATAGCTTTGCTTAATACACTCTCCATAATAAGCGAATTCGGGATCGATAAGCTAAGATCTTTACTTTTTAAGGAATTCAGAAAATGCAAAAAATATGGGGAGAGCTCCGATCTCTGTAAGGAAAAATGTCGTGTGAGTAATGAGAAGAGATCCTAATATTTATAGACGCTACGCACTACGATTGTGATAGTGAATCGACGCGACCGTGAAGAAAAACCCCACTCGGATAAATAATGTTCGAGCAGAAAGTGTGAAAAGTTATCGATATTTATAAAGTTAGAATTCACAAGTTACACGAATCAGATCAAAAAATATAAAATTAACTCGTTTACAAAATTGGGTTACATGAGTAAATACAATTGATTCCTAACTAGAGAACTTTGAATCGCCCCCTCCGGCTTGCTCAACCCCAGTAACTCGCTAAACTGAAGATCAGACGATATATATATTTGAAGTTGGATAATTACCCAGCTTGGTCGAAAGATCGATCGTCTCCCTTATCCGGGGCATTGCCTATATTGACATCTTCGCCTTTCTCCCCGGACACAATAGAAGGATCGTCTCAGGAGTACTCGAGCACATCAGGGTTAGGCATCGGAATTCCATACTCCTCAACTAAGGGGGCAAAGCGATGTTCCTGCCAGTTAGTATTCGCCTTGGGTAGAGAGGAAGCTTTATAATCCTTCCCTTCAGCATTCTTGAAAGGGTCCATATACTTAAAATATTCCTCCATGTCATCCGGAATTTTCTCGGCCGCGACTAATTGTTGAACCCCTTTATAAAAAATCGCCTGAAGAATTTCTCCCGTTTTCCTTTGAACTAAAGGGTCTAAGACAGGGGATTCCAAGAATTCTCGTATGGCCGGAATCTCGGCTTCTTCCCGGCCCTGGGCATATGCACGCTCGGAGTCTTGCTTCGCCAATTCGAGTTCTATCTTTACTTTCTTCAGCTCTTCCTCGAGGGCACTCCTCTCTTTAACGGACGCCAGCAAGTCCTCTTCCACTGAGGAGGAACGTTTCATACTCGCTTTCTCGAGCTCCTTCTTTACTTGGGATAATTCTCGCTGACTCTCCGCCAGCTGAGATCGAATGGCCTGGTTATCAGCAAAAATTTGGGCATATGCATCATGAGCGTCCTGCGATTCCTGCTCCAGTAACGCCAAACGATAGGATTGAAGGGCGAACAAATCCCCGACCTACAAGACATTTTCGAGTATCAGTAAAGGCTAGGGATTCTAAGGAAAGAAGAGGGACAAAAGACAAATTTTCACCTCGTGATACGTTCGGGAGAAATCACTCAAAACCTCAAAATCGCCTTTGATGGTGTGAAGTAGCATATCCCGTTTGAACCGACCAGCCATAAAAATCCTAGCGGCCTTGTCGAATTCGTTCTCCCCACCCACATCCGGATCAGTCAGAATGGTGCCATCTTCAGGGTATCCAGCAGCTCTGCTACCTCGAAGATGTTCTTCCATAAAGTCTGCCACATCAGGATCCGACCTACCTTCTCGACATGGAACAGAGTCAGATTTCATACCAAAAGGTTTTACCCTCCTTGAGGGCCCGGGATGTTCAGCATTTCTTTTTCGACTTAGGAGCTTCTCATACTCCTGGACGCCCTGAATTCGATTCCAAGAGTGCTGGCTATAGCCAACCGATGAAAGAACGGAAGTATCCGGGGAAAACAGAGCTCGAAGAGGCCCGACAGTGGCAGAATTCAGGCAACTCATAGTACCAACCCCTCTCAAATCGGGAAGTGTAGCTGCTATAACGACTGAGTTCCCACCTATATTACGTGCGTCCGCACTCTTCTCGGAAGTATATGGTGACGGCTCAAAATAAAATGGTTTATCTCCAACCAAGTCGGTGGCGGATACTCGAAATTTCTCGACGATTCGACCTGCGGGGTAATACGAATCAGGCACGGATTTAAACAAAGAGACTTATTCGGATAAACCTCAAGGTAGACAGAAAACAAGGAGCTTACTCAAAGAAGGAATCGCAAGGGGCGGATCACTAGAGGTGGGCAGGACATTAGTTTGCCTACGAGATCCTTCAGAGGACGAACTGGGATACTTAATCGCCGGGGCAGGGTAATCACAGCGGCTCAACCCAGCCAATCGTAAAACACCTTCTTGTACTAGGAGCTTGGTCTGGTAAGGATTAGACCGCATTTGTTCGAGAAAATCATCGGAAAGACGCTGTCTTAGCTTTTCTCTAATTCTGCGAGAACCATACGACCAAGAATCTGCGCCATCCCATCGATACGGTCTAGTTTTTGAACTACCTTCCGATATTGGAACATCCGGACCTTTCACGAAGAAGAACCTCCTCTTCCAGCCTATACTCTTCTTTGTTGCTATCTTAGTAAGAAAAGGTCGTTTCGACCTCTGGAGAATGGATACGAACCCCGCATTGGAACCCTTGCCTAATTCCATTTGGAAGGTATGCCAGAAATTGCTAAAAGACGCCTCTTCCCCTTTTGCCTCCATAAGAGCACTGAATGCTACTATGTAGGCGACGGAATGCGGGAGAAGTTGAGCGGGGGACAGCGAAAAGAAAGAAAGGACATTTTTGATAAGGGGAACGAATGGAATACGTAGACCACATAAAAATTGACCCTCATAAAAGGATTGACAACCAGCTGGGGGCTCAGTAGCACGGTCTGAATAAGAGGGAATGACGATCAAAAACCCTTTTGGAAGATATTTCCCAAACTCCGTCTCAAGATAAACGCGATCTTTCTTCGAAAAACAACAGGAGGTTTCTTTAGCAGGAAGTTCTGACGTGTTCGATGTCACGACCTCAGAAGTGAGCTTGGGTTTGAAAATTTTGACAAAGGCACCCTCACCGATGCTGCGTTTCTCAACCTCATTTTCTTCGAGATCCTCGCTCGGATCATCATCCTCGCCTCCTTGACGGAATTCTCCATCTTCATAATCATCAACGAGCTTTAACAAAGGATCGGATTCTTGACTCTCTTCGACCTTATTCTTGCCCTTCGAACTTCTAGAACTTGACATTATGGATTTGGAAACGAATGTATTTAAGCAAGTGCCTCTTCGATTCAAACACTCCGAGCTCAAGAGAAAATGCAATATGGAAGTAACTTTTCAACGAGTCAATGTATATATACGGGATTAAAAAGGTAAAATTGCAAAGAGGTCCCCGAGTAACCGCGACGGTTGAACTTACTCAGGGTAAAAACTTAGGGTTATCCCTCACATAATAGCCTTTTTGATCCTTCATTCTCTAGGATTGCGGAATATGTCCTTACAATTTATCCCTAAGAATCTCGGAGGCCCTCCTTGTTATGATCGAAAATTCTGGAAAGCATTCATCAAGGGATCGAACAACGCATCGTGGAACCAAAAAGGATATTACTACTTCAACATCCTCCGACAAGGGTAACTTTAGAACACGCCGGTGTATGTTTTCTTGTATATGCACTCTTTTTCCCTAGCTCGGTTTTTATCCCAGTGGGTTTTTCCGAGTTAGGTTTTTAACGAGGCATATCTTAAAGACATTCTGAACGGCTCGTCTCATTATAGCATGGGAAGTATTTTGTACTTCTTCGAGCGCACGCTCCACTTCGAACTCGAGAAGTGGGGGAGTATTGATGAGGGGTAATTCGGATCCCCTGTCTTTCTAGGCTCAACGCAGTTCGAATAGCACCGAATCCTGTCCCCAGGAACCAAGAGCCGAACTAAAGCCTAAAATTGATTGTTCCGAGCACGTAAGAGAACCGGAGATCGAAGGACACTGTTGGGCCGAGCCCAGGCCCAAGCCCTTCAAATCAGCTATAAATACCCCATGCATTTATTACACCAGACAACAACTTCCCAGGTGCACTAGCTGTGAGACTGCTGCTCGGACTCACTCGGGAATAGTAATATAGGCTTTCTCATATGTATTTCACCCTTTAGCATGTACGGCATCCTATAATGCTCGAATAGGACTCCAAGCACTTGTAATCTGTACTCGATAATTCTGAATACAATACTATTGATCTTCCTAATTTATTGTCTATCATATTTACTGCATTGATTATCCACCCTTGATCGAACACACGAAAACACGTAAGATCATAAGGGCTTCATAAATTGCTTAGATGTATCACAATAAATGAAGAATTGCCAATGCGAACTTTTATTGATCATGAATAAGATTGATTACAAGAGTATTTACAAGAAAACCGATTGGCTTGCAGGGCACTACTATAACAATCTCCCACTTGCACTAAAGTCAATCTTTCATAACTTTAAGGCCCATCTTAAGGCGATGTCCTTAAAAAGCCTTGATTAGAAATGGTTTAGTCATTGGGTCCGCCACATTTTCTTTTGAGTCAACGCGCGCTACTCTCACGTCTCCTCTATCAATGATATCTCGTATCAAATGATATCGCCTCAATACATGATTGGATCTTTGATGATATCACAGAAGATAGCAACGGGTTCGGCAATGCTAGGAACTACACCCAACTCTTGGATGAAGTTTCGCATCCAAACACCTTCCTTAGCAGCATCACATGCGGCTATATATTCTGCTTCAGTTGTGGAATCGGCTACAGTTTCCTATTTGGAACTCTTCCAACTTACTGCACCTCCGTTCAAACAAAATACAAAACCTGACATAGACTTGGAGTCATCACACTGAAAACTAGAGTCAGTGTGACCCTCAAGATTTAATTCTTCATTACCGTAGACCAGGAACAAATCCTTAGTTTTTCTCAAGTACTTAAGGATTGCTTTTACGGCACTCCAGTGACTCTAACCTGGATTGGATTGAAAGTGGCTTGTAACACTTACAGCTTGTGTCACATCCGGCCTAGTACATAGCATGGCGTACATTATGCTCCCTATAGCGGACGCATAAGGTATCTTTGACATCTTTCTCTTTCATCATCACTCTTGGGAGACATCGACTTGGAGAGATGGATTCCATGTCGCATTGGAAGAAACCCTTTCTTCAAATCATCCATACTAAACCTCTTTAGTATCTTTTCTATGTACAACATTTGGGATAGCCCTAACAACCTTTTAGATCTATCTCTATAGATCCGTATTCCCAATACAATGGAAGCTTCTCCCAAGTCTTTCATGGAGAATCTTGTAGATAACCATGCTTTAGTCTTCTCTAATATTCCTACTTCATTCCCAATGAGAAGAATATCATCGACATAAAGCACTATAAACTCTATCGAGCTCCCACTAACCTTCTTGTACACACAAGGTTCATTAATGTTCTTGATGAAGCCAAACGATTTGACTGTCTCATCAAAACGCTTGTTCCAATTTCGGGATGCTTGTTTAAGTCCATAAATGGACCTTTGTAGTTTGCAAACCTTTTCCTCACTACCTTTGGGTATGAAACCTTTTGGTTGCTCCATATAAATTTCTTCTTCAATGTCTCCATTGAGAAAAGCGGTTTTCACATCCATTTGCCATATCTCATAGTCGTACCATGCGGCTATGGCAAGCAAGATCCGAATGGACTTTGGCATGGCCACCGGCGAGAAGGTTTCCTCAAAGTCGATGCCAGACCTTTGAGTGTATCCCTTCGCAACTAGCCTTGCCTTGTAGGTTGACACCTCTCAATTTACTCCAAGCTTTCTCTTATAGATCCACTTGCAACCAATGGGTACTACTCCTTTTGGTGGATCTACCAAGGTCCATACCTTGTTTGAGTACATAGAGTCCAATTCGGCTCTCATGGCGTCACGCCATTTTCCCGAATCTATGTCTAACATAGCTTCTTCATAAGTCCTTGGATCAGTATTCAATTGCCCTGTTTCATGTATTAATCCAAACCGTTCGGGTTGTTTATGTTCACGAGTGGACCTATGAAGTTGTTGTGTACTAGTGGTTTCCTCATTACTCTCATTTACTTCCATCTCTTGTGGTGATTCATTCGTCTCACGAACTTACTCCAATTCTATCTCCACCTTTTCATTATCAAGAAGACGTTCTTCCAAGAAAATGGCGTTCCTAGAAACAAACACATTTTGTTCCTTAGGATCATAGAATTTATATCCAATAGACTCTCTAGGATATCCCAAAAATTTGCATAAGGTGGACTTGGCTTCCAACTTATCTCCCACTAGCTTCCTGACATAAGCGGGAGACCCCCAAATTCTCATGAATTTATAAGAGGGTGCTTTGCCGAACCACATCTCATGAGGTGTCTTAGGCACAGTTTTCGAATCTATGTCCAACATAGCTTCTTCATAAGTCCTTGGATCAGTATCCAATTGCCCCGTTTCATGTATTAATCCAAACCGTTCGGGTTGTTTATGTTCACGAGTTGACCTACGAAGTTGTTGTGTACTAGTGGTTTCCTCATTACTCTCATTTGTTTCCATCTCTTGTGGTGATTCATCCGTCTCACGAACATACTCCAATTCTATCTCCACCTTTTCATTATCAAGAAGACGTTCTTCCAAGAAAATGGCGTTCCTAGAAACAAACACATTTTGTTCCTTAGGATCATAGAATTTATATCCAATAGACTCTCTAGGATATCCCACAAGTTTGCATAAGGTGGACTTGGCTTCCAACTTATCTCCCACTAGCTTCTTGATATAAGCGGGAGACCCCCAAATTCTCATGAATTTATAAGAGGGTGCTTTGCCGAACCACATCTCATGAGGTGTCTTAGGCACAGTTTTCGAAGGTACTACGTTTAGTATCTTTGAAGCTGTAAGAAAAGCCAAATCCCAAAAGCTTCTAGGTAAATTCGTGAAACTCATCATGGATCGAACCATGTCAAACAGAGTTCTATTCCTTCTCTCCGATACTCCGTTCAGTTGAGGAGTACCCAGAGGAGTCCACTTTGAGAGAATCCCATTATCTTTCAAATAACCGTGGAAATTGCTACTCAAGTATTCTCCACCTCGATCGGATCGAAGTGACTTAATACTTTTACCGAGTTGCTTTTCTACTTCATTTCGAAACTCTTTGAACCTTTCAAAACCTTCGGACTTATGTGTTATGAGATACACATATCCATACCGTGAATGATCATCGGTAAAGGTTATGAAGTACTTATAACCTCCTCGAGCACAAACACTTAGTGGTCCACATATATCCGTATGGATCAAATTCAAAGTGCTTGAAGCACGTTCCGGTTTCCAAGAAAATGGCAATTTGGTCATTTTTCCCTTTGAGCAAGATTCGCAAGTTGGGAACTCATCCAAGTCCACTATTTCTAGAGACACATTTGAGACCAACCTTTGAATCCTCTTTCTGGAAATATGTCCAAGTCTAGCATGCCATAGATATGCGGAGTTATCGTTTCTTAATATTATTGTGAACATGAATTATAGTATTAGATGTTATGGACGTTTCAAGATTATACAATCCATTAGCTAGTGTACCATTTGCATATAAAGAACCATTCTTTGAGATGCTAAAAATTCCATTCATAATGTTAAAACAAAAACCTTCTTGATCCAAAACATGAATGGAAATAAGGTTCTTGATTAAAGTAGGTACATAGAGACAATCTCTAAGGACTAGCTTACAATGTCCTACATCTAGTACTACGTCCCCTATTGCTTCGGCTGCAACTTTTGCACCATTGCCCAAGCGGAGAATCCAATCTTTAGGTTCAAGGGGCCTTGTCGTTCTCATCACCTGTTTGTCATTACAAAGGTGAGAACCACAAGCGGTGTCCAACACCCAATTAGCATTATTCACAGAAATATTAACTTCATCGAAAAATATACCTTGATTCTTATTTGGGACGGTTTTAAGGTAAAGAGGACAATTCCTCTTCCAATGCACTTCTTTATTACAATGGAAACAAATACCCTTAGGCACCTTTCCCTTCGCAACTTTAGGAGTGGCCTTAAGAGGCTTCTTTTCCTTAGATGAACTTTTCCCCTTCTTTTTCTTTCCCTTTGCCTTTCGGCCCCTGGAAGAAGAGGGAGCAAACATCACATGTTTCTCCTTTACTAGAGAGCTTTCCGCCGTGTGAAGCATATTAACAAGTTCATGAAGTCCAACTTCCATGTTATGCATGTTAAAGTTCATCACAAAGTTGTCAAATGAGCGGGGCAATGATTGAAGGATCAATTCCATATAGAGTTCATTGTCCATAACCATGTTAAGATGAACAAGCTTTTCAATGAGTCCAATCATTTTAAGCCCATGCTCACGAACCGAAGAACCCTCAATCATGCGAGCTTGGAAAAGCTCCTTACTTGCCAAGTAACGTTCTTGCCGACCCGGAGTCGAGTACAACACGGACAAGAGAAGGTAGATATCCGAAGCATGAGGAATGTTCTCATGTTGCTTTTGAAGCTCACTTGACATTGAGGCCAACATGAGGCAACGGGCTTGAAGATCATCTTCGACCCATTTGTCAAAGGTGGCCCGCTCCTCATCCGACGAATCAGTCGGTAAGGCCACAGGGGGTGGGGCGGTGAGGACATAGCTCCTTTTCTCAGAATCGAGAACAATGCGAAGGTTGCGGAGCCAATCAGAGTAATTTGACCAGGTGAGTTTGTTTGAGTCAAGTATCAAATGAAGTGGGTTCTTTGCCATTTTAAAACACTTTTAAATCTACAAAGGCGAAAAAGATTATGTTTAGCGTTCATTCAATTTTTCAATATACTTTATGATCTTGGACTTCTAACCATAAAGGTCTCCCACTATTTTATCGAATCCCATGCCCCTACATGGTAAACAAGAAATCAAATTTCTTAGTATGTCTCAAAGTCCTAAAGACATTTTCCACACCCACGACTCGTGAAACGTATAGTCAATTCAATAGGTAGACAACAAATTGCCAATCGTTTCTACCAAACGACCTTTGAGAATATTTTGCCTCGCTTTTCGTATGGACCCACGACTCGTGCGACATCCATATTATTAAACGTTAAGTCTACACCATCAATCTTGATAAGACATACCCCAATCATGGACGTTCCATGACTCGTGAGACAACGCCATGACCCGAATATGCCCTACCCTTGGCACTTTAACTCGTGCATCAAGGAAACAATCATATTGCTCTAATTACACCCGTTCCACGACTCGTGAGACAACGGATGAATCGAATACAACTCATGATCGAGCCCTATTAATGGAAGGCATGGACTACGAAAACTCGATGGTCCATTATGACTTAATTATTAAATTTGATTGGGTTGAGTGGGAGGTTTTTAATTATTTGAAGTTGCAAGATCTCACCAAATTTTAGTTGTTTATCTTTGTTAGGTGATCCATCCTAACATGCATCACATACATCAAATAGATAAAATACCAACAAAGCATAAACGGCCCTAGCATGATCCTATCGCGTGGTGGATGATCATGGGCCGATCCTATGCGGTCCATTCCGAGCCAAGGAATGTCCCAATTGGTCAATCTAGGGTAAGCAAACAAATGGAAATAGAATCCTATTCTATTACATATGCATCACCATGCATACATGGCCTTCAAGGTCTTCAAGTCCTCCAAGTCCTTCAAGTCCTTCACAAGTCCTTCAAGTCCTTCATCTTGAATAAACCTCACAACCTAATGCCTACTCTCTTTACATTGACATAAGTCAAGAAATAAGAGGCATGCAAGCCCCATTTAATTACAAACCCAATTCATCAAATGAATTACAAGATTAATATCCAATCACATAAGGTCAAGGCCACTAGATCATCCACCCATACATTCATCACACAATGGGGCATCGATAAAGTAAATTTACCAAGAATATTATCTACCAATTTCTAAAGGATTAAGGCATGTACTTTGTGGTGTCCCAATTTAATGAGACCAAGGAACACAAATTTAGATAACTTGATGTAGGAGCTCGATAGGTGTTTGAATTTCGGTTTTATGACCAATCCGGCTCATCCATAAGTTATCCATAAGTGAAGAGGCTTACCCACAGCACTACATCACCTTAGGAAACTAGAAGATTTAAGAATTTTACCGGTGGGTGCGATTGTTCCACTACAACCCGGCACGCACGGTCTTTTTACCAAAAACCAATTTTCAAACTTAAACCACCCTTACTCCGTACATCCCAATATCCAATAAAGTGTTCATAAACATTATCTAACCATAATCAACCACAAAAATAGTCCCTAAATCCAAAAGCAAAACGGTTGATGCACTTCAGATTTTAACAAACCGTTTTCATCAAAATGTAAGGATACATTCATAACACTTATGAATCACGAATCTAATATGAAATAGCATGATTTGGCTCTGATACCACTTGATGGTAATGGTCCTAAGGTCAGCCAAAATGCAGGGGAAAACAAAAATTTTATTGGGGACAAAACGGCCCAAAAATGCAACTACTTTGCAAGAAAAACATTGGAGACCTTCTACCATTACTATCCTAGGATCATCATGCATTCAAAGTTCATATTAGAAGGAAAGATATCAAGTCATAACTCTCCCAATCCTGCGAGGTGAAGAGCCGCAAAGAATCGGGACAAAAGAGTAACACCCGAAACCTTCAAGCACCTCCAAGCTCACTGGTTTTGTACCTCCTACGAAACTTCTTTCTCCAAGCTCACGGGTTCCGTACCTCCTACGAAAATTCTTGCTCCGAGAACCTCAAGAAAAACCACACCAAGATCTCCAAGTGTAGATACTCCAAATCTAACCCACACACAAGTGATAGCACTTGAGGAGCAAAGAAGATGAACTAGATCTTCCAAATACACCCTCAATCTATTAGCTAGAACGAAGTAGTACTTGAATCAAGTTAGAAACTTGATGAAGGAAGAGAAAGAGATGAAGAAAACAACTTTTCTTGCTAGGTTGTGAGAGAAATCCGAACACGCACTAAAAGGTGTAGTGTGTGTTTTTGTCTTGCATCTTCTTCTCTCTAGAATGAAGACAATATCTTATCTTATGTCTTGTAAAAAATGCAATGTAGTTTATTGTAGGATCAAATCCACCAACAAGACTTGTAGCTTTATTGTGCTTCCCAAGCATACTACTTTTGATACAAGTTAGTGGTGGGGGCCACTACTTACACATGATAAGATATTTATTTCTCTCTTGTTATATATATATATATATATATATATATATATATATATATGTATGTATATCAACATTATTTCATATTAAATGTGATCATCTCATAAGACCAATTTAAATTGGTCTTGGGTTAATTGGACATTTATTTCCCAATTAATAAATCCAATCTCTAATTCAAAATTAGAAACCCATTTATTTCTTCCTTCAATTAATTAGACCCTTCTAATTAATTTCGACTAAATTAATTTAACACTTAAATTAATAGAGTCCTTTAACTAATTAATCTCAATTAATTAATTATTACTTCTAGTGATCTTACGTGTTTTCGTGTGTTTGATCAAGGGTGAGTAAACAATGCAGTAATAATGCAAGACAATAAATTAGAAAGATCAATAGTATTGTATTCTGGATTACCGAGTACAGATTACAAGTGTTTAGAGTCCTATTCGAGCATTATAGGATGCCGTACATGCTAATGGGCGAAATACATATGAGAAAGCCTATATCACTGTTCCCAAGGGTGTCCGAGCTGCAGTCTGAAAGCAAGAGCACCTGGGAAGTTGTGTCCGTTGTCATAAATGCTTTGGGTATTTATAGCCGAAATCGGGGTTTAGGTGATCCATCCGCAGACATGCATTACTCGGCCCATGAGTTTGGACCAGAGCTCGGCCCAACAGTAACTTTTGATCCAGGTCCGTCTATACATTGTGCACTTGGACATTGGGGTCGAAATCGAGCTCCTTAGACAAATATTGTTCGATCTGAAATGGTTGTAGAAAAAGCGGAGTCCCAAAATACCCCTCATCAATACTCCCCCACTTCTTGAGCGTAAAGTGAAGCTTGAGCTCGAAGAAGTATATATATAGTCCAGGACGATCAGGGAGAAAGAATCTATTTAGGCACCAGCTTCGGGTATGCCTCATTAAAAACCTAATTCGGAAAAACCCATTGGGATAAAAACCGAACTAGGGAAAAAGAGTGCATACTTTGAGAAAATACGTAACTGTGCCGTCCAGATATTATCCTTGTCGTTTGCTGCGGGAATTGGAGCTTGTGATTTGGATATTTCATCGCCATTTTAGCGAAGCAGTTTAATTGAATTTCATTATCTCATAGGCTTGTGCGGGAATTCGGAGCTAACATTTCTTCGATGTGCCGCTTGTCGTGTAGGTCTTCAATTTAGGAATTTCGAAAAATATGGGGCCTTAAGTGCAATTTTCGAAAATAGGTTTTTAAGTTTTACCTTGAGGAAATTCAACCGCCGCGCTTACTCGGGGACCGGTTTGCAATTTCCCGTTTTGTCCCTGTATATATAGTTTTGCGGAGGGTCGCCGTTCATCAAAGACCCTGAGAAGAAAAATTTAGATCGGAGCATACAGATCGATAAGTGAGTTCTAGTAATCTCTTTCGAGCAGTCCTCGTATATTCATAATGTCGAGTTCAGTTGACTTGAAGGAAAAATCTCCTTTAGATGAGAATGAGGCCGATAATCGGAAAGATAAAGAAGTTGTGGAAACTCGATCATCTGAGATCGAGAATCCACAAAACTCGAGTTCCACCTCCGATTCCAGCGGGGAGGAGCGGGAATTGAATCCGAGACGGGAGATAGCGGCGATGAAAATTCAGGTGAAGCAACGGTCTCTGATGAGGAAGATGTAAAGGATGGGGACCTTCCCTTGGGGAAAAATGAGCAGATGAAATATAGATTGAACCGCAACGTGGTGGTCACGATCCTTGATTGGGAAGAGCCCTCGACCAGCGCAGGTCTAAATATGACTGAGGAGAGGGCTGATGAGATCGTCTGTTCCTACAAGGAAAAAGATTTGAACCAGTTGCAGGAAGAATTCAGCCAATATCTAGGTGCCGGTTTCTCGATCGTGCTTCCTACTTCTGATCAACGGGTTACCGACCCTCCCGCGGGTTGTCAGGCCTTTTATTCCAAACATTTCCATTATGGCCTACGCATCCCCTTCCCTCCTTTGGTAGAAAACCTTCTAGATGCTTTCCTGTTGACTCCTTGCCAGATTTTACCGAACTCGATTGGTCTGATTATAGCCTTTTGCGTGCTGATGAAAGCCAAAGGGAAAAAGGCGGCCTTTCAAAACTTTTGGCGGATATTCCAGATGAGTGCTTCCACGTCTTCGAACGCAGGTTACGTATATTTTTCTCAGAGACCAAAGACTTCGATCTTATCAGCCAACGTCAGCAGCAATTTGAAAGGATGGAAGCAAGAGTTTTTCTTTGCTCGCGGACCCGAATCTCCGCCTTCCGAAGATAATCCCGAACATACTCCATTCGCTTGGCCTGGAGCAAAGACAAGGATATATGGTAAACGCCGTCTCGTGGGAAGTATGAAAAATGAGATAACAGATGAATTCCTGTAATCTCTTCGTGCTGACCCTCATCAGACCGCGTTGATGACTCAGGAGGCGGTCTTGCGATTGGCCGAGCTTAGTAATTGTACTTTTCCTGCCGATCCGATCGAGTATGGGAGGGCTCGGATCGATCCCGCTAACCCCCCTTCCACGTTAGCCGATATTGTTGATAAATTCCGTACATCAGTAGCTGGTCCACACGTTGCTTCCTTTTCGAAGGGTAATAAAGGTCGGCCTCGTCCTCAGATATCAATAACTTCTCGGAAAGCGAAAAAGTCCAAAGTCCAGGTTGGGATCACGCCAACCTCAAATGCCTTGGTGATTATTCCTCCAATCACCGAAGTAGGAACCTCTCGCTCTCGGGTTGAGGTGGAGAGGGCTCCTAGTTCCCAAGATTCTGACGTCCTTCGGTCCGTTTTTCCAACTGGCCCTTCTGACCCGGATGACGAAGGGTATAGTAACTATACTTTGATGGAGAATCGTGCCAGGGAGATTTTGCAGGTCAGGACGGCTCGTAAAAGAAATAGTGATGTCGCTGAGTCCTCCAGGAGAGTTAAACCTTTTGGTCGAGGATCAGATTCGATTCCTTGCCGGAGTGGTCATTCCGAACCGGATCTGGCTGACTTCATCGATGATCATCTGCGAGGGCCCAGATTGGCCGGATACCCCGAGGGTGGGACAATTGAATCCGATTTAGGTCCCGAGGGCGAGCATACGGTGGATAAATCTCTTCGGTTGTTCTTGGCCGGGAGGTTCAAGGATGATACTATCCAATCTTTTGTCAAGCAAGATTTCGAGATAGTAGGCGATTACGCCCACGCTCATCAAAGGGTACTGTCTATTCCGAACAGTTCTTAGTCTTTCCCTTATAATTCTTATTTTGTGTTTTACGTGTCTTTTTCTTTGCAGGCCGGAGATCTGTTTACTCAAACCGCTCTTCGACTGGCCATAGTGAGCGAAGAGTCTCAGGCGGCACAAAAAGCCCTATACAACGTTTTGAAGGATGAAGCTGCAAAAACCAGTCAGCTAGATAATGCCAAAATTAAATTGTCTGAGGTCGAGATAGAACTTGAGAAGATTAAGAGGGAGTTGGAGGCGAAGAGGGCCTTAGAGGGTGAAGTGGAGAAACTAAAACTGGAGCTCGAGCAAACCAAAGTATCCGCCGAACAGCTTTATGAGCGAGGTCGAGCCGAAGCTAGGCTTCCTGCCATAAGGGAGTTCCTGGAGTCTCCAATCCTTGATGCCTTGGTTCGCTTACGGTCGGGTGAAATTAATCAATCCTTCTACTATAAAGGGGCTCAGCACCTCCTTACAGCGGCCAAGATCGAAGGCGCCCTTGATCACTACCTTCCTAACATGGATCCTTATAAGAATATCTTTGGTGGAGATTATAAAGCGTCTTCACTTCCTCCCAAGCTCGAGGATTTGGCCGCTCATGAGTTCGCTCCTTTTCTAGAGGAATTTGGAGTGCCGATGCCAAATCCCGATGCGCTCGAAGCTCAATCCGAGGATGAAGATGTGGATATTGAAGGGGATTCTCGGGATCAGGGGGAGCAAAACAACTCTTCTTCCGATTTGAGCAGACCTGTGGCCGATGCACAAAGTGATGATGGAGAAGGGAGCAGCTCGAGTAAAGGTGATTCCAATGGCTCGGAAAGAAGTTCTAGCGAAGCAGAGGAACAAGGGAAAATGAACCATTAATCCAGCCAGTGACGATTATCATGTAATAGGATTCACGTATTGAACCATTGTTCTTGTATATTTATAGTCTTCTGCTTTTGTCTATTTGGTGGATGCCCAAATTTAATTTTTCCTTAATGCCATGTTTAACCTTTTGTCTATTTGATTGTCTCGCTAAATTTTATAACGTCATTCTTGCATACTTATTTGCGTCATCGAATCTTTCTTGGGAGTAGCGACTTACCAATTATTGCAATTCGCATGATGTCGTGTCTTTATAAATACCCAGGTCTTTTTGCGTTGCTTTCACAATAATATTGCTCACGGCGATCGGAGCTTTAGAAAACCATCTCGGTTGAATCTTTACTTGGAAATTAAGAGATGAATAAAAATTCGAACGCTCTTGTGATTTCTTCTGCGCCTTTCTCCGGACCAAGTGATGGTAGAGGAAGAAATAAAAGAAACCGATCCCAAATTAAATCCGCTAGTTCTGATCAGTTAAACTTTCATAGGGAGAATAAATCTTCGACTATTGCCTTTTCTTCGTGCTTGAAGTCCAGGGGCTCAAATAAGAAAATTAAAAAGGTTTCTTTTGCGGATGAAGTAACTGGGCGCACTTTTTTCCAATCCGTACCTTCGTTGGTCGGAGGATCTTCATCTAAAAGGGGTGTGACTCCTTTTAATATAATGTCACATGAGAAATCTGACTTGAGCCTTCTTCGGGCCAATGTTTCTATCTCTGAGGCGGTCTTCCCGACTGGAGAATATTCCTCGTTCCTGTTTCATTCTGGGTCGGAATCCCTTGACCAGGTAATTCTTTCTAACTTCTTTATCATGACTCTCTAATTCCTTTAATTCTGCTATGACGTATTTTCTTATAAGTTCAGGCTGGCAAAGTCTTTTCTAGGCTTTACGCGTTGGCCAATCATGAGATCGAACAACGGGCTTCTATTTCGCTCGAGCTGATTGGAAAAAAGATCGAGCTGGAACGCGCACTGGAAGCTAATAGATTTTTCAAGGAAAGATTGTCTCAGGATAAGTTAAGTTCAGAATTAGAGAGACTCAAAGATATCGAACGTGAGAAGAGGAACTCCAAGCTTCGTGAGAGGGAAGCTTATATCCGCGGGTATGCTGATCGTAGTGCTGAAGTTCGAAAGATCCTTTTCGAAAATAATTTCGTTCAGTAACACTGTGGTTTTCCTTGTTTTCCTTTGTATTACGAGCTTGCTAAGATTTCACTTTTGTTGTATTACTATATTTATTGTGACGATTTCCCTTTCTTGTTGTAACATAATCCTTGTTATGATGATAATATTTGGTGGAATGACTGGATGAAGATGTCCTCCTTCTCTCTCTCTTCCTCTTTTTTTTTTTTTTTTTTTTTTTTTTTTTTTTTTTTTTATATAGATAATAGAATCTTGATCGATCTTAGATATGCCTTCGATTTAAAAAGGCCTTAGCAAATGGGTTTCATCCCTAGTCGTATCAGAGCAATTTTTAGCTCGAGGGTCATAGCAGAGGCTTTCACCCTTTTCAATAATTCCGATCTAAGGGGCATAGCAACGGCTTTCACCCTTAGTCGTATCAGAGCATTTTTAGCCCTTGGGTCATAGCAGAGGCTTTCACCCTTTTCAATAATTTCGATCTAAGGGGCATAGCAACGACTTTCACCCTTAGTCGTATCAGAGCATTTTTAGCCCTTGGGTCATAGCAGAGGCTTTCACCCTTTTCAATAATTCCGATCTAAGGGGCATAGCAACGGCTTTCACCCTTAGTCGTATCAGAGCATTTTTTAGCTCGAGGGTCATAGCAGAGGCTTTCACCCTTTTCAATAATTCCGATCTAAGGGGCATAGCAACGGCTTTCACCCTTAGTCGTATCAGAGCATTTTTAGCCCTTGGGTCATAGCAGAGCCTTTCACCCTTTTCAATAATTCCGATCTAAGGGTCATAGCAACGGCTTTCACCCTTAGTCGTATCAGAGCATTTTTTAGCTCGAGGGTCATAGCAGTGGCTTTCACCCTTTTCAATAATTCCGATCTAAGGGGCATAGCAACGGCTTTCACCCTTAGTCGTATCAGAGCATTTTTAGCCCTTGGGTCATAACAGAGGCTTTCAACCTTTTCAATAATTCCGATCTATGGGGCATAGCAACGGCTTTCACCCTTAGTCGTATCAGAGCAATTTTAGCTCGAGGGTCGTCACCCATTTTTATTTTCCGATCCAAGGGGCGTTGCAACGGCTTTCACACTTGGTCAATTTTCGAGGGTCGTAGCAACAACTTTCACTCTTAATAATTGATAAAGAAGAGATTGATAATAGATGAATATAGATCGAGAATATCCAGAACATGACGAATAAATAAGAATTTAGGCGGAATAAACTTTCATTGAATAAATACTCAATCGGAATAAACATCTTTCGAATAACTTGGTCGAAACAGACCTTCATTGAACATGCAACTTACTAAACCACTAGAAAACAAAGACGATTAAGTAGCAGTAGTCTCGAATTTAATTATCTTCCATAATATTTTCTCAAGTTAACAGCGTTCCATGCTCGAGGTAGTACCTCTCCGTCAGGATGAGCAATCTTGTAAGAACCTTTTCTTCCGACTTCAACGACCACGAAAGGTCCTTCCCAATTAGGTTGGAGTTTTCCAACGTGCCTTGATACTTCCACTTTCTTTAGCACCAAATCCCCTTCCTTGAATGTTCGGATTCGAACGTTTCGATTATAAGATTTCTCCATGCTAGACTTTGTGGACTGGATTTTTAATTTCGCACGGTCCCTTCGACTATCCGCGTGATCAACTTCCATCTCCCTCAGAGATTGGTTCTCTTCGGGATCGTAAAATTCGACCCTGGGGGAAGGCACGAGGTTTTCTACTGGGATAACGGCCTCTGATCCATAAACCAGACTAAATGGAGTTTCTCCCGTTGCGGCCTTAACGGTAGTCCTATTTGCCCATAAAACCCCGGGAAGTTCATCGAGCCATTTTCCTTTTGCCTCAGATAGGCGCTTTTCCAAGGATCGAACGATTTCCCTGTTCACGACTTCCGTCTGCCCATTTGCTTGGGGATGACCTAAAGATGCAAAATTCTGCTGTATTCCGAACTTTTCGCACCATTCCGTGATCCTTTTTCCGGCGAACTGTGTTCCATTATCTGATATTAAGATCCTAGGAATCCCAAATCTGCAAATAATATTCTTCCATAAGAAATTAATAACCTGGAATTGAGTGATCTTGGTTAGAGCGACGCATTCGACCCATTTGCTAAAATATTCGACTGCAACCAACACATAATTTTTTCGAGCTCTTGCTGTTGGAAAAGGTCCTACAATATCAATGCCCCATTTATCAAAAGGCCAACAAATAGGAATAGAATGCATGTGTTCAGCCGGTTGATGAATCAGGTTCGAATGAACTTGACAATGGTGGCATTTCTTCACATAGTCAACTGAATCAGAGAAAAGAGTAGGCCAATAATATCCAGATCTCGAGCATTTAAGCGCTAAAGCCCGAGCACCACAATGGTTTCCCGCTTCCCCCTCATGAACTTCTTTTAAAATAGCATTGTAGTGAATTTCAGGGACGCATTTTAACAGGATTCCTGAGGAGGATCGTTTATAGAGTTGATCACCGACCAGGGTAAATGACGGCGCTCTGTATTTGATCCTCCGGGCCTCGTTTGGATTTTCCGAAAGTTTCCCTTCCTTAAGATAGACAACAAGGGGGTCGCACCATGAGTTACTTGGTTCATCAATCTCCATGATATCGATGGCCGGGGCCGCATCCAGATCGATAGCGGATGTATTCGATAGCAACCACGTGATTATTCTTTCATTCTTTCCGTCGGCCAGACCTGAGAATTTTGACAACGTATCTGCCCATAAATTTTCCTCTCTCGGCACAGGTTGAATATCGAACTTGTCAAATTGAGAAGTCAATTTTTTCGTTCTGGCCAAGTATTTGATCATATTGAACTCCCTGGCCTCGTACGTGCCTTTCACCTGTCTATGAACAAGCTCTGAATCTGTTAGTACAACAATTGATTTTACCTTTGCTTTAAGAGCCATCTCTAATCCTGCGATCAATGCTTCATACTCGGCCTCGTTGTTGGTTACGACGAAATCCAATGTTATAGCATAACTCAAATCCTCACCGTTGGGTCCTTGGAAATGAATTCCTGCTCCACCTCCATCCTTGGTTGAGGACCCGTCCACATGCATTAGCCAGATTTGACTCTTGACTTCTTCGACCATACTTAGCTCGGAAACTGCTTCTTCGGTTTTCGATATGCCTGTTGATTCAAGCACGAAGTCAGCTAACACTTGAGCTTTTATGGCTACTCGCGGTTGATACTCTATTTCGAATTGGCCAAGCTCGACTGCCCATTTGATTAACCTGCCTGATGCTTCCGGTTTGGATAAGACCTGTCTCAAAGGTTGATTTGTTAGGACAATGATCTTGTATGTTTGAAAGTAAGGCCTTAGCCTTCGGGCAGCCACTACCAACGCCAGTGCGAATTTCTCGATCTCCATGTAGTTTTTCTCGGCGCCTTGTAATAACTTACTTAGATAATAAACCGGTTTGTGCTCAGTTCTATCAAGTTTCACCAAAACCGAACTAATGGCCTCTTCCGACACAGCTATGTATAGATATAAAGGCTCTCCTTCAGATGGTTTGGCCAGCATGGGTGGCGAGGTCAGGTACACTTTCAATTCTTCGAATGCCTTATCGCACTCTGCACTCCATTCGAAGTTCTTGGATTTTCGTAGGAGCTTGAAAAATGGTAAACTTTTATCGGCAGATCGGGAGATGAATCTATTCAATGAAATGATTTTTCCAATCAAACTTTGGACATCCGAGAGCTTTCGTGGTGGCTGGAGATCGGTGATTGCTCGAATTTTTTCCGGGTTTGCTTCGATTCCTCTTTCGTGGACTAAGTATCCGAGGAATTTTCCCGATCGCACACCAAAAGTACATTTGGCTGGGTTCAGCTTCATCCCATATTTTCTCAGGATTTCAAAACATCTGTCCAGATGGCCAATATGGTCCTTTTCCGTCATACTCTTTACGAGCATGTCATCTACGTAGACCTCCATTATCTCACCTATCAATTCTTTGAACATCATGTTAACTAGCCTCTGATAGGTTGCACCTGCATTTCTTAGGCCGAAAGGCATAACAATGAAGCAATAGACCCCTCTTTCCGTGATGAACGCTGTTTTATCCTGGTCTCTTTCGTTCATGAAAATTTGGTAAAAACCTTGGAATGCATCCATCATACTAAACAACGCAAACCCTGCAGTGGAATCTACTAGCATATCGATCCGAGGCAGTGGATAAGGATCTCTTGGGCATAACTTGTTTAGGTCGGTGAAATCATTGCACATTCTCCATTTGTTTTCGGCCTTTTCACCTTTAGAGACCAGGACCACATTGCATAACCATTCTGTGAACTTGATTTCCCTGATCTGTCCTGCTGCTAACAATCTATCGACTTCTGCATTAATTATTTTGTCCTTTTCACGACCATGATTGCGCTTCTTCTGCCTTACAGGCTTTGCTTTCGGATCGATGTTGAGTGAATGTGTTATCACTCGCGGATCGATTCCCACAATGTCATCCGAGCTCCATGCAAAAACATCCACATTCTTTTGCAAAAACTCTACGAGCATGGTTTCCATGCCCTCGCTCAATTCCGTTCCAATTTTAGTGAACTTTTCTGGGGATCCAGGAACTAAAGTCACCTTTTTGTGGTCATTCGCTTGTACGCTCATGTCAACGTTTTTTCCTTTCTTTGCTTGGAATTTTTCGCAGTCGAGAATTGGCTTTTCCAACTCGGACGCTAAATCACTTATCTTTCTCTTGGTCGGGAGTTCGGGCTCCACTTTCTTTTTAATACTCAAAGACGAGTTATAACACTCCCATGCCATGTATTGATCGTTCCTCATTTCTCCCACTCCCCCCACGGTTGGAAACTTTATTTTTTGATGGTACGTAGATACGACTGCCTTGAAAATATTTAGGGCTGGTCTTCCTAATATAGCATTATAAGCGAATGCCGTATCTACTACCAAAAATTTGATCATTCTCGTTACATTTTTTGGTTTAGTTCCTAGAGTCGTGCTTAAGAGAATGGTTCCGAGCGGGACGATCTCTGATCCACCGAAACCAACCAAAGGGGTAGTTACTTTATCTAGACGTGGGTGACAAAGATTCATTCTTGTGAGGGCTTCAGACGAAATAATGTTCGCTGAGCTTCCGTTATCGACCAGCACCCTCTTTACTTCGAAGTTAGCAATCCTCAACGTCAACACCATGGAAAAGTCCGGATCGTCTTCACTTGTGTCCCAATTGACATCAGAGGGTCTGTCGGCCTCACTGAAGCTTATGACTTGATTTTCTATGGAGGGGGATTCCAAGGACAGAATCTCTCTCTTAGCAGAGACTCCAGCTTTTATCGATCTCAAAGTTCTTTTTCTAGCGTTTCTGCTATCACCTCCTGCTGGTCCGCCTGCAATCATGTTTATTACTCCATTCGAACGCTCGTCTGCTTGGCTTTGAATTAGTCTTTGCTGGTTGTTAAACTTTCGGGGACTTCGGGATCTATAACGACCGTTATAGTTGTTACCTTTGACAAACTCTTTCAGTTTTCCTTGGGCAATCAATTTTTCAATTTCAACTTTCAATTGATAACAATTTTCAGTACTATGTCCCCGTGCACGGTGATATCGACAGTATTGCTCATATCCTGGTGCCCCTGCTCTGGCCTGGGTGATCCTTTGAGCTTCAGGGATTAGGTTTCCTTCTTCCAACACGGTTAGCACTTCTTCCTTTGAGGTGTTAAGCTCGGTAAACTGCATTTTACCCGGTCTCGGGGCTCGAATCCGATCATATGGAGGTCCATATGAATTTGGGGCTTGAGGCGGCACATGCGGCTTATAAGTATTAATTCGTTGCCAGACAGATCCTCTGCTCGATCCCCCATAATCACCTGGTTTTGGGATCGGAGCCCGATCTTGCTTCTTGTTGAGATGAGACTTGTCAACATGTGAACTCTTCAATTTGTTCATCTCTTCCTGTATCATGTACTTCTCTGCTATTTCCATTATCCGTTCGAAGGTCTTAGGTTGTTTCCTACACAAAGCATTTCCAAATTGAGTGCTTTTGGTTAGTTCGAACATCAGGAAGGACAGATACTCGATCTGCGGGGTATCTACTTTCAGGAGCTCAATACTAAATCTTGCTAGCCATTGCCTCAACGTCTCTCCTTCCAATTGTTTTACGTTGCCCAGGTGATTTGCTGGCAGTCCTGGCTTCCTCTGGCTAGCAAACTGATGTTTCAGTTTATCACAGAATTCCTCAAAAGAAAATATGGAGTTAGGAGGTAACTTCCCGAACCAATCGAGAGCGATTCTTTCAAAAGTAGTGACCATAATTTTGCAACAGAAATCCTCCGAATGTCCGTACAAGTTCATCACATTAATAAAGCTGTTGATGTGTTCCCCGGGGTCGGTAGTCCCGTTATACCGCGGCAGCCTTGTTGGCACCGTTTCTGAGTTTCGAGCTTCTCGTATCTCTTGACAAAATGGCGAACAGCGCATGATACTGTTTGAAATCTCCCTATCTCGTAAGTTCCCTCTAGTTAGAGTATTCTCCCCTCGCCTGACGGCCTGATTGTTACGGGGGACCTCTATCATCGTTTCTTCTTTTTCCAATTCCTTAGCTACTCTCTCACATATTATCTTTTCTAACTCTGATTCGGTAATTCTCTTGTAGGCAGACTTTCTACCTCCAACCGCGCCGGCAGAGTGGCTCTCTCCTACCACTGAATCCTCCAGATTATGTACCGATCTTGGTGGGTTTTCTGATCGGGCGTTGTTTTTCGAGGGCATTGCTCGAAGAGGATTCGTAGCTGGGGCACGCGATATAGATCGCAGTATGCTGTTTTCCTTCTGGATGTTCGAAGAAGGTATTTCAGGTCTCCCGTGATTTCCCGGTTGGTCTACGGGTGATTGATCAGCCCTCCCACTGTTCAGGAATTCCCTGCACATTGTGCCTATAATAGACCTTAGATCACCAACGGTTGTGTGGATCGGAACATTATCCTGGGGAATTATTGGCGGAATCTCTGGTTGTTGAGCCGCACGAGATAGATTATCGGGCTCATTATTGACTGAATTCTGCGCTCCTGCTGCCTGGGAGGGTTCTCCTCGGTTGTATGTATTTCTCCTCGTGGTAGGCATATTTCGATCTAATACTCGAATAAGGCCCCACGGTGGGCGCCAATTGATCTTACGTGTTTTCGTGTGTTTGATCAAGGGTGAGTAAACAATGAAGTAATAATGCAAGACAATAAATTAGAAAGATCAATAGTATTGTATTCTGGATTACCGAGTACAGATTACAAGTGTTTAGAGTCCTATTCGAGCATTATAGGATGCCGTACATGCTAATGGGCGAAATACATATGGGAAAGCCTATATCACTGTTCCCAAGGGTGTCCGAGCTGCAGTCTGAAAGCAAGAGCACCTGGGAAGTTGTGTCCGTTGTCATAAATGCTTTGGGTATTTATAGCCGAAATCGGGGTTTAGGTGATCCATCCGCAGACATGCATTACTCGGCCCATGAGTTTGGACCAGAGCTCGGCCCAACAGTAACTTTTGATCCAGGTCCGTCTATACATTGTGCACTTGGACATTGGGGTCGAAATCGAGCTCCTTAGACAAATATTGTTCGATCTGAAATGGTTGTAGAAAAAGCGGAGTCCCAAAATACCCCTCATCATCTAGCTTACATGTTTTGTACCTCTTACGTAACTTCTTCTCAAATTCAATTTGACTTTTAATAGATTGAACTAAGTTGCATCTTGTGCTATTGTGTGTGGCCCCTTTGGTTCACCATCAATTAGCCTTGGGCTCACAAACCATTTGTGATTTAATTAAAAAGATTAATTAAACTATTTTTAATCAATCTCTCTTAGATATGATCTCATCAAATCTAGAGTACCCAACACTTGAGGTAGTCGTCTAGTCACGGTCGACGAGTCCTAACTAAAGATGAAAATAAAGTGTGAACCTTTCTTGAATTGATCTCATCAATCCTCTTACGCATACCATGCACGTACGCTCCTTCCAATAACTTATTTCCCGATCGAGGCCTAGGACATGGAGTCCAACGGATTCCTATTAGCCTTGATAACTATGAGTCTTTATTCTTTATGGTGATTCCTTTTAGTGATTACCCATTTGGAAACTCCTTTCCAAATCTAACATCACTCACTTCGGCCGAAGATTCCCGGAATCAATCCATACTAAAGAATGCATAGGAAATCGCCCAACCACATCACGGTGGGAATTAATGGATCCTTTATTGATGTCATAAACCTCACTATGAAGCAATCCATGCCCAACGTGAAACTATAATGACTCGCTAATTAGTAGTCGAGTAACACATCAAAGCATAAACGCTCTGCATGAAGTTCACTCTAACGTCTCAAGTCGAGGACCAATTTACGTACACTATCGTAAGTAGAAGAAATATTCATCTCCGGTAAACTCCTAAGATGAGATTTTTCTAGCGGGGTTTCGATGCGCTTGATCTCATCAAGCCACCCACTCAAATGCATTGATATCTACCATATCGATGTCCATGGAACTATCCATCCCCATGCAAAAGAGAATGCATATTCGTGCAAATCTTACCGAATACAATGATGCCCTATCTCAATAGTATTCTACGACTTGGAAAGTTTTTAAGATCTTAAACCATAGTAGAAAATATTCCATAGAGGGATGAACCTTGTTCCATAGTTTCAACGATCTAAGGGCTTCATAAATTGCTTAAATGTATCACAATAAATGAAGAATTTCCTATGCGAACTTTTATTGATCATGAATAAGATTGATTACAAGAGTATTTACAAGACAACCGATTGGCTTGCAGGGCACTACTCAAACATATACGAAATTGGTTCCAGTGACATCACAGTCCCAAAAAATCAGATGTCAGACTTGGTGAGTTCTGCAAGAAACAATTAAAGCTCATAAGTTCACTTTTTTTTTTCATGATTTAACTACTATAAATCACATCTGCATAAATTGGAAACATTAACAAAACTCGAATCCGGCGAAATTTTATGTATAAAACAAAGTAAAATTCTGACAAAGAAAGAACGGAAAAATGACTAGACACTACAAATTAAATTCAATGTAAAATTAAATTTTTGGTTGTTGACCTTGGGATGAAGAAGAAAAAATATAACAACATTGGGTTTTCTCTTTTCTTTTCGTTTTCTGATTTAGTGTTATCCAATTCCTTTAATAACAATTTTGAAGAGACATATATGTTACACTTGAATAAAATGTAGGAAAAAAGAATGCAAAAAGGAAAAATAACAGAAAATGATAACATAGTTTATTTTTTATCATAACTTTGCTATTTCAGAATTTTCGGACATTTCAATGTATAAAAAATTCTACAGATCTCTTTGGTGATGTGCTTGTAGAGTGTGTGTTGTGTAAGACAAAACATGACAATTGAAATGGGTTTAAGAAGACATTAAATTGGTTCTTATCTATAAGCCAATTATTTGTTAACAGATTTGTTGAGTGCAATTTTAGAATTTTGTCATAATATGCAAAAACAATTTTAATTTTTAATTGTGTTGAGATTGTTCAAATGATTGGTTCCTGATGGTAAATTTAGTATCTTAATTATTTGAATATTGGCTATGAAAAGTAAAATGGCATAAAATAACTTGGTATTTTAGGTTAAGTAATAAATTGACATGTTGATAGCTAATGCGCTCTCCTCATTAATTTCTGCTTGATTTTGAAGAAGTTTAAGCGTTACACTTTCCTCTCCATCAAAACCCCTAGTGCAAATCAATTCACGTTACATGCGAATATATGGGTTTTTATCTATTGTTGATTACAAGGAAGAGATGTCCAAGAATAATTTGAAAACATAGTACTTAATTAGAAACACATCTATTTTGATAGGGAAAACAAAATTTGTATATGAATACAGCTAGAATTATCCGATGGGGCTCCGATTGGTGACATCAAAAGATAACCATGTAAGACCTTGAATTCAGATGGTCAACAAAAGAACAATACTCAGGTCCAGGGAAGTGGAACACACCCTTGTCGCATATTTGTACGAGATATGTCTCGATTACTATTCAAATTTGTCAAATGATTTCGGCATAATAAGTCTACATGAGATTTGGGATTT
The DNA here is from genome assembly GCA_003313485.2 of Penstemon barbatus. NCBI lineage: Eukaryota > Viridiplantae > Streptophyta > Magnoliopsida > Lamiales > Plantaginaceae > Penstemon > Penstemon barbatus. Next base: position 29,779,724 of record CM064879.1, on the reverse strand, counting down.
ATAAAGGCCACAGACCATAATTTCACCATATATAATACTTCTATATCATTATCTTATTGTACACACATACACATTTACTTGCAAGTTTCATGAAATTTAGTAAAATAGCAGATATATTATATGTAAATTATGATATGTTATTATAACACTAGATATGAAAACTTTTTCTTTTTTGCTTTCATTCATAAATCAAACAAAATAGGACCATGTAAACTGTAAAGTCAATGATATCTTTTCGTTATTTGATGTAATAGATTTCCCACAGATTTTTACTTTTGATTAATATTAAATAGACCATAAAATATTTTATTCAAATTCAAAACACATGCAATACAAAATTCAAAATGAGTGTTGATAATTAGATTGTGCAATCTATGACAAAAAGATTTAGCAAAGTACTAATTCTCAAATTAAATGATAAAAAAAAGAGTTAGCAAAGTAGTATTTATTTTACAAGAAAAATGGAATTACGAAACCAGTTATAATAACTTATTGAGCTACTCAAAACATTAGAGATAATCTCAAGCTCCTCATCATTTTCTTCATTATATTTTCCAATAGATAGAATGCACATATCCAATAATAAATAATCCATTAAATGAATCATAATTAAAAAAAAAAAACATAAGATAAATATAAACTGACAAATTCATAAATTTATTTAAAATATAGTACATGTCAAATTGATAAAAATAATCTTCAACATACTTTGTTCAACATTCTTCATCATGATGAACCTTATTCATCTTGATCCTTCTCTTTCGTATCCTATAAAATTATGCTTTTTATTAGTTAAATCTTAATACTTGGAAAATTAATAAACCATATACATAAGTCTTTAATACACTGTTTGAAACATCACATTTTTCAAGTCTTCACGATGACAATTGTACATTATGAAGGTTGCAACCTCTTGCAATGACCAAAACTTCATGGACACCTTTTGGTTGATATAGTATTGCAATACATTAACAAAATATACTCAATTCAATTTTCTAACTGATGATGAAAATTCTCAACAAAATATCTTCATATAAAAATATTGTTTACAAAAATTACTAAGGGTACCTTATCACGTCTTCCTGACGTTTTGTGTTTCCTTTGTTCAAGTGTCCAATTCCCCAACCGCTCTCGTAGAGATAATTCAGATCTTGGTTGGAGAGGTGGGTTGATGATTTGGACAACAGGCGACACATCCTTATGTCGATCACAAGAAAGATTCTTGACATTGATTTCTTGTTTCATCCTGTAACTACAAATTTTTGTATTATATATGATAAAATCAATTTCTCATATTATTTTAATGATACATTGTCACTTATTTTCTTGTTAGCTTGTAATCGAGAAGTAAGTTCACCATATGGTAATTAATAATGACACATACGTAGTATTTTTTATATATGCATTAGTGACTCATATATAGTATAGTGCGATACTACAATTGAATTAGCGCATTGAAATATTAAAAATTTAAATGTCATGGGATTGTACCTCGTTCATCTCTAGAACATATTTGTTTTGACTTTGATGATATTGTAGAAGCCTAAATGATGCATTCCATGGTTTCTCGACTTCATATGAGAGCAGATCACGACTCCTCCTTTTAGATAGAGGCTCATTGCTTCATGATTCAAGTTGCTTCTGTAAAAATATTAAATGCATGAATGTGCAATTTTAATATTCAACTGAAAAAGGTAAATGATGATGTAATGAGTAATACAATTGTAGCAATTAATTCCACTATAACCATGAAGGTTTTCTATTACTAAGTTATTTTATGGTTTTATATATAAGTTTAAAGTTTCGCAAATTAATTAGAAAGGCTAAAAAAATATATAATAAAATAATCATATCGAACATTATATTTTATGTCTTGATTAATACCCAATTCCTTTTGATTTTGTCAAAATAAAGAAATAATAGAACCACAAGGCCTTACTAAATTTCCAATCATGAATATATAATTTTGTGCCATCTCCGTCACTAAATAAAGTCCATTATTAATGGATAAAAATGTAAGACAAAGAATATGAGCTTGCATTACTTTCTATATATTGAACATAAATTATTGCATTACTTTCTAGAATGTTGTTCTTATATGTAATATGCTATGAGAGTCGAAGGAAGCAACAAACTATGTCCAAAGATAAATAAAAATCGGGGCTTCACCAATGAAAACTACCATTTGTGGTGCCTTGTTTTCTTGTAGTGCACGAAAATGAAGGATTTTCTAAGAAAAATTTGTTTGAAAGAGCAAAATTAGAAAAGAAAAAATGGTAAGAGTACCACAGGCTCAACTTTTGGTATCGGCAATATATACGAAATTTGTTACGGTGACGTCACAGTCCCAGAAAATCAGAAGTCAGACTTGGTGAGTTCTTCAAGAAACAATTAAAGCTCATGAGTTCAATTTTTATTTTCATTATTGAACTACAATATATCACATCTGCATAAATTGGAAACAATAACTAAACTCGAATCCGACGAAATTTTATGTATAAAACAAAGTAAAATTCTGACAAAGAAAGAACGGAAAAATGACTAGACACTACAAATTAAATTCAATGTAAGATTGAATATTTGGTTGTTGACCTTGGGATGAAGAAGAAAAAATATAACCACATTGGGTTTTCTCTTTTTTTTTTCGTTTTCTGATTTAGTGTTATTAAATTCCTTTAATAACAATTTTGAAGAGACATATATGTTTCACTTGAATAAAATGTAGGAAAAAAGAATGCAAAAAGGAAAAATAACAGAAATTGATAACGTAGTTTATTTTTTATCATACCTTTGCTATTTCAGAATTTTTGGACATTTCAATGTATAAAAATTCTACAGATCTCTTTGGTGATGTGCTTGTAGAGTGTGTGTTGTGTAAGAGAAAACATGACAATTGAAATGGATTTTAGAAATCATTAAATTGATTCTTATCTGTAAGCCAATTATTTGTTAATAGATTTGTTGAGTGCAATTTAAGAATTTTTTCATAATATCCAAAAACAATTTGAATTTTTAATTTTGTTGAGATTGTGCAAATGATTGGTTCCTGAAGGTAAATTTAGTATCTTAATTATTTGAATATTGGCTATGAAAATTAAAATGGCATAAAATAACTTGGTATTTTAGGTTAAGTAATTAATTGACATGTTGATAGCTAATGCGCTCTCCTCATTAATTTCTGCTTGATTTTGAAGAAGTTTAAGCGTTACAGTTTCCTCTCCATCAAACCCCTATTGCAAAGCAATTCACGTTACATGCAAATATATGAGTTTTTATCTATTGTTGATTACAAGGAAGAGATGTCCCATAATAATTTGAAAACATTGTACTTAATTAGAAACACATCTATTTTGATAGGGAAAACAAAATTTGTATATGAATACAACTAGAATTACCCGATAGGGCTCCGATTGGTTAAATCAAAAGATAACCATGTAAGACCTTGAATTCAGATGGTCAACAAAAGAACAATACTCAGGTCCATGGAAGTTGAACACACCCTTGTCGCATATTTGTACGAGAGATGTCTCGATTAGTATTCAAATTTGTCAAATTATTTCGGCATAATAAGTCTACATGAGATTTGGGGTTTATAAAGGCCACAGACCATAGTTTCACCATATATAATACTTCTATATCATTATCGTTATTGTACACACATACATATTTACTTGCAAGTTTCATGAAATTTAGTAAAATACCAGATATATTATATGTAAATTATGATATGTTACTATAACACTAGATAGGACAACTTTTTCTTTTTTCCTTTCATTCATAAATCAAACAAAATAGGACCATGTAAACTGCAAAGTTAATGATATTTTTTCGTTATTTGATGTAATGGGATTTCCCACAGATTTTTACTTTTGATTAATATTAAATAGACCATAAAATATTTTCATCAAATTCAAAACACATGCAATACAAATTTCAAAATGAGTGTTGATAATTAGATTGTGAAAACTATGACGAAAAGATTTAGCAAAGTACTAATTCTCAAATTAAATGATAAAAATAAAGAGTTAGCAAAGTAGTATTTATTTTACAAGAAAAAGGGAAATATGAAACCAATTATTATAACTTATTGAGCTACTCATAACATTAGAGAGAATCTCAAGCTCCTCATCATTTTCTTCATTATATTTTCCAATAGTTAGAATGCACATATCCAATAATAAATAATCCATTAAATGAATCATAATTAAAACAAAAAAAAAAAACTTAAGATAAATATAACTGACAAATTCATAAATTTATTTAAATTATAGAACATTTCAAATTGATAAAAATACTCTTCAACATACTTTGTTCAACATTCTTCATCATGATGAACCTTATTCATCTTGATCCTTCTCTTTCGTATCCTATAAAATTATGGTTTTTATTAGTTAAATCTTAATACGTGGAAAATTAATAAACCACATACATAAGTCTTGTATAATTACAATTATAAATTGATCTTACGTGTTTTCGTGTGTTCGATCAAGGGTGGATAATCAATGCAGTAAATATGATAGACAATAAATTAGGAAGATCAATAGTATTGTATTCGGAATTATCGAGTACAGATTACAAGTGCTTGGAGTCTTATTCGAGCATTATAGGATGCCGTACATGCTAAAGGGTGAAATACATATGAGAAAGCCTATATTACTATTCCCGAGTGAGTCCGAGCAGTAGTCTCACAGCTAGTGCACCTGGGAAGTTGTTGTCTGGTGTAATAAATGCATGGGGTATTTATAGCTGATTTGAAGGGCTTGGGCCTGGGCTCGGCCCAACAGTGTCCTTCGATCTCCGGTTCTCTTACGTGCTCGGAACAATCAATTTCAGGCTTTGGTTCGGCTCTTGGTTCCTGGGGACAGGATTCGGTGCTATTCGAACTGCGTTGAGCCTAGAAAGACAGGGGATCCGAATTACCCCTCATCAATAATTGATCTTACGTGTTTTCGTGTGTTCGATCAAGGGTGGATAATCAATGAAGTAAATATGATAGACAATAAATTAGGAAGATCAATAGTATTGTATTCGGAATTATCGAGTACAGATTACAAGTGCTTGGAGTCCTATTCGAGCATTATAGGATGCCGTACATGCTAAAGGGTGAAATACATATGAGAAAGCCTATATTACTATTCCCGAGTGAGTCCGAGCAGCAGTCTCACAGCTAGTGCACCTGGGAAGTTGTTGTCTGGTGTAATAAATGCATGGGGTATTTATAGCTGATTTGAAGGGCTTGGGCCTGGACTCGGCCCAACAGTGTCCTTCGATCTCCGGTTCTCTTACGTGCTCGGAACAATCAATTTCAGGCTTTGGTTCGGCTCTTGGTTCCTGGGGACAGGATTCGGTGCTATTCGAACTGCGTTGAGCCTAGAAAGACAGGGGATCCGAATTACCCCTCATCATAAATTAATATCAATGATATCAAAATCTTAAAGCTTACTACAGGAATATCCTGCACTGTTTGAAACTTCACAATTTTCAAGTCTTCACGATGGCAATTGTACATTATGAAGGTTGCAACCTCTTGCAATGAACGAAACTTCATGGACACCTTTTGGTGGATATAGTATTGCAATACATTAACAAAATATACTCATTCAATTTTCTAACTGATGATGAAAATTCTCAACAAAATATCTTCATATAAAAATATTGTTTACATAAATTTCTGAGGGTACCTTATCACGTCTTTCTGACGTTTTGTGTTTCCTTTGTTCAAGTGTCCAATTCTCGTAGAGATAATTCCGATCTTGGTTGGAGAGGTGGGTTGATGATTTGGACAACAGGCGACACATCCATATGTCGATCACTAGAAAGATTCTTGACATTGATTTCTTTCTCGTTCCGTGTCAACTCGTAGGTTGTAAGATTTCTTGTTTCATCCTGTAACTACAAATGTTTGTTTTATATATGATAAAATCAATTTCTCATATTATTTTAATGATACATTGTCACTTATTATCTTGTTAGCTTGTAATCGAGAAGTAAGTTCACCATATGGTAATTAATAATGATACATACATAGTATTTTTTTATAGTATGATACTATAATAGAATTAGCGCATTGAAATATTAAAATTTAAATGTCATGGGATTGTACCTCGTTCATCTCTAGAATATATTTGTTTTGACTTTGTTGATATTGTGGAAGCCTAAATGATGCATTCCAAATTTTCTAGACTTCATATGAGAGCAGATCACGACTCCTCCTTTTAGATAGAGGCTCTTTGCTTGATGATTCAAGTTGCTTCTGGAAAAAATATTAAATGCATGAATGTGCAATTTTTAATATTCAACTTAAAAAGGTAAATGATGATGTAATGAGTAATACAATTTGATTTAACTGAATTTCGTAGGATCCAATTAAATCAATAATATTAGTGTAGGGTTGAATTATCTATAGATATAGGGCTTAGTTACTTTATTCCGAATTGATCGATCTCAAAGATAAACAAAACGTAACGAGATTAGAATATCAAGAAACAATGAATATGTATAACAAAAGCTCTTGTATTATATTAATCTCAGATTACAAGTATGTAGGCATATTATGATACTATTGTGTCTGTGCCCTAATACAATATCTGATCAAGGTATTTATATGTGATAATCCCTATCTGTACAAGGAAACATAATCCATCTAGGACTCGGGGCATTGTCCTTCTTGGATTCGGAGATTAGCTTGGTCGCTGATGATTGCCAGATGAGATCGGATTGACCGGTATCGATGACCGAGCTACTAAATCGGCCCGACCCATATTCTCTTATCGTTCCAAGTTTTATAAGGGGTATAAAATAGCCCCCATCAGTACTCCCTCACTTCTTCGAGCGGAGAGGCAATCGAAGCTCGTAGAAGTATTGAGCTTTATTCAACCGATGTTTTATGAATTTTCCCTCATTAAAAACCTTACATGGAAAAAACCCTGTGGGAAAAAATCCAAAATAAGGAAAACAGTGCAACGTTCCATAAGCAGTTGTCTAGTTGTCTCCGAGACGTGTATTATTCTGACTCGAGGAGTCACCATTCTTCGTTTGGTGGCGGGAAAGTGAACAGTCGCGAAGGGACCAAAACGACATTTCGATTTCATATATATATATATATATATATATATATATATATATATATATATATATATATATATATATATATATATATATATATACTTTTCTAGTTTCACCCTTACTTTTTAATTTCCACCCTCTGTCTTTTAGCAGTAAATTCCCAAGTCGATAATTTTCTTAAACATCATATTTTTCGACCACTAAATCCGACAATCCCTTATTATGGCTTCTAATTCCAGAAATCCCTCCTCCTCATCTCTCGAGGATGTAATTCCAATTATCGATGTGGAGGCTTCCCAAAGTCCTCCTCCAGAACAAACGGAGGCTTCAGAGGTATCCATTCCTGAGAAGGATACGTTAGAGGTTGGTATCCTTTCCAATGCGGAGGTGGCCGCTAAAGCTAAAAAGGTCAAGGGTGCCAACCCTCAGGTTTCTGAACCGGTCGAAAGTCTCGTTTGCGCCTTTACCGAAGATAACTTTGGCTAGGTGCAGGAGAACTATAGCTAGTATTTTCCTGAAGGCTCTAAGATTTTCTTTCCGTCTCCTTCGGACAGGGTTACCACACCCCCAGAAGGTTGTCGCGCCTTCTATACTGCCCATTTCAATCATGGCCTCAGACTTCCGTTGTCTCCCTTGTTCTTGGAGATATTAAAAATCTTCTCCGTTTCTTTAACGCAGTTGGTCCCTAACATTGTAGCGTTTGTTGTCTCTTTTCTGTTCTGATGATCGCGAAAGGTCTTCAACCTTCCTTTAGGAATTTTTATCAATTATTTCGTTTTAATATTTCCAGTTCCTCAAATCATGTCTACTGTTTTACAAGCCAGAGATCTGGTCTTTCTATTTTTGACTCCCTTGTTTCCAGTAATTCTGACTGGAAATTCCTCTTTTTCTTTGTTCGTCCTCCAACTCATAGGATTTTAGCTGATGGGTCAAGAGAGCCTTTCACTTGGGACCATGATTCCAAATGGACTTTCGGTGGTCGCTCCGTTGAAGGCCAACTGATTCCCGATGACCCCAGCTTGCTGACCAGGATAAAGGAGATGCGTTTGGATAAATATCAATGCGCTGTCCTTATTGGGGAGGCCTTTCTCCGCAAAGCTGGCCTAAGTTCTCTCTCATACATTCCCCACTTCCACTTCTTCTAAATCACTTGGTAAGTTTCTTTATTATTTGTCATCTATTTTTTCTACCTTCAATTAATCATTATCTGTATCTAACTTTTGTTTCTCTTGTAGCTTCTATGGATGAAAATTTCAGACGTTCCAAGAAGGGTAAGATGGTTTTGTCCAAATCTACCAAAACGGCAGAGAATCATCCCATAGAGCAACGGGTTTCTCGAAAGAGAAAATTAGATCAAGATCTTGATTCTGACGATAACAGAGAAGAAACCCCGGAACTTTCCCATGAAGTCCCAAACGAATGCTCTTCTTCTCGAATTTCGGTGTCTACCTCCACTACTAGGACCGGTCAGGGATACCCTCCCCTGCAGCTCAGATCTTCTCTTCGAATTCGGGGCTGCCGATCATGGTCGTTACCTAATTCTTCTGGCTCGATGGCGAAGAGAAGGAAACATGTTTATAACTATTCAGGCGAGGAGCTCACCTTGCTGGGTGAGTCGTATCCTAAAGCTACGTTTGTTGAAATGATTGAGGATCCTCTTGTAGGGAAGAGAGCAACAGGTTACTCTGACCGTGATTCTCTGGTCAACGACGATAAGGAGAATGTTGCGGATAAAGCTACAAGATCTCTCCTGTTTTTACGCGTGATATCCAAAGGCTGCTTGGGAAGGATCCGTTGGAGAAGTTGGAAAAAGCTTCTCTTTCTTATGTCAGAGTAAGAATAGACAAATCATTCTCTAGCGTTCTTCTATTCCTCATTTATTTGAAAAGGCTTTATTTAATGTTCTGGTTATTTGCATTTTCAGGCTGGTACTTGTATGTTGTCTTCTATCTATGAATCTGCACTTCTAAGGCAGCAATGTAACTTCTTTGAAGAGAAAACCAAAGTTCTTCTTCAGAAGGTGGCTGATTTACAACAAAGTTCAACTGGTGCTGGTCCTTCTGCTTCCGCTTCTCGACGTTCTAAGGTTGGCGGCGATCAGGATTTGGGGACGGACAACCCTCACATAATAAGTAGTGTCTTGGAGGTAACATGTGCTCAAGAGCAAGCTGAACAATTAGCCAAGGATCTAGAGGATCGTCAAGTTCAAAACGCTACTCGTATCAGCGACCTAGAGTCTCAAGTCAATTGTCTTCAAGCTTCTTTAGAAGAGCACACGGAAGACCTCGACCTTGATGGTTTGGTCGATCGTTCCGGCATGAGCCCCAGGGAGAATGTTATTCGGGAATTCCTCAGTTCTCCGGTCCATACTGCTTTAGTTTATCAAAAGGTGGGTCCTCTCTTGGAGAGTACCTTCAAGAAAGCAGTTCATCAGATGGTTGCCTTGGGTTTGATTGAGGATCGAAGGAGGGAGTATTTCAGGGCCATTCAAATTAGTCTTGATCGTAATGGTCAGAATTATTCTTCTGATGATGTCCCGACGATGAATTTTGAGCATCTTCCTTTGGCGCATATGGTAAAAGAGTTCAGAGTTGCTTTGCCCACACCTCTTGCTGACATTGATCCTGCGCAGTATAATAATTTGAACGACCAGGAGGAAGAGGAAGATGATTCTGAGCCAGTAGATAATGACGAGCAGAATCAAGGCGGAGACGACCAGCAAAATCGGGGTGGAGGCGACCAGTAGTTCTAGGAAGATTAACCGTCACCCTATGACTTGTAATTTTACAATTTTATCCTTTGTACATGAGACAATTCACATTCCGTTCTTACGGTTTTACTTTATCTTTTTACTTGACATGTTTAGACATAAGACTTTATTTTATCAGTTTTATTTTGTTATATATATTCAAATTCTGCGCAACTGTTTAGTACTTAAGACAATTTATTTCGCGCTTCTTCCAGGTTGCACCGTGTCTTTTCCTTTAGTATAAATACTTGAGGTAAAAAGTTCTTCGCTATTTACTGTGCGTCCCCACTTTAGATAAAATATTCTCCCTAGTAGTTCGATTACTATCCTCGATATTTCAATCAATTCCTTAACTTTCCGAGAATGAGTTCTCTTTTCGGCAGTACTTCCAAGCGCTCTTCGCGTGACCATCAGAGGAATATTAGATCGAAAAGGTCCCGTACTGAGGGGCCTTCCACTGACCCCTTAGAACCCGGAGCTTCAGTCAGCTCGGGGGCACAAATGTCTAGTGTTATTCCGAGTGAGTTGAGCGGCACAGGCGATGCAACCGCTCACTCAAATATTTCACAACAAAACCCCTCTTTTTCCATTGATTTCCGAGAAGACCTTCTCCAGGTTGGGTTGCTTTTGGGGATATCTCTCTTGATGAACAAGCTGGAGAGATTCCCGTTTCGACTTCAGTGCATGATCTTCAAAGTCATGCTAATATTGACACAAGTCATATCAACCCTACTGCTGATTCAATCAATGTTCAAAGTCAGGTAGATAACGTTGCTGGGCCAGTCAGCAGTGGCTTATTCTAAGATCCGCCTATGGATAGTTCCAAAACGCAGCCTGTTACCCAAAGTTTTTCAGATTTTCTATTTTCCAATACTACTATAATAACTACTTCGGTTGAGGCCGGTGCTTCTTCCAGGGGTCGGACCGAGCATAGGTCAGGTCGGGCAACTAGAATTTCTGCCTCGGGGAAAGAATTTTATGTGGGTCCCCATGCCAGTTGGATGATCGCTGTATTAAGGAGCAAATTAGTGACATAATGGAGTCTGATCTCCTTGTCCTAACAAAATCCCACTCGATTCTATTCTGACTGGTTTAGGTGAGCCTAATGCTTTGTCATGGGATCTTGGTCTTAGTACCTTCTACCTGACGAGCTGAAGAAATATGAGGGTATTTCCAGTCTTCGCCTCGTTCAGTCCCTTTTCAAGCTTTTCGAGCAGGTAGTTATTTATAGCCATTGTTCTTTTATTGCTTAAATTGCTTATTGATTACACTTTCCATTCTTACAGGGGAAGTACTTTTCCTTGCAATTAAGTGCCCAGAATGATGAGATGTGGTTTAACAAAGAGAGCATGAGGTATCGACTGGATGTGGAGGTGGCCAAGACCGACAGACTCACTCTTAAAAATCAACTCCTTAATGAGGATATCCAAAAGTTATGTGATGAAAAGTTGGTTCTTCAAAAGGAGAGGGATGACCTTGCTCAGTTGAATGCCAATCTGGAGGAGTCTCGTCGAGGAGCTTTTGATGAAGGCTATGATCAAGGTTATCAGAAGCGCCAGGAAGAGCTGGTGGCGTTTTTGGACACGCCGACTCCAAGAAAAAGTGCTACCTCGACCAGGCCTTGTGGTTCTAATCAGCGTTAAAGTTTTTTAGCTAGCCTTTCACACCTTTTTTTTTTATTATAGTAGGAGAATGTTTGTTTAAGTAATATAATTTCACTAGCATTTTTGTACAAACTCCTTGTTTTGGTGTACATATATATTCTCTAACTTCAATCTTTATCGAAAAGTAATTTTATTACTTAATCAAGTAGACATAAGTTGTTATGAAACTGAAGGGATACTGACCAATTCACTGCTTAACAAGGTTTTATCTCCTTGCCATTAAGTTTTCCAAGCATAGAGCTTTATGAAAGATTATCTACATGTCTTAAAGCTTTAGTAGTCCTCTAGGAACGTCTTCCAGATTTTCTCGAAACTGTGAATGAAAGGACATTATGAATGTTTGACGTAGCATATGCTCTCAATTGAGGGATTGTTGTTGGGCAAGGTATTAAATCTTTGTCGGCCAGACATAAATCTTTATACTAGGTCAAGCAAACCTCTTTCCTTCGTAGTTGAATTGACTATGCTTTGATTAATGCGTCACTACTCTTCATTCCGAGTTATATCAGTGATGTGGGTAAAAGGTTTTGCTGGACTTCGTATAAATTACTTACAACACTTTTCGGAACTATTTTCTAAGTGCTTGAACTGTGTCGATCAACATTATTGGTCGGAAACAAGTATGATATCGTTGTCGATTAGACATGAGTCTTTCTTGGGATTTGAGAATTTGCTTGTAATGTGTTCTTGTTTCAATAAACACGACGTTTCATCTTTTCTCTGTTATAATGTTTTATGCGCTTATAAATACGCGGAGGGGCGTCACAAGGTACTTCAGATGGATTCTAACATGTTGATCCCCGTTCTTAGTTATGAAGAAATAGCTCATGAGATCTTTTGTCAAACCAAATGGCGCGTTAGGTTTCTGAGATGCCTTTTCTACTTTTGTTTGGGTGGAATTGGAAAAATGGAGGATCCATCATTCTTCAGGGAATCCATTGTATCTAAACCAGTTTTAACGGAAAGTTGGTCAATTAATCAAAAGGGCCAACACTACTCTTCCTCGGTATTCCGTTGGATTATGGCGGTTACCGTATGTGAGAGGGGTGAAGTTTTGTTATTATTTTCTTCATCCGGCGACCTTGCAAAAGCCCTTGTTGAAAATTATGCCCCTTTGATCGAGGGTGCATTACTAGGGGGTAGTGTCCTTTTATGATCAAGGGAGCTACTTCATTTTTAAGGCTCTGATCTCCAGAGGTGTAGCAGCAAGTCGAATATTAGTCAATGGAAGTTGTAGGATAATACTAGTCCTTTGTACTAGTTGTAAAATCTGATGTAGTAGGAAAGCTTGTCCTGTAACATTGCCGAATGCAATTTCATAATAAAATTGTTCCTGATCTCGATATACCGTATTCATTTCTCATTGACGATTTATGAACTCTTGTTTAATCTATAATCAAAATTTCACCTCAATACTGACAGTTGTTGTAAGTTAATCTAATCATCGCTAACTTATATGAAAATATGTAGTCCGCATTTCATGTCTGATGTACAACCGAGTCATGTAAGTCGTTAGAACTTGATCGAAAATTTATCCTTGATATATTATCTTAACAGTTCATCCATGTGTCCGAATTTTGACTTTGTCGGGGATTTAGGCCTATCATCCATGTCGATAATTGATCGTCTGGCGTTTCTAGACATTATTTTGTCTTTTATGAAGATCTATATAAAGTCGAGTCCTAGGGATTTTATTCTTCTAATATATGAACCCTTGTTTTCTTCGTAATCAATGTACCTGTGTACAGATTGTGAATTTCATATTCCCTAAATAAAGAAACCATTATACGTATCATGCCATCATGCCGAATATTTGGTATGGGAGGAATTGGAAAATGTAGAACCGTTACTTAGATCCAGTTGGTCAAGACCTCCTTAAGAAATTATTTGGAATACGAGGCAGTGACGAGTTCATCTGTCTTATTAAGAAAGACGGCTGCTCTTAATACTTTGTCAGATTTCTCGGACTGTAGTAAGAGAGCTGGATTATGTGTTATTGGGTTCACATAAGTTTTCAAAACGATCCACTATTTCGCATTCTCAGCATTTTCGCTATGTACGAAATCGTAATAACAACGGATCTGGTAGTTTGAGTAGTGATGCCTTCTTCTATTCCGTTTTAGTCGACCTATCGAAAGGTCGCTGATCGATCTTGACATATTAATCGTTTCAATTCCAGTCGTTCATTTTCATCGAGTAGTTTTATTGACTTACCTTTCTGTCGTTCCAACTTACTCGCATTAAATGCAGGGAGTTAGTAAGTCCATTTCTCGCCTGTTGATTTAATTAGTCCCCATCCGTAGGATCAACTTAGATATTCCTATAAATAGGTAACAACTCATTTACCATTTTCACTCATACCGTACAGATGGAAAATTCAGTTTCCTCAAGCTTCATTTTGCCGAGTGATCCCAAAATCATAAAAAATCGCATTACCACGATTATTCGTATCATATTATTCAATCAATGTCTTGCCTAGTGCTAACTCTGCCTTAGTCTTCAAAAGGTTGGAGTCCGTGGTATTTGTTAGCACATGGAGGGTTCATATCTACCGGGCATCCTCTTTCTTGGAGGTTACCTCCGGAGTACTTCCCTGCTCGGGTGTGCTGGTAAATTTTCACTTTCACGGAGGTCCGCACGGGATCTCGCTTTGGACGAACAACTGCAGCAATCTCTCAAGCGGGATCTCATTTTGGTTGAATGACCGCTACAAGATATCAGGCTTTTTAGAGGTTGTCTGACCAATAGGGGCATAGATCTTCCGAGCCGGGCCGTCGAACCAAGGAAGTCGACCATCCTGAGCAGCATGCTTCTTAGGTGGTTGAAGAAGATTGTCGAGGTACTAAGGAGGAGATCGATGTTTCCGTGGACATTTTCGTGGGAGGTTCCAACATATTGAATAGAATTTTCTATTTTTGTACTTGTAACCACCTGTAAAGCGAAAGATATACTTGTGTACAAATGATTTCAATAAAATCTTTATATTCTTCACCATTGTTGCATATGTTTTTATTTACAGTGTTGATCATCATATCGACTGCAATAGTTGGTTTTAACCCTTGTTAATTCGTAGTATGGAGATCGCTGAGTGTTTTACCAACCTAGTCGGTCTTACTCAATTTATTACTTAGGTTTCTTACCAATAGTTGGTTTAACCCTTCTTAATCCGTAATTTTGGAGGTCGCTGAGTGTTTTACCGACCTAGTCAGTTTTACTCAATTCAGCACTTAGGTTTTTTACCAATAGTAGGTTTAACCCTTGTTAATCCGTAATTTTGGAGGTCGCCGAGAGTTTTATCGACCTAGTCGGTTTTACTAAATTTAGCACTTAGGTTTTTTACCAATTATTGGCTTTAACCTTTATTGTTCAATATTTGTAGATCGACGAGTGTTTACCGACCCAATCCGTTTTACTCTGTCAGTACTTAGGTTTTTTTACCAATTATTGGCTTCAACCCTTATTGTTCGATATTTGTAGATCGACGAGTGTTTCCCGACCCAATCGGTTTTACTCTGTCAGTCCTTAGGTTTTTTTACCAATTATTGGCTTTAACCTTTATTGTTCGATATTTGTAGATCGACGAGTGTTTACCGACCCAATCAAAATTTAACTCTTTCAGTCCTTAGGTTTTTTTTACCAATTATTAGCTTTAAACTTTATAGTTCGATATTTGTAGATCGACGAGTGTTTACCGACCCAATCGGTTTTACTCTGTCAGTCCTTAGGTTTTTTACCAATTATTGGCTTTAACCTTTATTGTTCGATATTTGTAGATCGACAAGTGTTTACCGACCCAATCGATTTTACTCTGTCAGTCCTTAGGTTTTTTAACCAATTATTGGCTTTAACCTTTATTGTTTGATATTTGTAGATCGACGAGTGTTTTCGACCCAATCGATTTTATTCAGTCGATTTTAGGCCATGGAACTAATTATTGGTTTTAGCCTCTTCAGCGAAAATGGGTATCATATTTTTTGAAAAATATTTTGAAGAATCATGCAAAAGCTTTTCATTGCATTTTATTGAATAGTTGGTAGAATCAAAATAAAAGATAATTACCACGTAAATAAAGACAAAAATAAAAGAATAACTCTAAGGAGTATTTCACTAGCGTCCATAGTATCTCCTTAGGTTGACAGCATTCCAAGTTCTAGGCAAGGGTGTTCCATCCATGTGCGCGATCTTGTACGAGCCCTTTTTCCTACAGCAATGACGATGTAAGGTCCGTCCAATTTTGTTGCAATTTTCCCACATGTTTGGAGACCTCCACCTTTTTCAGTACTAAGTCCCCTTCCTTAAAGGAACGTATACGTACCCTTTGATTGTAGGCTTTTTCAATGTTGGACTTGGTGACTTGTAAGCGTACTGCAGCTTTTTCTCTTAATGACTCAGTTAGGTCGATATCGTTCTTTCTAGTCATTTCATTCTCTTCGCTTTCATACATCTCAATCCTCGGGCTTGGGATCAAAGCTTCGACTGGAATAACAGCTTCTGAACCATAAACTAAACTGAAAGGGGTATCGCCGGTGGAGGCTTTTACAGTTGTTCGATTTGCCCAAAGTACTCCCGGAAGTTCATCCAACCATTTTCCCTTTGCTGCCCCCAGTCTTTTTTCTAGGGATTTAATTATCTCACGGTTAGCCACCTCAGTTTTACCATTCGCTCTTGGGTGTCCTACCGAGGTAAAGTTCTGTTGAATTCCAAATTTCGAGCACCAGTCCAGTACTTGTTTCCCCGCGAATTAGGTTCCATTATCGGATATTAAGACTCGAGGAATGCCGAATCTACATACTATAAATTTCCACATGAAATTAATAACTTGAAATTGTGTGATTCGTGCCAGAGCTATACATTCTATCCATTTGCTGAAATATTCCACCGCTACAAAATCATAGCTTTTCTTTGACCTGGCAACTGGGAAAGGCCCCACGATGTCGATTCCCCATTTATCAGAATGACAGCATACAGGTATGGGGTGCATCTTTTCAGCCGGTTGGTGAGTTATGTTTGCATGAATCTGGCAGTGGTGGCATTTCTTCACATAGTATATAGCATCGTTGTTCAGGTTTGGCCTATAGTATCCTGTTCGTAGACATTTTAAGGCCAACGCTCTGGCCCCACTATGATTTCCTGCTTCCCCTTCATGCATCTCCCGAAATATCTCCGGGACTTGGGGTTCGGAAATGCATTTTAGTAAAATTCCAGAGACCGACCTCCTGTAAAGCTTTCCGTCTAGGATCGTGTACCTAGGTGCTCGGTAGTTTATTTTTCGAGTTGTATTCTGGTATGTGGGCAAGGTTCCTTCCAAAAGATATTTCATCGTGGGAGTCATCCAACTTTCTTCCACAACATCAATTTCCATCACCTCGGTGATGGGTGTGTTCTCGATATCAATCGCTGGGGTGTTCGAGAGCAGCCAAGTGATTACCCTTTCTGTTCGACCATCTCTAGACCCCGTGAATCGTGAGAGCTAGTCCGCCCACTTGTTTTCCGAACGTGGCACATTCTGTATTTCGAACTTGTTGAATTTCTCTGCCCGTTCTTTTACCCTAGCGAGTACTTTACCATGTTGTACTCCTTTGCCTCGTAAACTCCTTCTATCTGTCATTGGACCAATTCCGAGTCAGTTAACACTTTTAGGCTTCTGATGTTTGCCTTTGCCGCCGTCTCCATTCCTACAATAAACGCCTCGTACTCTGCCTCATTATTGGTCACCATGAAGTCTAAAGTTATTGCATAGTTCAAATCGTTGATCCCGGCTCCGCCTCCTTCTCTATGTGAGGCACCGTCGACATACATTAACCAAGTAGGATTTTCGACAATCATAATATCTTTATCACAACTGGTGAGGTTGGAGCTTCGAAGAGGAAGCCAGCAAGTACTTGTGCCTTAATTGCAGTTCTTGGTCTATACTCCATTTCAAATTGTCCTAATTCGATTGCCCATTTGATTAATCTCCAAGAGATCTCTGGTTTTGCCAGAACCTGCCTCAGTGGTTGATTCGTGAGTACGACCATCTTATATGTTAGAAAATATGGTCGATGCTTCCTAGCAGCGACCACCAAAGCTAAAGCAAACTTTTCTATCTCTAAGTAATTCTTTTCAGCACCTTGTAACAATTTACTTAGGTAATAAACATGCTTAAGTTCTGGCCCCTCTATCTTTACCAACACCGAGCTTATTGCTACCTTGGAGATGGATATGTATATGTATAATGGTTGTCCTTCAGTCGGCTTGGATAATAACGGCGAGGAAGTCAGATATTCCTTTAATTGGTTAAAGGCTTGATCACACTCTTCAGTCCACAAAAAGTTCTTTGCTTTTCTTAAGTTTTGAAAGAACGGCAAACTTCTGTTTGCTGACTTGGATATGAACCTGCTCAGTGCCACAATCTTTCAGACTAAGCTCTGTACTTGAGAGATTGTTCTAGGCGGTTTCATTCCAGTTATGGCCCTGATCTTTTCGGGTTTGCTTCGATTCCCAGTTGATGAACCATATATCCCAGGAATTTTCCCGACTTGACTCTGAAAGTGCATTTAGCGGGGTTCAGTTTCATATGGTATTTTATCAAAATCCTGAAGCATCAGTCCAGGTGTTTGACGTGATCAGCTTCGTTCATGCTTTTTACCAGCATGTCGTCTACGTAAATTTCCATTATTTCTCCAATTAACTCCTTAAACATTAAGTTAACTAGTCTTTGGAAAGTCACCCCTTCTTTTCTCAATCCGAAGGGCATTACACTGAAGCAATACACCCCTTGCTCTGTGATAAATGCGGTATTTTCCTGGTCTTGTTCATTCATATAGATTTGGTAAAATCCTAAGGCATCCATCATGCTAAAAATATCGAATCATGCTGTTGAGTCGACCAATAGGTCGATTCTTGGGAGTGGGTAAGGATCCCGTGGACATAACTTGTTGAGGTCGGTAAAAGCGTTACACATTCTCCATTTATTGTCATTTTTATCCCCCTTTGCTACTAAGACTACGTTGCACAACCATTCTGAAAAATGTATTTCCCAAATTTGTTATACCTTCAGCAATCTCTCAACCTCGGCTTTGATTATTTTATCTTTCGTAGGCCCATGGTTCCGCTTCTTTTGTCTTGCCGGTTTCGCCATTGGATCTATCCTGAAGGAGTGAGTAATGATTCTTGGGTCAATGCCCTCTATGTCATCAGCACTCCATGCAAAGACATCAGAATTATCTCTAAGGAGATTTTCTAGCATAATTTCTCCTTCCAGACTGAGTTCGGTCCCTATCCTGGTCGTTTTTAACGGGTCACCTTGCACTAGCATGATATCCTTGTGTTTGGGTGGCTTAACGGTTAAATCGACCGTCTCTTTCCCCTTTCGATCTATTTTGTCCGTACTGGGGATCTCGATTTCAGTCCTCATGACGTCATCCTCGAGTTTCCTTTTAGCTGGATTAAAAGACTTCGACCTATTTCCCATTGCCAGGGAGGTGTTGTAGCAATCTCATGCCATGCAATGATCGTTCACAATTTCACCTATGCCGAAAGCGGTTGGAAATTTTATCTTCTGGTTGTATGTAGATACTACGGCTCGAAAGAGATTGTGCGCCGGTCGTCCTAGTATTGCGTTGTATGCAAACGGCGTTTCTATGACCAGGAATTTTATCATCTTTACTGCTCGCTCGGGTCATTTTCCTAATGAAACGCTCAAATTTACTGTCCCCGAAGGGATTATTTCTGATCCTCCAAATCCTATTAACGGAGTGCTACTTTTTGTAGCGTTATTTCTCTCAAATTAATCTGCGTTAGAACCTCCCTAGAAATAATGTTCGTCGAGCTGCCATTATCGATTAATATTCTTTTCACATTGTAGTTTACTATTTCAATTGATACCACCATTGAGAAGTCGGGATTGTCTTCTTTCGTATCCCAAATGATGATACGTGGCACCTCACTTTCATTAAAACTAATGGGCTGTTCCTTCGGAGCTTTGCTTTCAACAGTCCATATCTCCCTCGGGATTCCAAAGCTTCCTTCTATCGACCTGGCAGTTCTTCGGCGGGCATTACGACTATCTCCCCCTGCTGGCCCCCCGAAGATAGTATGTATGGTACCGTTGACTTGGTCATTATTCATATCTTGAGGTGGACCGTTATTAGGGGTTCTCCTCGGCGAGGTTCTTCTTTGATTAGGAGTTAGAGGGCTCCGGGTTCTATTTCTTTTTCTCCCATTTCATTCAACGTAATGGTCCAATTTTCCTTCTTCGATCAGTCTTTCGATTTCCTGCTTCAGATGAAAACAGTCCTCAGTTCGATGTCAATGAGCCCGATGATATCGACAATATAAGTTATAATTCCGAGCTCCTGGCTTGGCTTGTGTAATTCTTTTTGCTGGTGGAATCCAATTGTTTCTTTCGAGTACCACTAAGATTTCTTCTACAGGGACAGTCAGTTTGGGGTATTCCACATGGTCCACCCGATTTCTTTGAGGTAGTTCAGCCGATCTTGGTCTGGCATAGACATTAGGTCTTTTGTCCCGATCGTTTCGATTATAATCCAATCTTTGGACAATGTTCCCTTTCCTAAAGGACCGATCAAAATCTGTTGGTCTCTATATAGGAGCCTTATCCTGTCGCCTTAGTCCGGAGGTCGAACCCTTGCTTCTGTTTTTATCTTTAAACGAGTTCATCTCCTCTTGGATCATATACTTTGATGCTATGGTCATTATATCAGCGAATGTCCTTGGTTGTTTTCGACTCAAGGAATTCCCAAATTGCTTGTTTTTTATGAGGTCGAATAGAATGGAGATTATGTAATCGATATTTGGCAAATCGATCTTAAGTAGCTCCACATTGAATCTAGCCAACCAGCTTCTCAAGGACTCCCCCTCTTGTTGATTGTTGGTTCCCAGGTAACTCATAGGGAGCTTTTGTCTCTTCTGGCTTGCAAATTGTTGAGTCAGTTTGTTGCATAGCTCACGAAACTAAATTTGGAGTTGGTATGTTGTTTTACAAACCAATCAAATGCCAATCCTTCGAACGTTGACCATCAACTTGGCGTTAAATTCGGCAGAATGTGCGTATAGATTCATTATGTTCGTAAAGCAGAATATGTAGTTATCTGGGTCAATCGTTCCATCATAGCGAGGTAATAGTCCCGGAACTTGTCCTGATGACTGCGCTTCCTTGATTTCCCTGCAGAAAGGGGAACATGCAGCTAGGCTTTCCTCGACTTCCGTTTCTTGCCCATGGATGCTGGATAACCATTAATGGTTGGTTTAGACGTTCTTGTACCATCCTTTTAATGTCTCTTTCCGAGATACAGACGGTCTTTGGTTGATTGGGGGTCGGATCAACGAGGTCGTCATCGATAGGTATTATAGTATTTTCTTTCGACCCCTGATGAACCGGATGGGCAGGGAGTTTTGTCCGGTTTGTTCTCCTTCGGACATGGTTGTCAATAGGTTTTGCATTGCTCCTTTGTTGAGTAGCTAGAGATTGCTGGTCGGTCCCAGGACTGTCGGCCTGTTCCGATACATGGTCGACTTGCTTTTGAGCTCTCCTGCCTTGTTGCGCCTGAGTTGCCCTTAAATCTTTGGGCTCCTGTTCGAGAATTGTCTGCCCCCCTGGACAAAGGGAGTTAACCGATAGCGCGATCTGTCTTAGTTTTTCTTCCCTTTCTGACAACGGGATGGGAATCGTGGCAACCCTAGGACCCAGAGGTGCTGGATTAACTGCAGCATCCTGTTGTCCCGGTGGGATTTGGTCGCTAACCTGCTGGCGTTCGTGATGATCTGATATACGATTGTCTTCTTGCTGATTATAGACCTCGTTGCCGATCGGTTCATTGTTTGTCATATCATTTGGCAAACCGTCCGATGGCACTTGCTGGTGTGTTGTGTTACAGCTAGTCTCGTTGCGTGCGTTCTTCCTTGGGCGAGCCATTTGTCTATCGAATAATTAACTCAGCCCCTCGGTGGGCGCCAACTGATTTAATTGAATTTCGTAGGATCCAATAAAATCAATAATATTGGTGTAGGGTTGAATTATCTATAGATATAGGGCTTAGTTACTTTCTTCCGGATGGATCGATCTCAAAGATAAACAAAACGTAACGAGATTAGAGTATCAAGAAACAATGAAATGTATGGCAAAAGCTCTTGTAGTATATTAATCTCAGATCACAAGTATGTAGGCGTATTATGATACTATTGTGTCTGTGCCCTAATACATTATCTGATCAAGGTACTTATATGTGATAATCCCTAGCCGTACAAGGAAACATAATCCAACTAGGACTAGGGGCATTGTCCTTCTCGGATTCGGAGATTAGCTTGGTTCTGATGAATGCCAGGTGAGATCGGATTGACCGGTATCGATGACCGAGCTGCTAGATCGGCCAGACCCATATTCTCTGATCGTTCCAAATATTATAAGGGGTATAAAATAGCCCCAATCACAATTGTAGCAATCAATTCTACTGTAATCATGAAGGTTTTCTATTTCTAAGTTATTTTATGGTTTTGTATATAAGTTTAAAGTTTTGCAAATTAATTAGAAAGGATAAAAAAATATATAATAAAATAAAATCATATCGAACATTATATTTTATGTATTGATTAATACCCAATTCCTTTTGATTTTGTCAAAATAAAGAAAAAATAGAACCACAAGGCCTTACTAAATTTCCAACCATGAATATATAATTTTGTGCCATCTCCGTCACTAAATAAAGTCCATTATTAATGGATAGAAATATTAGACAAAGAATATGAGCTTGCATTACTTTCTATATATTGAACATAAATTATTCAGATTTAATTAACACTATTAAACATTATTTAAACCTCCTAGGATGATGAAATTTCAATAAAAATTCTAGAATTTTGTTCTTATTTGTAATATGCTATGAGAGTCGAAGGAAATAACAAACTATGTCCAAAGCTAAATAAAAATCGAGGCTTCATAATTGAAAACTACCATTGGTGGTGCCTTGTTTTCTTGTAGTGCAGAAAATAATGGATTTTCATAGAAAATTTTGTTTGAAAGAGCAAAATTAGAAAAGAAAAAATGGTAGGAGTACCACAGGCTCAACTTATTATATGAAATTGGTTCCGGTGACATCACAGTCCCAAAAAATCAGAAGTCAGACTTGGTGAGTTCTGCAAGAAACAATTAAAGCTCATGAGTTCACTTTTTATTTTCATGATTGAACTACTGTATATCATATCTGCATAAATTGGAAACAATAACAAAACTCGAATCCGGCAAAATTTTATGTATAAAATAAAGTAAAATTCTGATAAAGTAAGAACGGAAAGATGACTAGACACTACAAATTAAATTCAACGTAAAATTGAATTTTGGTTGTTGAGATTGGGATGAAGTACAAAAAATATAACCAAATTAGGTTTTCTCTTTTCTTTCCGTTTTCTGATTTAGTGTTATCATATTCCTTTAATAACAATTTTGAAGAGACATATATGTTTCACTTGAATAAAATGTAGGAAAAAAGAATGCAAAAAGGAAAATTAACAGAAAATGATTACGTAGTTTATTTTTTATCATACCTTTGCTATTTCAGAATTTTCGGACATTTCAATGTATAAAAAATTCTACAGATCTCTTTTGTGATGTGCTTGTAGAGTGTGTGTTGTGTAAGACAAAACATGACAATTGAAATGGGTTTAAGAAGACATAAAATTGATTCTTATCCAATAAATTGAAATGGTCTTGTTCATTCATATAGATTTGGTAAAATCCTAAGGCATCCATCATGCTAAAAATAGCGAATCCTGCTGGGGAGTGGGTAAGGATCCCGTGGACATAACTTGTTGAGGTCGGTAAAATTGTTGCACATTCTCCATTTATTGTCCTTTTTATCCCCCTTTGCTACTAAGACTACGTTGCACAACCATTCTGAAAAATGTATTTCCCGAATTTGTTTTGCCTTCAGCAATCTCTCAACCTCGGCTTTGATAATTTTATCTTTAATAGGCCCATGGTTCCGCTTCTTTTGCCTTGCCGGTTTTGCCATTGTATCTATCTTTAAGGAGTGAGTAATGATTCTTAGGTCGATGCCCTCTATGTCATCAGCACTCCATGCAAAGACATCAGCATTATCTCTGAGGAAATTTACTAGCATAATTTCTCCTTCCGGACTAAGTTTGGTCCCTATCCTGGTCGTTTTTAACGGGTCACCTTGCACAAGCATTATATCCTTGTGTTCGGGTGGCTTAATTGTTAAGTCGGCCATCTCTTTCCCCTTTCGATCTATTCAGTCCGTACTGGGGATCTCGATTTCAGTCCTCATGACGTCATCCTCGAGTTTCATTTTAGCTGGAGTAAAAGACTTCGACCTGTTTCCCATTGCCAGGGAGGTGTTGCAGCAATCCCATGCCATGCAATGATCATTCACAATTTCACCTATGCCAAAAGCGGTTGGAAATTCTATCTTCTGATGGTATGTAGATACTACGGCTCGAAAGAGATTGTGCGCCGGTCGTCCGAGTATTGCGTTGTATGCAAACGGCGTTTCTACGACCAGAAATTTTATCATCTTTACTGCTCGCTCTGGTCGTTTTCCTAAAGAAACACTCAAATTTACTGTCCCCGAAGGACTATTTCTGATCCTCCAAATCCTATTTAGCGTTATTTTTCCCAAATTAATCTGCGTTAGAACCTCCAAATCTTAATTATTTGAATATTGGCTATGAAAAGTAAAATGGCATAAAATAACTTGGTATTTTAGGTTAAGTAATTAATTGACATATTCGTAGCTTATGCGCTCTCGTCATTTATTTCTGCTTGATTTTGAAGAAGTTTAAGCGTTACAGTTTCCTCTCCATCAAAACCCCTAGTGCAAAGCAATTCACGTTACATGCGAATATATGGGTTTTTATCTATTGTTGATTACAAGGAAGAGATGTCCAAGAATAATTTGAAAACATAGTACTTAATTAGAAACACATCTATTTTGATAGGGAAAACAAAATTTGTATATGAATACAGCAAGAATTACCCGATGGGGCTCAGATTGGTGACATCAAAAGATAACCATGTAAGACCTTGAATTCAGATGGTCAACAAAAGAACAATACTCAGGTCCGGGGAAGTTGAACAAACCCTTGTCGCATATATGTACGAGATATTTCTCGATTACTATTCGGATTTGTCAAATGATTTCGGCATAATAAGTCTACATGAGATTTGGGATTTATATAAGCCACATACCATAGTTTCACCATATATAATACTTCTATATCATTATCGTTATTGTACACACATACAAATTTACTTGCAAGTTTCATCAAATTTAGTAAAATAGCATATATATTATATTTAAATTATGTTATGTTACACTAGATAAGGCAACTTTTTCTTTTTTGCTTTCATTCATAAATCAAACAAAATAGGACCATGTAAACCGCAAAGTTAATGATATTTTTTTGTTATTTGATGTAATGGATTTCCCACAGATTTTTACTTTTTGATTAATATTAAATAGACCATAAAATATTTTCATCAAATTCAAAACACATGCAATACAAATTTCAAAATGAGTGTTGATAATTAGATTGTGCAATCTATGACAAAGGGATTTAGCAAAGTACTAATTCTCAAATTAAATGATAAAAAAAAAAAAAGTTTGGCAATGTAGTATTTATTTTACAAGAAAAATGGAATTATGAAAATAGTTATAATAACTTATTGAGCTACTAAAAACATTAGAGAGAATCTCAAGCTCCTCTTCATTTTCTTCATTATATTTTCCAATAGTTAGAATGCACATATCCAATAATAAATAATCCATTAAATGAATCATAATTTAAAAAAAAAAAACATAAGATAAATATAAACTGACAAGTTCTTAAATTTATTTAAAATATAGAACATATCAAATTGATAAATATAATCTTCAACATACTTTGTTCAACATTCTTCATCATGATGAACCTTATTCATCTTGATCCTTCTATTTCGTATCCTATAAAATTATGGTTTTTATTAGAGAAATCATAATACTTGGAAAATTAATAAACCATATACATAAGTCTTGATTAATTACAATTATAAATTAATATCAATGATATCAAAATCTTAAAGCTTACTTCAGGAATATCCTGCACTGTTTGAAACTTCACACTTTTCAAGTTTTCACGATGACAATTGTACATTATGAAGGTTGCAACCTGTTGCAATGATCGAAAATTCATGGATACCTTTTTGTGGATATAGTACTGCAATACATTAACAAAATATACTCATTCAATATTCTAACTGATGATGAAAATTCGCAACAAAATATCTTCATATAAAAATATTGTTTACATAAATTACTAAGGGTACCTTATCACATCTTTCTGACGATTTGTGTTTCCTTTGCTCAAGTGTCCAATTCCCCAACCGCTCTCGTAGAGATAATTCAGATCTTGGTTGGAGAGGAGGGTTGAGGATTTGGACAACAGGCAACACATCCATATCGGTACAAAGAAGGTCTTCCATATTGTAACATCCCTACTAAAGCAATTAATTGAAGTGGTAGAAAAATAAAGATTTATTATTAAATAGTTTATACAATTTTCATAAGTAAATAGGTGAAACAAAGTTTCACCAAACAAGACTTAAGGTAAGAAAAATCTAGACAAGAAAATTTTTACCCCAACCTCTTAACATTATTACAATAAAGCCATTCTTCCTTCCTATTTAAGATAAGTATAGAGTCATTGAACAAAGCATACTTTCCTCCAAATCAGTTAAGAAAACGTCCATAAGAGCTTAAGAACTCTGGGAAGAAATAGAAGCAAGTCAAGGTAAGAATTCTTCTCCTAACTTATACACCTGAAGTTCTTCTCTTTTATACCTAATATCTAACTGAAAACTTTTGATTCTAGTTAATATTTGAATCAATTTAATGTTGGAAAGAAGTAGGTTCATGTCTTGTATCAATCCACCACTTACAAAGGAAGTTATTAAGGTAAACTTACAATCTACACAATTTTGCGCAGTGTTATTGTTTAGCCTATAAGTTGAGCTCGGTTTGGAATTTTTAGAATATGTTTGTTGGGTTGGAAAGAAGACAAAATTTGGTGTGTTCAAGTAGTGTTTTGGTCTGCCATGTCCAGTTCATATGCCGGTGGTGGCTCGATTTCAGAAAAGCTTAAACAGGGGAGTTAAATCCAGTAGGACTGTTTTGGGGTTTTTAGTGTTTATGTTTATTTTTTACTCATCTTAAGACATAATTTTACTTTTCATAACCTTATAATATCTTCTGTTAATTTATGGCTTTTATGTTATGAAAAAAGGCTAACCTTTGTATTTACCTTCTATTAACTAGTTGAAAAGAGAAAGTTTTAATCATCCTATCATGAATTCCTTTTGAACTTCTGCTGGAAATTTTGACATTAATATACTATTGATTCTGACCATTTAAAATTATGTCCTTCAATTTAATGAAACTACTTTGAGTTAGGAAACCATAGGATTTTGTTTCAGGTCATTCCATCACATAAATAAAAAGTTATTCAAACAATAAGCTTTGCTGCCAACACTAAAAGTAAAAGCCGACTAAATGAGATGGTTTGTTTGTTCATTTATTTACACTATCTGAAACTCCTAGGCTTATAGTTCCATTATTCTTAGTTTACTTCAAGTTTAGTGATGATTATAATATACTACAAATTTTAATAAGTGCTTATTTAAATTAGGTCGGGAGAATACGATCGAACCAAGTTAACAAGATAGAATTGAACTTCTGGTGAGGCTTCTCGTTCTTTCTTCAGCCCTCTTGGCACACCGCCCTGAGAACAAGAACAACTTTGATATTCTAAATTTCATATTATTCCAAAGCACAAACTCATTCCATTATATATATTTTCTACTTTCTGACTTTATTGAGCCCGTTCTTGATATAACATGTTCATGTTGATTCTGATTGTGCTTCACACCTATTTTGACATTTCAATGACATCCCTCATTTCTTTCATTTGATCTAGTAGGTAATATTATCCCGAGTTATGGATTATGTCTATCTTTTGTTATGTTACTATCACCCTTGGGGACGCCCTTGGGAAGTTGGGCCCTGGGACTAACAAAGTTGACGGCTGGGCGACATCGGGTCGTCGGTATATGATCTCTTTGATTAGTACCCCTATGTGGTTTAGTTACGGGTAAGTGATCCGAACTGAACTGACATGCACCCGGGCATGTCCTCTGTTTTTGTTTGGCGAGGTCGCTCCTCGTAGGGAGGTATAAGGTGGATAAGATTTGTACTTGATTTTTTTTTTTTGTTTACTGAGTAAGAACATGAAATTCTGAATTTCGTTCTCCTTACTTCTTGATCATATAAATAATGCTTCATATACTGTCTAATTTTTCTATTCCTTTCTAGTTCACTATCCATATTCTTGTTAATACGTATATAACTTTGTTTTGGTATCACAATTCCTCACTAAGTCAAACAAGACTCACACCTCTTTCAATTGTTGTTCTTTTCTCGGACTGACTTTGGAAACTAAGAATCAAGAGATGAAGAATGCGAGATAATTGTTGAGTTTCATAAGTCATATATATAAACACTTTATCATCATATGTTAGTTTTCAACATATTAAGTGCTAAGTTTGGATTCTCTTTTGGATTGTAATACGTAAAGTAGAAGAAAGTGACTGATATGCGTTACTTTAAATATGAGTCACTCTTTGTTTTGAAACTCTGTAAGTCTAGAACTTCCGCTGTGTAGATTGTAATTATAGTACTTATCTTATAACATGGAATGTTCTGTTAGAATTGACACACGACCAATTCAATTAAATCGACATTTACATATGTTAAGTCAATTGAGCTAGTCGGGCGTCACAGAGTGGTATCAGAGCGACAAGCTATAAGTCAGGGATATGATTCTTGGAAAATAAGGTTTGTTAAACATAGATAGTAGATTCTGATTGATTATTTGGAACTTGACATTTATGTGTTAAACTTTATATTTCCGAAAGTCAGTACCAAGTATTTTATTTATTTATTATGATCTCATGTTAATTATGTTCTGATATATTAAAGACTTGATTCCTATGACCACAGGATGGCTGATCGAAATTATAGTAATGGCTTACCTTTAACCAATGGACATTATGGACCACCACGTACTGTACATCTCCGTAGAAATGCTCCTATTCTGACTTTCACTCCCCAGGGTACCGAATTGATTGGACATTACCCCGATCATGTTGTACGCAGCATGGAAAATGATAAAGACAGAGTAATGAACGAAAAGGAAGAAATTCTCGCTGCATATGTGAGACAAGGCTCCCAGTTAGTAGATTTGCAAAACGAACGAACACTACTCCAAGACCAAGTACAAGCAATGCGAGAAAAACTTCTCGAATTTCAGCGTGATTTAATGGGAATTTCAGCAGGTTGGGAAGCCCAAACACATGCTCGCACTCAAGAAAGAAACCATACATTCTTCGAGCTTCAAAGGTACGTAGATACGATACTAGGAATTTTGCGCAACGAAGTGGAGCACACTATGTTTCTAGCCGAAGGACATGATCATCTAGGAAATCTGATTGAGTTATTGAGAAGAAGAAACTCCGACTATTATGACTTGATCGATACGGCTCGCCTTAGAGCTCAAGCGATAACATACGGAGCATTGTTTGGCCAAACTAATGAAGTAAGTTTTCCAGGGATACAAGTGGCAGCAGGAGAAGGACCTTCTACAAACATCCGTCAGCAAAATCTTGCTTTTGATCCATCAACAGAATATATACAGCAAGGTATTTTTCTTGGAGAAGGGGTTGAAGTAGGAGAAGTTGGACAAATTGTACCACCCGTGGCTAATTTTCAAAATGAGGAAGAACCAGAGGAAGATCCAGCCTGGATGTATGAATTAACTGATATAGATCAAGAAGAAGGGGCTGATTTGAGGAGTGTAGAAGAAGGGGCTGATTTGAGGAATGCAGATGATGGGATGGTTAGTTGAGCGGAGATACCAGCACCACCACGTACCAACCAATGGTCTTTACAAGACTAGCTTGTCACTAGTTTTCCCTTTTAGTGACAAGTTAGTATTTTGTTTGTCTAGTATTATCTCTAGAACTAACTATAAGTTAGGAGATAATTAGACACTTGACTAGTTAATGTAAAACCTTAATGATACTCTTTAGATATATACTAATATTAGTATAACTATATAGGCTAGTACTCAAGTTAACTCTTTTTGTCTTAGTCTTGAAATCTAATATCCTTAGAGTTAACATTAGAATATATGACTTTTGCTATGTAGTCCATGGATGTAACTATGGTACAATATTTCATAGCGATGCATTTGCATAACCATTTTGTATTTCACTATGATTTAATAACATGACATAACCATTTTGTATTTTACTATGCTATAATATTATGTGTATATGAAATCATATGTAACAATACATTTAATACACTAACATTTCTACATTTCTTAGAATGGCACGAACAAGGAATCAAACTACGCCCACCAGTCCACGAGCTACACCACCATTAAGTACTCAAGCAAACCCGACACCAACTCCAGGCGAAAATGATCCCAATCAAGGACAAAACTTTGCTAATATAGGACCTGCCATGGCAAAACAACCATTCCATAGAGATGGATTACCAGACCTCACACAAATGTTTTCATTTATGCATCAATTGTTGGGTTTTTGTGGGTATAATTGTCAACTACAACGGTGCGGAATTTAAAATTTTTATACACCACATCCCAGGGTTCTTATTAGCACATATGAATAAGGTTGAATTTATTTCAGCACATAAATACTAAAATAAATAAAGTGGTAAAATTAAGATTTTACCTCACCACAGGCAAGGTGGTGGTTTCTCCGGTCTTCCTTTTCAGATCACTAGAGCACCCCAAGTGTTGTGCCTCTAGAGAATAGTCCACACCAGCTGGATCTGTGATTGGTTCAATCCACATGCTACGAACTAGGAAAGAAACACTTCAGATTCAAGAGTTAGATTCAGATCCAACTCTAGATCTAGAACAAGAAGATAGAGAGAGGTGCTGCACGGCCGATCTACAACCAGGGGCGGCGGCGGCTTGGTAGTGTAGGGCGGCGGCGGCTAGGGCAAATGGGGAGAGGGGGGCGGCCAAGAGAGAGGAGAGATTAGGGTTGCTTGTGTTTTCTTGTTGTTAGTGTTTTGAGTCTCCAAGACTCCCCTTTTATAGTAGAGTCCAACCCTATCCCTAATCTCTATCCTTATCCTTATCTCTTCTTGACCTTATCTCTTTCTTGGCCTAATGGGCCATCAGATAAGTTAGCCCATACCTCTTATTTAATTAGTCCTTTTAATTAAATAAGCCCAAGTCATTTAATTAACCACTTTAATTAAATGGCTCATTTATTTAATTAGTCCCTTAATTAAATATTTGATTAATTAGATAAATCCAATTAATTTTCGCTCTCTAAGAATTAACCTTTTAATTCTTTTCTTTGATTTAACCCCTTTAAATCAATTCGTTCTACGACTGACTATCACAGTTCCAGCTTTTGTGTGTGACCCTCTAAGTTCACCATCAATTGGCCGCAGGCTCACATTTCTGTGATTTAATTAATGAGCAATTAATTATTTAATTAATTGCTCCGATCAATTAAACTACTTTCAATTGACCACTCCAGAATTAATCTACCATCAATTCAGGAGTACCCACACCTCATGGTCGATGTCTAGCCACAAGCCCATGAGGCCCAACTTCAGGTGAATTGACTTCAGTGAACCTTAAACCTCTTATAAGTACCATGTACATACGGTCCCTCTAACGACTAATTTCCCGATCAAGACCTAGGGTGTGTGAATTGGTCGGCACCTCTAATCATCTCGATTCTGTACTTTCTAATTCAGGATAATACTTCCAGTGTGACTGCTAAATCTGGAAACCCTTTTCCAAATCCGTCACTGACCATGGCCATGGATTTCTCGGAATGTATCATCGAAGAATGTACAGGAAATTCCCTCATCCATTACAATGAGTCGGTAGATCCTATATTGATGCTAACCATCCGCGCATACGACTATACGTACCCAACGTAGGCGCACATTGGACAAGCTATGTGCCCGGCTCCTAAATCAAAGTACGCACACCCGTATACCGAATTTGCCATAGCATCTCAAGTCTAAGGACTAAATCGTACACTGTTATAAGTCCTGAGAGACATCCCACCACCGATATGCTTTTTACGCACTTCCACAATGGGTCTCTCTGTTCGGGTCGTTCGATGCGTCCGATCCCCTATCGAACCACCTAGTCATATGCACTGACATTAACAATGTCTTGTTCATGAAACAACAACAAATTCACTTTAAGTGAATCATGCATAATCGTACAAGTCTTGACGATTCATTCGATACCCTGTCTCGATATGAATCTATGACTTGGAACATTTTTGAGATCACGACCTTTGAGACTGTTTCATGATTAATCGCACCCAATACTGAAGTGAATAGTCCCGTAGTCATGAGTGATCTCAGGGTTTCAACCAATCGCTTAAATGTGTTCGCGAAAGATGAAGATGGCCACTTGTTTATATTATGAATTCTCAATAAAATAAACAGTTCGTATTAATTGATAAATCAAAGATTCTTTCAAGATAAAATAATGTTCCCTATTACAAGCTATTTTGTTGGCTTGCAGGGCACTATCCTATCAATCTCCCACTTGCCCTAAAGCCAATCACAAACGTTTCTAAGACCCATCCTTCCCAGATGCTCTTCGAACACCTTTTGCGATAATGGCTTAGTTAGTGGATCAACTATGTTATCCTTTGAGTCGACACGCTCCATTTGAATGTCTCCCCTACCTATGATCTCCCTGATCACATGGTATTTCCTCAATACGTGTTTGGACTGGTGGTGTGATCTCGGCTCCTTCGCTTGAGCAATTGCCCCATTGTTGTCGCAGTAGACTTCTATGGGATTTGCAATGCTAGGTACCACATCCAGCTCTTGGATGAAGTTTCTCATCCAAACACTTTCCTTCGCTGCATCTGATGAGGCGATATATTCTGCTTCAGTGGTTGAGTCTGCAGTGGTCGACTGTTTGGAGCTCTTCCAACTCACCGCTGCACCGTTGAGGCAAAATATATATCCAGAATTGGATTTAAAATCATCCACGTCAGACTGGAAACTCGAATCAGTGAATCCTTCGAGTTTCAATTCTCCACTACCACCGTAGACCAAGAACATATCCTTAGTCCTTCTCAGGTACTTTAGGATAGTCTTTACGGCGGTCCAGTGTCCCTTCCCTGGATTTGACTGGTAGCGGCTCGTAACACTGAGAGCGTGAGCTACGTCAGGTCTAGTACATAACATTGCATACATTATGCTGCCAATGGCAGATGCATAAGGTATGAGAGACATTCTCTTTCTTTCTTCACACTCGTAGGGCACATTGATTTAGAAATATAGATTCCATGTCTCATTGGAAGCAATCCTTTCTTGGATTCTTCCATACTGAATCTTTTCAGTATAGTGTTAATGTACTGGGATTGGGAGAGTCCTAACATCTTCTTCGATCTATCTCTGTAGATACGTATGCCTAGTACGTAAGATGCGTCTCCCATATCCTTCATGGAGAATTGCGTGGATAACCACGCTTTCGTCTGCATCAACGTTCTGATATCGTCTCCGATCAACAGAATGTCAACGACATATAACACAATAAATTGTACCGAACTCCCATCGAATTTCTTGTACACACACGACTCATAAACGTTCTTGATGAAGCCATACCCCTCGACTATCTCATCAAAACGTATGTTCCAGGTTCGGGACGCCTGTTTTAGGCCATAGATTGACCTTTGAAGTTTGCAAACCTTATGCTCACTTCCTTTAGATGTAAAGCCCTTTGGCTGTTGCATATAAATTTCCTTATCAATGTCGCCATTGAGAAAGGCGGTCTTTACATCCATTTGCCATATCATAGTAGTCATACCACACGGCTATGGCTAATAGTATCCGAATGGATTTAGACATCGCTACTGGCGAGAAGGTTTCCTCATAGTCTATTCCAGGCCTTTGAGAATAACCTTTTACCACAAGGCGAGCCTTATGAGTTAATACTTCTCCATTCATTCCTAGCTTGCGCTTGAAGATTCACTTGCAGCCTACAAGGATGGTCCCCTCACGTGGATCAACCAAAGTCCATACTTTGTTGGAATGCATGGAATCCATTTCGGATTGCATGGCTTCCTGCCATGCACCCGAATCTATGTCTGACATAGCTTCTTCGTATGTCCTTGGATCAGTGTCCAATTGATCGTTTTCGTGAATAAAGCCATACCTTTCAGGCTCTCTACGAACTCGATCGGACCTACGAAGTACTGGTGTACTAGATGGTTCAACGGGTTCAGGATTAACTCCCACTGTTTGTGGGGATGGGTCCGCTTCCTGGACTTCATCAAGTTCTACGGATATTCCGTTTCTTTTAGTGAGGAAGTCATCTTCCAAGAAGTGGGCGTTCCTGGACACAAACATCTTTTGTTCCTTAGGTTCGTAGAACAGGTATCCAATGGATTCCTTTAGATACCCCATAAATTTGCACAAACTAGATCTACTATCTAGTTTATCTCCTTTCTTGTTTCTTACATAGGCTGGAGATCCCCATACTCGTAAATATGAGTATATGGGTGCTTTACCAAACCACTCTTGGTATGGCGTCGTCGGCACCGACTTTGAAGGTACAATGTTAAGTATCTTCGAAGCAGTTAATAGGGCTTGGCCCCAAAACGAAAAAGGAAGGTCAGCGAAACTCATCATGGAACGAACCATGTCCAACAAAGTTCTGTTCCTTCTCTCAGACACACCATTCAACTGCGGTGTTCTAGGAGGAGTTCGCTGTGAGAGAATTCCATTCTCAACAAGATAATCGAGAAATTCTTGACTTAAGTATTCACCACCTCGATCCGACCGAAGTGCCTTGATACTATGTCCAAGTTGATTCTCAACTTCCATTCGAAACTCTTTGAATTTATCAAAAGCTTCGGAGTTATACTTCATCAGGTATACATACCCATAACGACTGAAGTCGTCTGTGAAGGTTATGAAGTATGAGAATCCTCCTCTCACACTGACACTCAGTGGTCCACAAACATCAGTATGAATTAAATCCAACGTTTGTTTGGTTCGCTCCGGTTTCCCAGTAAAAGGCGCTTTGGTCATTTTTCCCTTGAGACAGAATTCGCATGTTGGGAGATCATCTAGGTTCTTTATTTCAAGAGCCCTAGAGGAGACCAACTTTTGAATTCTACTCTTGGAAATATGTCCAAGCCTAGCGTGCCAAAGTTGTGGATTGTTTTCATCTTGTTTTCTTTTCTTTGATTGAATGTGCATGACATTAGAATTAGCAGGTTCTAAGGAATAAAGACCATCTATCGAAGTACCACAAGCATAAGTAAAACCACCTTTTATTATGCTAAAATTTCCATTAGAAATGGAAAAACAAAAACCACCATTGTCCAAAAGAGGAATAGAAATAATGTTTTTGATAATTGTTGGTACGTACAAACAGTCTTTCAAAACCAAAGAAAATTTTCCTAGGACTAATTCAACGTCTCCTATGGCCTCTGCCGCAACCCTAGCTCCGTTTCCAAAGCGAAGGATTCTATCCCCAGGTTTAAGATGTCTTACTGCTCCCATCACCTGCAAATCATTGCAGTTATGAGAACCAGCTGCGGTGTCTAACACCCATGAAGCACATTTAATAGAAATATTAACTTTAATAAAGAAAATACCTTTGACCACCTCTTTCAGGTAGTCTGGGCAGTTCCTTTTCCAGTGCCCTGCTTTCTTGCAGTGGAAACATTCATCTTCTAGGTTTTTTCTTTTCTTCTCGACAACCTTCTTGGTTGTTTTAGAAGAGATTACTTTCTTCTTCTTTTTCTTGCCCTTCTTAGGCTTTGCAGCATGACAGACTTCTCCCTTTTCAAGGTTGATTCTGCCGTGACCAATAAATTGGTCAGTTCGTGTAGAGCGTGTGCTCTATCTTCCATGTTGTAGTTCAACACGAACTGATCAAATGAGCGCGGCAGAGTATGGAGGAGCAGGTCAGTGGAGAGATCAGCGTGCAGGTCTACGTCCAAGTTCTCCAGTTTTTCAACTAGATTAATGAAGCGCAAACAGTGATCCCTCACACTTGAACCCTCAGCCATTCTCAGATTGAATAATTCTTTTGTAGTCTTGAACCTTTCGGTCCTAGACTTCTCTCCAAATAGCTCTCGGAGATGAGGAATTATGTCAGCAGCATGCAACATCTTTGCATGTTGTTTCTGCAGCTCATTGGTCATTGATGCCAGCATGAGGCAATGAACTTGAATATCATCATCGACCCACCTTTGATGGGTAGCTCGTTCCTCTTCCGAAACCCTTCCGGAAGTGCACCAGGCATGGGTGCATCGAGAATGTAACTCATTTTCTCGGAGTCGAGGACTATCCTCAGATTTCTAAGCCAGTCGACAAAATTTGATCCGTTCAGTTTGTTAGTGTCAAGGATGATAGCTAATGGATTCTTAGACATTTTGCAGAATTGATTTACAAAAGTAAATGATAACGTTTAGCTGACTGATCTATATTAATACTTATAATTAACGATGTTGGACTTGTTATCGAAAAAGTTCTTCCACTATTTTCTCGAAACAATTACCCCTTCAATTGTTCGGGAAATCTTAATCTCCTAGTAGGTCTTGACATCCCAGCAAACATTAATTGCACCCACGACTCGTGGTCATACAATTAACTCCCCAGGTAGGTATACTTTTACCAATTGTGTTCCTCCACAACCTTCAAGCTATTTTGCCTCGGTCTTCGCACTTATCTAGCACTGCTACATCATAAGTGTTACTAATCGTTAAGTCTAACACATCAATCATGATGAGCAACTGGCCCGGTCGTGAAGTTCCCGTAACTGGTTATCGGTCGATAATCACATCCCGACCAGTCCCCACCTTTGTCAAGTTTAGTTAAAAACAAGAATCAAGGAATTTCGTGTATTGTCCCTTTCTTCGCCTAGGGTGCCAGACTCTGGATCACCTTCAACGATAAGTAGACAACTTACACTAGTCCCTATTGATGGAAGGCTTGGATCTTTAAAACTTCATTTTAAATATACCCAATATGACTTAATATAATATTCGGGAGGGGTTTTTCGGGTTTAAGAGTTTGAGGTAACTCTCCTCGAGATCTCACCGTTCCAGTTATGCATTATCTTTTATTTACGATCTAAATATAACTAGCGCGCATCACCATACAAGCTCAGATATAAATACGTAAATAAACACATACACACCTAGCATGCATGCTACCACAGTATGTTTTCGATCGGGAGCCTCCTATGCGGACCACCATCGAGCCAAAGACGATGGTCCTATTGGTCAATCTATTAGGTTTCAAAGAGACCTACTCTATTACATATTTTACCATGCATACATGGCCTTTAGTCTTCTTGGGCTCCCACCTTGCTTGTAACGGGCCACCATCCTAAACTAATAAAACAGTAAAGCCCTATCTATTACAATGGCTCAATGTGGCCCAAAACTTAAGGCTCGCAGACCCAATAAAACCAATAAGATAAAATTAACCAATCACATCTACCCTAAGGGTCAAGGCTCGGCGCGATCAAAAACCACGTAAACAATTTCATGTAGAGCAAGAAACAAGCAAAAACTAATTTCTTATTTCTTATCCCATTTTAAAACTTAAGATTCTAGTTTTAAAACCCCTTCTAAAACAATCTCTAACATCATTTTAAACCCCTTTAAAATGACCCTTTGATTCTCACTTTAAGTCCCTACTAATTATGATAAAATTGACTTTCCGGATTTACTAAACCCTTTTAGTGCACAAAACAGTTTCTGTTTTTCAAGTTTGAAAAATTGCAGTTCGGCCACTGAATTTTTGAAAATTACACTTTGACCCCTCAACTTTTGGAAATTACAAATCAGCCCCAAAATTTCCAGAATATGCAAATTGGACCAGAAAGCAGAAAATTGACAAAATTTCCAGAAACTTTTGTTTATTGCAAAACAGACCCCAGATTTATGGAAATAACAAAAACACCCCTAACCTTTCGTAAATTGCAAAATGGTCCAGATTTTGAAAAATTCCAGAATTTACAATTTGGTCCAGAATTGCAGAAAAACAAAATTTTAATTTCTGTCCAGATTTATGAAAAATTGAAATTTGCAAATAAGCCCTCCAATTTTTGGAAATTACATTTTAGGCCCAAAAACCGAAAGGTGCATAAATCCGAACATTCAATTTATCATAACAAGCAAGAATCAAATATCAGAACACAATAATCACATATAATCACATAATTAATGCGTTCAGGCCTTTTTCATACCTTTGTGGGTATAATTGTCAACTACAACGGTGCGGAATTTAAAATTTTTATACACCACATCCTAGGGTTCTTATTAGCACATATGAATAAGGTTGAATTTATTTCAGCACATAAATACTAAAATAAATAAAGTGGTAAAATTAAGATTTTACCTCACCACAGGCAAGGTGGTGGTTTCCCCGGTCTTCCTTTTCAGATCACTAGAGCACCCCAAGTGTTGTGCCTCTAGAGAATAGTCCACACCAGCTGGATCTGTGATTGCTTCAATCCACAGGCTACAAACTAGGAAAGAAACACTTCAGATTCAAGAGTTGGATTCAGATCCAACTCTAGATGTAGAACAAGAAGATGGAGAGAGGTGCTGCACGGCCGATCTACAACCAGGGCAGCGGCGGCTTGGTAGTGTAGGGCGGCGGCGGCTAGGGCAAATGGGGAGAGGGGAGCGGCCAAGAGAGAGGAGAGATTAGGGTTGCTTGTGTTTTCTCGCTGTTAGTGTTTTGAGTCTCCAAGACTCCCCTTTTATAGTAGAGTCCAACCCTATCCCTAATCTCTATCCTTATCCTTATCTCTTCTTGACCTTATCTCTTTCTTGTTCTAATGGGCCATCAGATAAGTTAGCCCATACCTCTTATTTAATTAGTCCTTTTAATTAAATAAGCCCAAGTCATTTAATTAACCACTTTAATTAACCACTTTAATTAAATGGCTCATTTATTTAATTAGTCCCTTAATTAAATATTTAATTAATTAGATAAATCCAATTAATTTTCTCTCTCTAAGAATTAACCCTTTAATTCTTTTCTTTGATTTAACCCCTTTAAATCAATTCGTTCTACGACTGACTATCACAGTTTCAGCTTTTGTGTGTGACCCTCTAGGTTCACCATCAATTGGCCGCAGGCTCACATTTCTGTGATTTAATTAATGAGCAATTAATTATTTAATTAATTGCTCCGATCAATTAAACTACTTTCAATTGACCACTCCAGAATTAATCTACCATCAATTCAGGAGTACCCACACCTCATGGTCGATGTCTAGCCACAAGCCCATGAGGCCCAACTTCAGGTGAATTGACTTCAGTGAACCTTAAACCTCTTATAAGTACCATGTACATACGGTCCCTCTAATGACTAATTTCCCGATCGAGACCTAGGGTGTGTGAATTGGTCGGAACCTCTAATCATCTCGATTCTGTACTTTCTAATTCAGGATAATACTTCCAGTGTGACTGCTAAATCTGGAAACCCTTTTCCAAATCCGTCACTGACCATGGCCATGGATTTCTCGGAATGTGTCATCGAAGAATGTACAGGAAATTCCCTCATCCATTACAATGAGTCGGTAGATCCTATATTGATGCTAACCATCCGCGCATACGACTATACGTACCCAACGTAGGCGAACATTGGACAAGCTATGTGCCCGGCTCCTAAATCAAAGTACGCACACCCGTATACCGAATTCGCCCTAGCATCTCAAGTCTAAGGACTAAATCGTACACTGTTATAAGTCTCGAGAGACATCCCACCACCGATATGCTTTTTACGCACTTCCATAATGGGTCTCTCTGTTCGGGTCGTTCGATGCGTCCGATCCCCTATCGAACCACCTAGTCATATGCACTGACATTAACAATGTCTTGTTCATGAAACAACAACAAATTCACTTTAAGTGAATCATGCATAATCGTACAAGTCTTGACGATTCATTCGATACCCCGTCTCGATATGAATCTATGACTTGGAACATTTTTGAGATCACGACCTTTGAGACTGTTTCATGATTAATCGCACCCAATATTGAAGTGAATAGTCCCATAGTCATGAGTGATCTCAGAGTTTCAACCAATCGCTTAAATGTGTTCGCGAAAGATGAAGATGGCCATTTGTTTATATTATGAATTCTCAATAAAATAAACAGTTCGTATTAATTGATAAATCAAAGATTCTTTCAAGATAAAATAATTTTCCCTATTACAAGCTATTTTGTTGGCTTGCAGGGCACTATCCTATCATCAATATATGCAATTTTTTCAAAAACAAACACATGCCAACGGCTCCACTAATGTATTAGTTCATCCGACTATGGATCAAACACTTGAAAGGTTTCTTCCTTTCTAACCCCCAAAATTCTTTGGAGAACCTAATGATCACAAGGCATAATTATGGCTTTTCGAAATAGAGAATATATTTAATGTACTAGATTACACCGATGCGCAGAAAATAAGTTTTGGCACATTTCGGTTAGAGGATACAGCTAGACAATGGTGGAGAACGGTGGAACAACGATGGCAACATGATAATACCCTTCGTACTTGGGAGAATTTTGTAAGAGAGTTTAGTTGTAAATACATTCCTCAAGTTGTGCAAAACCGTCGTGAAAGAGAATTCCTAGACTTAACCCAAGGTACAATGACCGTGTCCCAATATGAAGATCGATTTACTAAACTTATTAGGTATGCTCCACATTACCAAAATGATGAGGTCAGAAAGGTGAGGAAATTTATTGAAGGACTAAATTCGAAATTACGATGGGCAATAATTTCTACAGAGACCATTAGTTACACCCATACAGTAGAAAAAGCATTACAAGTAGAGTCGAAGATGAAAGAGTTAATGAAGGTTGAAGAACAACTCCAAAGAAATCGTCCATCAAGCTCTAGATGGGATAATGTAGGAAAGTTCAATCAAGGGAATAAAATTTCAAAAACAGTTCATGGGGATCTCAAGAAGAATAATAATACGAGGACAATACTAACCAAATGAGATCAATAGTGAGAGGGCCATGTAACTTTTGTGGCCACCCAAGCCACAATGAGGAAGCTTGCTGGAAAAAGAGTGGACGATGTATCGCATGTGGTAGTGACCGACATCTTATTAAAGATTGCCCAAGGGCGAAGAATAGCGGCACAACACCCCAAGCGAAGCAAGGTGGACAATCAATTGGCCAAACTCGAAGAACTAAGGTCCCCTGCTCGTGTTTACGCATTGGATGCCACTGAGGAAGTACCTGACCCAACGGCCGTAGTGGAAGGTAAAATCCATATAGTTGGCAAAATTGGCAAAGCTCTATATGATCCTGGAGCTACCCATTCTTTTATTGCTAATTCTTTTTCAACCAACATGTCCTTGGAATTTGAAAAACTGCCTTACACTTTTGAAGTAAGTACACCTATGGGCATTAGTATGACTATGGATCTGGTTTGTAAAGCATGCCCAATTATGATAGACAGTGTTTATTACCCGACCGACTTAATCCAACTAAACATCCAAGGATACGATGTCATCCTAGGGATGGATTGGTTGTACCAACACCAAGCCGAACTAAATTGTTATAACAAAGAGATAAAACTTAACAAGACCACACCAAGAGAACTCGAGGTTAGCCAGAAGAAACAACAACCAATACCAATCATCTCGGCAATTGAAGCAAGGGAAATACTGCAAGATGAAGGCTATGTATTCTTGGCATATTTGATAAATAAGCCCAAAGACATAATTCAAATAGAGGAAGTTCCGGTAGTAAATGAGTTTGTAGATGTATTTCCTGAGGAACTAATTAATTTACCTCCGGATCGCGAGATTGAATTTTTCATTGAAACTTTACCCGGGGCAGCTGTTGGGTTTACCGCGATTGTCAGAACAACAAAAGTGCAGAATTTAAAATTTTTCGAAGCACCCAAGATCCCATATTTTAGATCTCCATATTATGTATACGAAAGCATGAAACAAAAATACACAACAAATTAAACAAATGGGGTTTTTGCGATTTACCTCACCACAGGCAAGGTGGTGGCAACCTCCAACTCTTATTCTGATTCTGGTTCACGGGAGTGATCCAAATGCCTCACCTCCAGAGTTTAGTCCACACCAACTGGATTATGGTAACACCACTTAATCGTAGGCTCAGAACTGGATATAGGAGATTTGTTATTGCAGGACTGTGCAGATCTACTTGGCAAGGCAAGATCCAGCACGGTGGAAAAGGGGAGGATGTGCGGCGGCGTTGCAGCAACTCACGGCCAGCAAGGTGGCGGCGGCTACTGATGGCGGCGCAGATGAGGGGGCGGCGGTGCTAGGTCAGAGAAAAGAGGCTAGGGTTTTTGCTAGGGTGTTAGCTTTCTGAGCTCTGGTAGAACTCTATTTATAAGCCTCTACTTGACCTAGGTTTCCAAGACTCCTTATGGGCTTTTAAAAAGCTCATGTCTTGCAAGCCTTCTTTTAATTAAGTTCTTTAATTAAAACCCAATCCATATTAATAAATCAATGTTTCCTTTAATTAATTAATTAGAAATTTAATTAATCTCCCACTTGAATTAATACTTTAATTCATTTAATTGATTTAATTACCTTTAAATCAATTAATTCCTTTCATGTCCTATTATAACAGTCACCGTCCAATTGTATTGTGTGTGACCCTCTAGGTTCACCATCAATTGGCAGCAGGCCCACGAATTCCTCGTGATTTAATTTATGAAAAATAAATTGCTCCGGTCAATTAAACAACCTTTAATTGACCACTCCTAGAATCAAATCCTCTATTAACTCAGGAGTACCCACACTTCATGGTCGATGTCTAGCCATAAGCCCATGAAGCCCAACTTCAGGTGAATTGATATTTGTGAACCTCGTCTCATATAATTACCATGTACATACGGTCCTTCTATCAACTAATATCCCTGATCAAGACTTAGGGTGTGGGAATTGATCGGCACCTCTAAAGTCGTCTCGATAACTATACTTTCTAATTCAGGATAATATTCCAGAGTGACTGCTAAATTTTGAAACCCCTCTCCAAATCCGTCACCGACTGTGGCCGCAGATTCCTCGAATATATTATCTAAGAATCGTATAGGAAATTATCTCATCCATTACGATGAGTCAATAGATTCCATATTGGTGCTAACCACCCGCGTACATGTCTATACGCACCCAACTAGGCATGTTATGATCAAGCTAAGTGACCTATACCTAGATCTAAGTACGCACTTTCACGTACCGAATTCGCCCTAGCACCTCAAGTCAATGGA
Organism: Penstemon barbatus; assembly: GCA_003313485.2. Lineage (NCBI taxonomy): Eukaryota > Viridiplantae > Streptophyta > Magnoliopsida > Lamiales > Plantaginaceae > Penstemon > Penstemon barbatus. Next base: position 29,736,868 of record CM064879.1, on the reverse strand, counting down.
CTAAATCTTACACTATTATAATCCTTGAGAAACATCCCATCACCGATATGCGTCATGAACTTCCACAATGGGTTTTTCTGTTCGGGTCGTTCGATGCTTTCAATTAACCATTGAACCACCTACTCATATGCACTGCCCTCAAATGCCTTGCTCATGAAACGCTACAAATTCACTCCATGTGAATCATGCATACTCGTACAAGTCTTGACGATTCCTACGATACCCCGTCTCGTTCGGAATTTATGACTTGGAACAGTTTTAAGATTACGACCTTAGAGACTGTTTCATGATTGCACTCAGTACTGAAGTGAATCCTCCCATAGTCAAATGTAATCTAAGGATTTCATCCAATCGCTTAAATGTATTCGCGAGAGATGAAGTTGGCCATTGTTTATCCTTTATACATATATAAATAAAAATGCGTATTATTATCAAATCAAAGATTGTCTCATACAGAATAGACCTATTACAAGCTTATTGAATTGGCTTGCTGGGCACTATCCTATTAATCTCCTACTTGCCCTAAAGCCATTCACAGATGTTCCTAAGACCCATCTTCTCAAGATGACTATCTAACGCCTTTTGTGAAAGTGGCTTAGTTAGTGTGTCAGCCATGTTGTCTTCTGATTTGACATACTCCATGTGCATGTCTCCTCTACCAGTGATCTCCCTGATCACGTGGTATTTCCTCTGTACGTGTTTGGATTGATGGTGTGATCTCGGCTCCTTCGCTTGAGCTATTGCTCCGTTGTTGTCACAGAAGACTACTACATGTTTAGCAATGTTAGGAACAACATCCAGTTCTTGGATGAAGTTTTTCATCCATACACTTTCCTTTGCTGCATCTGATGCTGCGATATATTCTGCTTCTGTGGTTGAGTCGGCAGTGGTAGACTGTTTACAGCTTTTCCAACTGACTTCTCCACCATTGATGCGGAATATGTATCCAGAGTTGGATTTGAAGTCATCCACGTCAGACTGGAAACTCGAATCAGTGAATCCTTCAAGTTTCAGTTCTCCACTACCACCGTTGACAAAAAACATATCTTTAGTCCTTCGCAGGTACTTTAGGATTGCTTTTACGACAGTCCAGTGCTCTTCGCCTGGATTTGACTAATAGCGGCTCGTTACACTTAGAGCGTGTGCTATGTCTGGTCGAGTACACAACATTGCATACATAATGCTCCCTATAGCAGAGGCATAAGGTATGAGAGACATTCTCGTCTTTTATTCGTCGGTTGTAGGGCACATTGACTTAGAAAGAGAGATACCATGTCTCATTGGAAGCAATCCTTAACCATGCTTTAGTCTGCCCTAACATCTTGTTATCGTCTCCGATTAACAAAATGTCATCGACGTACAAAACAATGAATTGTATTGAACTCCCACTATTCTTCTTGTACACACAAGGTTCATATACGTTTTTTATGAAGCCAAATGCTTTGACTGTCTCATCAAATCGTATGTTCCAGGTTCGGGATGCCTGTTTGAGGCCATAGATTGACCTTTGAAGTTTACACAATTTGTGCTCACTTCCTTTGGATGCAAAACCTTCAGGTTGTTGCATAAAGATCTCCTTGTCAATGTCTCCACTGAGAAAGGCGGTCTTTACGTCCATTTCCCATATTTCGTAGTCATGCCACGCGGCTATGGCAAGCAGTATCCGAATGGATTTTGACATTGCCACGGGAGAGAAGGTTTCCTCATAGTCTATTCTAGGCCTTTGAGAAAACCCTTTCGCCACTAAGCGATCTTTATGAGTTAATACCTCTCCATTCATTCCAAGCTTGCGCTTGAAGATCCATTTGCATCCTACAGGGATAGTTCCCTCAGGTGGATTGACCAAGGTCCAAACCTTGTTGGAATGCACGGAATCCATTTCGGATTGCATGGCTTCGAGCCATTATTGTGGAATTTACACACGCAAATAAACGCAAGTGCACGTATCGAACAAGTAATAAAGAGTAAGTATAAGAGTATCGTCTCCACAGGGACTTGATTAAATATCTACCAATTCCAATTCCTAATTTACTTTTAATTGATTCCAAATTCAAATATATTCTTGGGTTTTAATTAACTAAATTAACTAAGTGAATTAACTAAAATAAGTACTTGGATTGAGTTTGAATAATGAGAAGAGAAACCTAGGGTTATAATCCACTATGTTATCTATCGATTGCTCAATTGAGATTTTCGTAATTATTGTGGTGACAAGAGTGCTACCCGAGGATTCAAGTATATTCCTACGTATCTCCTGAATTACATAAGAACCTAATGTATTATACAAATCGATCCTATTCCTAGGTGATTCATACATAACACAAAGCATTAAACACGAACCTCATGTAACGGGTATAAACGCCTTAAGTATATTCCTATCCTAAGACTCGTTTACTATTCAATTTCCTATCTAATCCTAATCTCCCTTTTCCAAGTTCGAAAAGAATATTAAATCTAACAACTAGGTGACCAGTCAAGTTGCAAGCATAGAGAAAGAAATTAAATCAAACACAAGAATTGCCCCTAACTACGAATAATCCAATAAAAATAATCAAAGTAACATGGTTTCATAAAAACCCTAGATCCTAAAGAATTAATTCATGATAAACATAAGAAGAAAATAATAAAGGAAAACAAATCTGAGTTCATGTGATTTTATAGACAAAACGATGAATCTGAGATAAAGATCTTCAATATTGCGTTCTTCTTGCTTGGGTGATCTTCAGGACTTCTCTCTTTTCTTCTTCAATCTTTCTCCAAGTAGATCTTTGATGTTGTAGGTGTATTCTATGAGAAAAGTATGTTTAGATCTGATCAAAGATGTGTAATTTCGTGACCTAGAAGTCCTTATATAGATCTACCAAGTTGAGTCCAAGTAGGAGACTTTGGGCCCAAGAATTCTCTTAAAAGCCCGCTGAAAATCGCGTCAGGTTTGCGCGACAGTGTTGCAAGTGTCATAACTCTCAGCTCCGAACTCCAAATCAAGATCCGTAATATCTGTGGTGTAGCTAACTCATTCCTCTACATCATAGTCGAAATTCAACTTCATTGGAGCTTCCTTGAAAGAGTTATGGTCCTCGGAGTGCATAACAACATTTCTGACAGCATTTTCATTCATTCTTGCACTACTTGACTTCATTTGATCTTTAATTCTTTGTTCTTCACTTCCAATCATGTTCTTTAGATCCAAAATAGCTTAGGCCTACAAATATGAACACAATATATAAGAAAATATCTCAACTCATGCACAAAATAATCAAACCAATGACTCGAGCGACAAAACAGAAAACTAACTAAAATTGCCTAAGATTCTATCAAAACTCTAATAAGAATAATCGAATGAGTTAAGCAAATAGACTTGATAACACTGTTTTCACAGAGTTATCACACCCCCAAACTTAAACTATTACTCGTCCTCGAGTAATGACAAAAACTTAAACAACTAACGACACGAACATTTAAAATCATGCATCCCAAGTCAAACTACTAACCTACAATTTCAAAACGTTATGCATTCTATCATGTAGCTCCTGCGTGTGTGTGTGTATATACATAAAACGAGAATGTCGGAATCACTTAGATCACTATAGCTTCGAAATCATTGAGCCTAATTGCATGAATTCCTAAATTGCCATACATTTTCTCTATTTTCTTAGGTTATCATACTAATTACTAAGTTTTAGCAAAGCTTTCAGTCGAAGTTATGGAATCCTTTAAAGTTTGAACTTTCACTTAGCATTTTCTTCATTAACGAGCATAACATAAGTATATTTAGCACCACTCACACTCATAACTCGTTCTAAAAAAGCAGTCAAAATAGAGGAGTGCAAAATAGTAGAATAGTTAAGTTGATGCACCCATATATCGTTCATCTTATCGCAGTCAAGTTAGAGGAGTGCAAGTATAAGTCTCAAGCGATGAGGTTTTTCAGGTCTCAAACAAGTGAGGTTATTTTCTTTGAATTTAACTTATAGTTTTTCAATTATTTGCTTCATTTGGTTCTTGTTAAAGTTATCCTTCCCCCCAAACTTTGGTAAAACTATCACTTAGATTCTTAGCATTTTAACCCTCGAATCTAGAGATTAGGTAGGCAAGAAAAGGATTTCTTAAGCTCTATTCTAACTATAATTCTCTAACGTCATCCTAAATTCTCGATTATGTATTCGTGCTTAAAATGTGCAGGAAGAAACGTTCAAAAATACATAAAATTTCAAAAAATTTAGTCAAAGTCGACCTAGCATGCACGAAGTAAATGCGACCTCACCCCCAAACTTAAACTAAGCAGTGTCCCCACTGCGACTCAAAGAGGTAAAAAGAGGTCGACAGAACAAACAAAAAAACAAACAAACAAAAACAGAGTACATCAATGTAAATGAGAATTGGAAAAAGAATACGCCCTGAGAATTGTATGCGCCCATTGCTCGTTGCTCCATCTTGGTAAACAAAATCCCCATTCAGAGCGGCAGCGTGGTGATTGGCGAAGATGGTTATAGCGATGGTGATTGGATCTGAAGAGGGTGGTGGATTGGAAAAGGATGCGGATGTGGGTTGTTTTGGCTGAGGAAGGGGGCAGGGTGTGCGGCTGTTCAGTGGTGCTCGCTGTGGTGGTTGGATGATAAGGGTTAGCTTAAAATTCCAGAGTCTACTTTGCTGGGGCGGAGAAATCTTGCGCTGGGGCAGAGAAATATGGAAGAATTAGCTTAAATTTCCAGCAGCTATTTCGCTGGGGCGGAGATTTCGTTCGCTGGGGCGGAGAAATATGAAAAAAAATTGCTCTAATTCCAGAATCTAGTTTGCGGGGGCGGAAAATCTTTCCGCCAGGGCGGATCGAGCTCTTGCTTTTTCCTCCATTTTTTTTTTTTTTTTTTTGTTTTGGAGGCCATGGCTTGACTCAAGTTGTGCCATGGCTTCAAGCTTCTGGAATTTTTCATTTGTGTTACCCTCTACCTTGATGTGTTATCCTCTTCGTCAAATTTTTAATATTCTCCAAAACATCGATGTATCTGCACACAAAACAAACACAAAAAGAAACTAAACACGCAACAAGACACAAGACAAAAATAAAAATTGAAAGCTTGGGTTGCCTCCCAAGAAGCGCTTAGTTTTAAGTCATTAGCTTGACTTTGATACTTCCCTTTTAAGGTGGCCAATAATCAAATAGGGTTCCATCCGGATCAAGCATAAGTCCGGGCCTTTTTGCTTTCTTTGTTGTCCCGAAATTTGGTCTTTCCCTTGTAAGCTCAATTGGGACAAATTTGAACCTCGTATCGAATCGACGAGCTCTATCTCCAGGTTCAAATCTCTTGTAATCTTTACCAACTCTTATCCAAGTCACGCTTTGAGGATGGGTATGCATATTGTACTTCGTTTTATCATCAACCCTTCCTTTTTGTGTAACTCTCACTAATATCTCATACACACCAAAATAAGATTCATCGCATTCTGACTCATAAATTGGAGGTATGATAAACTCAAGTGTATCCTCATCTATCTCCATTACCTCAATCTCATCTATCAACGTCATTGACTTGTTGATTTCGATGTATTCCCTGATTTGATCGTCCTCTGGAATGGTTAAGATATTTTCTTCTGCATCCGGGATCTCCTTGTTATGACGAACATCGACACTTGTCCATTTATTGCTATGCGGCTGCTCTATTTCATTCTCAAAAATAAGAGAGTTTGTCTCGCACGGCTTAGTATCTGATAATATCGAATTATCCTCTTCATTCGAGAGTGAATCGTGATGTAGATTACCCATTCTTAAATTTAATGCCTTAATTTCAGATCCAATCTTTTTCATCTCCTCCATACAATCGGTGAATGCCACCATAAATGCAATACTCGGTTCTGTTGATGGTGGCTGAGAATACTCTTGATATCTTGGAGGTATGAACGAGTTGGTTATATTGAATGCCTCAATTTTAGATTCGATCTTTTTCATCTTTTCCATACAATCGGTGAATGTCATCATAAATGCAATACTTGGTTCTGTTGATGGTTGAGAATACGCTTGATCAATTTTAGATCCGATCTTTTTCATCTCCTCTAAACGATCTTTGAATGCCATCATAAGTGCAACACTTGGTTCTGTTGGTGGTGGCTGAGAATACTCTTGATAGCTTGGACGTATGAACGAGTTGGCCATCATGAAGTTTGTGTATTGATTACTCCCCAGATCATCGCTCCATGGAACATTTGGGTTAGTCCCCCACCCTGAATTGTAGTTGTTGGGGTGAAGATTCTGACCATACTGACTATCCTGAAATTGATCCACGTAAAACCATGAATTTGAATTCAGTGGGCAACGATCGTACGAATGTTCACCTGCACAATACACACAATTCGTTCCTTCATTAAGCCAATGATAACTGCTATGATTCATACCAAATGAAGAGAACGAGAAGAAGAATAACTGACTAGGAACCAACCAAAAGAACAATCAAAAATAAAAATTGGCAAATAAATGTTGCAAGTCCCCGGCAACGGCGCCAAAAAATTATTGCGGAATTTACACACGCAAATAAACGCAAGTGCACGTATCGAACAAGTAATAAAGAGTAAGTATAAGAGTATCGTCTCCACAGGGACTTGATTAAATATCTACCAATTCCAATTCCTAATTTACTTTTAATTGATTCCAAAATCAAATATATTCTTGGGTTTTAATTAACTAAATTAACTAAGTGAATTAACTAAAATAAGTACTTGGATTGAGTTCGAATAATGAGAAGAGAAACCTAGGGTTATAATCCACTATGTTATCTATCGATTGCTCAATTGAGATTTTCGTAATTATTGTGGTGACAAGAGTGCTACCCGAGGATTCAAGTATATTCCTACGTATCTTCCGAATTACATAAGAACCTAATGTATTATACAAATCGATCCTATTCCTAGGTGATTCATACATAACACAAAGCATTAAACACGAACCTCATGTAACGGGTATAAACGCCTTAAGTATATTCCTATCCTAAGACTCGTTTACTATTCAATTTCCTATCTAATCCTAATCTCCCTTTTCCAAGTTCGAAAAGAATATTAAATCTAACAACTAGGTGACCAGTCAAGTTGCAAGCATAGAGAACGAAATTAAATCAAACACAAGAATTGCCCCTAACTACGAATAATCCAATAAAAATAATCAAAGTAACATGGTTTCATAAAAACCCTAGATCCTAAAGAATTAATTCATGATAAACATAAGAAGAAAATAATAAAGGAAAACAAATCTGAGTTCATGTGATTTTATAGACAAAACGATGAATCTGAGATAAAGATCTTCAATATTGCGTTCTTCTTGCTTGGGTGATCTTCAGGACTTCTCTCTTTTCTTCTTCAATCTTTCTCCAAGTAGATCTTTGATGTTGTAGGTGTATTCTATGAGAAAAGTATGTTTAGATCTGATCAAAGATGTGTAATTTCGTGACCTAGAAGTCCTTATATAGATCTACCAAGTTGAGTCCAAGTAGGAGACTTTGGGCCCAAGAATTCTCTTAAAAGCCCGCTGAAAATCGCGTCAGGTTTGCGCGACAGTGTTGCAAGTGTCATAACTCTCAGCTCCGAACTCCAAATCAAGATCCGTAATATCTGTGGTGTAGCTAACTCATTCCTCTACATCATAGTCGAAATTTAACTTCATTGGAGCTTCCTTGAAAGAGTTATGGTCCTCGGAGTGCATAACAACATTTCTGACAGCATTTTCATTCATTCTTGCACTACTTGACTTCATTTGATCTTTAATTCTTTGTTCTTCGCTTCCAATCATGTTCTTTAGATCCAAAATAGCTTAGGCCTACAAATATGAACACAATATATAAGAAAATATCTCAACTCATGCACAAAATAATCAAACCAATGACTCGAGCGACAAAACACAAAACTAACTAAAATTGCCTAAGATTCTATCAAAACTCTAATAAGAATAATCGAATGAGTTAAGCAAATAGACTTGATAACACTGTTTTCACAGAGTTATCAGCCATGCACCCGAGTCTATGTCTGACATCACTTCTTGATAGGTCCTTGGATCACTTTCAACTTTCTCGTTTTCGTGAATGAAACCAAATCGCTCTGGCTCCTTACGAATTCGATCAGACCTTCGAAGAGTAGGTGTACTAGTAGGTTCAATAAATTCTGGTTCAGCTCCCACTGTTTGTGGGGGTGGGTCCGATTCATGGACTTCATCAAGTTCTACGATTGTCCCATTTCGATTGGTGAGGAAATCATCTTCCAAGAAGTGGGCGTTCCTAGATACGAACGTATTACGTTCTTTAGGATCGAAGAACAGGTATCCAATGGATTCCTTTGGATACCCCACAAATTTGCACAAATTAGATCTACTATCTAGCTTATCTCCCTTCTTGTTCTTTACTTACGCTGGAGATCCCCATACTCGTAGATACGAATACACGGGTGCTTTACCATACCATACATGGTGCGGTGTTGTTGGCACTGACTTCGAAGGTACTATGTTCAGTATCTTCGAGGCAGTTAATAGGGCTAAGCCCCAAAATGAAAAAGGGGAGATCAGCGAAGCTCATCATGGAACGAACCATGTCTAACAAAGTTCGGTTCCTTCGCTCAGACACTCCATTGATTTTGGGCGTCCTAGGGAGTGTTCGCTGTGCGAGAATTCCATTCTCTTTCAGATAATCAAGGAATTCTTGGCTTAAGTACTCACCACCTCTGTCAGATCGAAGTGCTTTAATACTATGTCCAAGTTGGTTCTCAACTTCCATTCGAAACTCTTTGAATTTCTCAAAAGTTTCAGATTTGTGTTTCATAAGATACACATATCCATAACGACTAAAATCGTCGGTGAATGTTACGAAGTAAGAGAATCCTCCTCTCGCATTGACACTCAATGGTCCACAAACGTCAGTATGGATTAAATCCAATGTTTGCTTGGTTCGCTCGGGATTCCCTGTGAAGGGTGATTTGGTCGTCTTTCCTTTGAGACAAGATTCGCAAGTTGGGAGTTCATCCAAGTTCTTTATTTCAAGAGCCTTAGAGGAAACCAGCTTTTGAATCATACTCTTGGAAATATGTCCAAGTCTAGCGTGCCAAATTTGTGGAGTTTGATTATCATATTTCTTTTTTCTAGATTGAATGTGCATGACGTTGGAATTTATAGGTTCTAGGAAATACAGACCATCTATCAAAGTACCAAGAGCATACATTAAACCACCTTTAAATATGCAAAAAGCTCCATTTTGAATGGAAAAATTAAAACCATGAATGTCTAACATCAGAATAGAAATGATGTTCTTAATTATTGTCGGTACGTACAAACAGTCTCTTAGAACTAAAGTAAAATCCCCTAAAACTAATTCCACGTCTCCTATAGCCTCAGTGGCGATCCTAGCTCCGTTTCCAAAGCGCATGATTCTATCTCCGGGCTTCAGGAATCTTACTGCTCCCATCACCTGCAAATCATTGCAGATATGAGAACCTGCTGCGGTGTCTAACACCCACAATGCACAGTTAATAGAAATATTAACTTCAACCAAGAAAATACCTTTGGCTACCAGTTTCATCTTTAGGTAGTCTGGGCAATTCCTTTTCCAGTGCCCTGCTTTCTTGCAGTGGAAGCATTCGTCTTCTGGGCTTTTGCGCTTCTTTTCAACAACCTTTGTGACTGCCTTCGAAGAAAACACCTTCTTCTTCTTCTTACCTCTCTTGGGCTTTGTAGCCTTCGATTGGTGTGCAATCATTACCGGCTTCTCTTTCTTGAGAGTCGATTCTACCGTTACCAACAAATTGGTCAGTTCGTGAATTGCGAGGGTTCTATCCTCCATGTTGAAGTTCAACACGAACTGGTCAAAAGAACGGGGCAGCGTATGGAGGAGGAGGTCAGTGCTAAGATCAGCGTGCAAGTCCACGTTCAATCGTCCTAGTTTTTCAACCAGGTTGATGAAACGCAGACAGTGATCCTTGACACTGCTTCCCTCAGCCATCTTGAGATAAAAAAGATCCTTAGTGGTCGCGAACCTTTCGGTGCGAGACCTCTCTCCAAACATCTGCTGGAGATGGAGAAGTATATCTCTAGCAAGCGGTATTTCAGCATGCTGTTTCTGCAGTTCGTTCGACATCGAGGCTAGCATAAGACAGCGAACCTGAAGATCATTATCAACCCTTTTAGCATGGGCGGTTCGTTGTATCTCACTAGCTCGTGCTGCGGGTGCAGCAGGCATGGGTGTGTCGAGCACATAGCTTCGTCGCTCGGAGTCGAGGACAATTCTAAGATTTCTCAGCCAGTCGACAAAGTTTGAGCCATTCAACTTGTTTGCGTCGAGGATAACAGATAATGGATTTTTAGACATTGTACTTAATTTCTACAAATGGAAAAAAGACAATGTTTAGCTAACTGATCTTATGTCTAATACTTATAATTATCGAATTTTGGACTTGTTTTGGAAAAAGTTCTCCCACTATTTTATCGAAACAATCACCCCATTGATTGCTCGAGAAATTCAATTCCTAGTAGGTCTTGACGTCCCAGCAGCAATTAATTGCACCCACGACTCGTGGCCATACAATTAATTCTCCAGGTTGGTATACGTTTACCAATTGTGGCACCTCACAACCTTCAAGCTATTTTACCTCGGTTTTCACATTTATCTAGCACTGCTACATCATAAATGCTACTAATCGTTAAGTAGAACCCATCAATCATGATGAGCAACGGGCCCGGTCGTGAATTCTCCGTAACTAGTTATCGGTCGATCTTCACATCTCGACCAGTCCTCGCCCTTGTCGAGTTTAGTTAAAAACATCGAGTCAAGGAATTTCGTGTATTGTCCCTTTCTTTGACTCGGGTGCCAGACTCTGGATCATCTCTGTCAATAAGTAGACAACATACACTAGTTCCTATTGATGGAAGGCTTGGATCTTTAAAAATTCATTTTAAATGTATCCAATAGACTTAATATTAAATTTGAGAGGGGAATTTCTGGTTTGAAAGTTATACTAACTCTCCTCGAGATCTCACCGATTCAGTTATGCTTTATCTTTCATTACGATCTAGATTCTAGCCCGCATCTCATACAAGCTAAATATAAATCAACAAATAAATAAAAGTCATACAAGCCTAGCATGCATACTACCACAATATGTTTTCGATCGGGAGCCTCCTATGTGGGCCATCATCGAGCCAATGATGTTGGCCCTATTGGTCAATATAAAGGGTTTGCAAACAGGCCTATGCTATTACACAATGAATCACGCATACATGGCCTTCATATCTTCTTGGGCTCCCACCTTGCTTGTAAACGGGCCTCCATTCTAAACTAATAAAACAGTAAAATCCCTATTCTATTACAAAGGCTCAAAGTGGCCCAAAAATATAATAGGCTCGCAGGCCCAATAAAAACCAACCATTAAATTAAACCAATCACATCTACCCTAAGGTCAAGGCTCGGCTCGATCGAAAACCACATAAACAGTTCACGTAGAGCAAGAAACATGCAAACATCCTTTACCTATTTCTTTCTTAATTTTAAAACAACATTTTAAAACTAACTTCCTATGATTCTTACCTTTTAGTCACTACTAATTATGACAAAATAAATATTCACGTAAACAAAAATAAATTTTCTGCTCAAATTCAGATTATGTTTTTCAACTTTTGAAAATTGCATTTTCGCCCCTCAACTTTTGAAAATTGCACTTTGCCCCAAAACTTTTAAAAAGTTACAAAATCACCCCAGAACAAATTCGGGCAGCAGACCAGAAAATAAAATTTTGAATTCTGAATATTTTTGATTTTTCAAATAGACCCTTGAAGTTTCGATAATTGCAAAACAGTCCCCAAACTTTCGGAAATTACAAAACGATCCCAAAAACTATGCGACCAGATTTGCAAAACAGTCCAGTATTTTTTGAAATTTCCAGATTCTAAAAATTTGAATTTTCAGCCCTTTAAAACCCTAGTATGCGATTTCTTTGCATAAAAGTCCTGAAGTTTTCAAAAACTATAAATTCGCCACAGATCTAAAAAAGCAGTTTTACCCAATCATAGATCCAGTCATAACAAGCAAGAATCAATTTACAGAACATAATTATCACGTGTTTAAATACACATAATTAAACATATACGGTGAACACACATTATGTTCAGGCTTTTCGTATAATAAGTATGGAGTTGGCTCTGATACCACTGTTGGGTTTGCCTCGATTGTCAGAACAACAAAAGTGCAGAATTTAAAACTTTTCGAAGCACCCAAGGTCCCATATTTTAGATCTCCATATTATGTATACGAAAGCATGAAACAAAAACACACAATGAATTAAACAAAGGGGGTTTTTGCGATTTACCTCACCACAGGCAAGGTCGTGGCAACCTTCAACTCTGATTCTGATTCTGGTTCACGGGAGTGATCCAAATGTCTCACCTCCAGAGTTTAATCCACACCAACTGGATTCTGGTAACACCTTCTAATGGTAGGCTCAAAACTGGATATAGGAGATTTGTTATTGCAGGACTGTGCAGATCTACTTGACAGGGCAAGATCCCACACGGTGGAACATGGGAGGATGTGCGGCGGCGTTGCAGCACTCACGACCAGCAAGGTGGCGGCGGCTATTGATGGCGGCGCAGGAGAGGGGGCGGCGGTGCTAGGTCAGAGAAAAGAGGCTAGGGTTTTTGCTAGGGTGTTAGCTTTTTGAGCTCTGGTAGAACTATTTATAAGCCTCTACTTGACCTAGGTTTGCAAGACTCCTTGTGGGCTTTTGAAAAGCTCATGTCTTGCAAGCCTTCTTATAATTAACTTCTTTAATTAAAACCCAATCCATATTAATAAATCAATATTTACTTTAATTAATTAATTAGCAATTTAATTAACTAATTAATTAATCTCCTACTTGAATTAATACTTTAATTCATTTAATTGATTTAATTACCTTTAAATCAATTAATTCCTTTCATGTCCTATTATAACAGTCACCGTCCAATTGTATTGTGTGTGACCCTCTAGGTTCACCATCAATTGGCAGCAGGCCCACGAATTCCTCGTGATTTAATTTATGAACAATAAATTGCTCCGGTCAATTAAACAACCTTTAATTGACCAATCCTAGAATCAAATCCTCTATTAACTCAGGAGTACCCACATTTCATGGTCGATGTCTAGCCACAAGCCCATGAAGCCCAACTTCAGGTGAATTGTTATTTGTGAACCTCGTCTCATATAATTACCATGTACATACGGTCCTTCTATCGACTAATATTCCTGATCAAGATTTAGGGTGTGTGAATTGATTGGCACCTCTAAATTCGTCTCGATAACTAGACTTTCTAATTCAGGATAATATTCCAGTGTGACTGCTAAATTTGGAAACCCCTTTCCAAATCCGTCACCGACTGCGGTCATAGATTCCTCGGATATATTATCTAAGAATCGTATAGGAAATTCTCTCATCCATTACGATGAGTCAATAGATTCCATACTGGCGCTAACCACCCGCGTACATGTCTATACGCACCCAACCTAGCATGTTATGATCAAGCTAAGTGACCTATACCTAGATCTAAGTACACACTTTCATGTACCGAATTCGCCCTAGCACCTCAAGTCAAATGACTAAACCGTACACTATTATAATCCTTGAGAAACATCCATCACCGATATGCGTCATGCACTTCCACAATGGGTTTCTCTGTTCGGGTCGTTCGATGCGTTCAATCAACCATTGAACCACCTACTCATATGCACTGGCCTCAAATGCCTTGCTCATGAAACGCTACAAATTCACTCCATGTGAATCATGCATACTCGTACAAGTCTTGGCGATTCCTACGATACCCCGTCTCGTTCGGAATCTATGACTTGGAACAGTTTTAAGATTACGACCTTAGAGACTGTTTCATGATTGCACTCAGTACTGAAGTGAATCGTCCCATAGTCAAATGTAATCTAAGGATTTCATCCAGTCGCTTAAATGTATACGCTAGAGATGAAGTTGGCCATTGTTTATCCTTTATACATATATAAATAAACATGCGTATTATTATAAAATCAAAGATTGTATCATACAGAATAGACCTATTACAAGCTTATTGAATTGGCTTGCTGGGCACTATCCTCTCAGCAGCACCCATCTCAAAAACTCCTTACCGTATGGCTCCTGCTGAGTTGAAAGAATTGAAAACTCAGTTACAAGATCTGATTGAACGAGGGTTCATTCGACCTAGTTCCTCCCCTTGGGGATCACCAGCCTTGTTCGTTAAGAAGAAATATGGATCTCTTCGATTGTGCATCGATTATCGAGGACTTAATAGCGTCACTATAAAGAATAAGTACCCTTTACCACATATTGATGAACTATTTGACCTATTACAAGGATCATATGTGTACTCAAAGTTAGATCTTAGACAAGGTTACTATCAATTGAAAATTCAAGAAAAAGATGTCCCAAAAACTGCTTTTAACTCAAGATATGGCCATTTTCAATTTCTAGTTATGCCATTTGGGTTAACAAATGCACCAACGACTTTTATGGATATGATGCACCAAATATTCAAACCTTTTCTAGACAACTTTGTTGTAATATTCGTAGATGATATCTTGGTATTCTCAAAGACGAAGGAATTGTTGGGATAGTGGTTGGGTTGCCTCGATTGTCAGAACAACGAAAGTGCGGAATTTAAAATTTTCGAAACACCTAAGGTCCCATATAAGAATCTCCATATTATTTATACGCAAGCATGAAACAAAAACACACATTGAATTAAACAAGGGGGTTTTTGCGATTTACCTCACCACAAGCAAGGTGGTGGCAACCTTCAGTTCTGATTCTGAATCTGGATCTGGATCTGGTTCACAGAAGTGATCCAAGCGTCTCACCTCCAAAGATAGTCCACACCAACTGGATTCTGGCAACACCTCCTAGTTTAGGCTCAGAACTGGATCTAGGAGATTTGTTGTAGCAGGACTGTGCAGATCTACTTGGCAAGGCAAGATCTAACACGGTGGAACAAGGGAGAGGCGGCGGCTAGGGCAGCTCACGGCAGCAGGTGGCGGCGGCACTAGGTTGGCGGCGCAGGGAGAGGGGGCGGCTAGGTCAGAGAAAATGAGGCTAGGGTTTTTGCTAGGGTGTTAGCTTTTTGAGCTCTAGTAGAACCCTATTTATAGACTCCCTTTTGACCTAGGTTTGCAAGACTCCTTATGGGCTTTTAATTAATGGACCATGTCTTGCAAGCCTTTCATTTAATTAATCACATTAATTAAATGTCCAATCCAAATAAATCAGTATTTCTTTTATATAATTAATTAGCAACTTAATTAAGTATTTAATTAATTAAGTCAACCAATTAATTAATCTCCCACTTGAATTAATACTTTAATTAATTAAATTGATTTAATCTCCAACTTCAGGTGAATTGATACTTGTGAACCTCGTCTCATATAATTACCATGTACATACGGTCCTTCTATCGACTAATATTCCCGATCAAGACTTAGGGTGTGTGAACTGATCGGCACCTCTAAATTTGTCTCGATAACTATACTTTCTAATTCTGGATAATATTCCAGTGTGACTGCTAAATTTGGAAACCCCTTTCCAAATCCGTCACCGACCGTGGCCACGGGTTTCTCGGATATATTATCTAAGAATTGTATAGGAAATTCTCTCATCCATTACAATGAGTCAATAGATTCCATATTGGTACTAACCACTCGCGTACATGTCCATACGCACCCAACCTAGGCATGTTATGATCAAGCTAAGTGACCTATACCTAGATCTAAGTACGCACTTTCATGCACCGAATTCGCCCTAGCACCTCAAGTCAAAGGACTAAATCGTACACTATTATAATCCTTGAGAAACATCCCATCACCGATATGCGACATGCGCTTCCACAATGAGTTTCTCTGTTCGGGTCGTTCGATGCGTTCAATCCTCCATTGAACCACCTACTCATATGCATTGGCCTCAAATGCCTTGCTCATGAAACGCTACAAATTCACTCCATGTGAATCATGCATACTCGTACAAGTCTTAGCGATTCCTACGATACCCCGTCTCGTTCGGAATCTATGACTTGGAACAGTTTTAAGATTACGACCTTTGAGACTGTTTCATGATTGCACTCAGTACTGAAGTGAATCATCCCATAGTCAAATGTAATCTAAGGGTTTCAACCAATCGCTTAAATGTATTCGCGAGAGATGAAGTTGGCCATTGTTTATCCTTATACTCGTATAAATAAACGTGCGTACTAACTCATTTATACTAAAGAAAGATAATGACAGTTCCATTACAAGCTAAATGTATTGGCTTGCAGGGCACTATCCCATCAGGAATAGCATGCACAACATCTCAGGATAGTACTAAAGACTCTGAAAGAGAATAAGCTTTACGCCAAATTTAGTAAATGTGAATTCTGGTTGGAACGAGTAACGTTCTTAGGACATGTGATATCTGATAGAAATAGTGTCCTGCAAGCCAGCTGTATGGCTAGCATTAATTGTAATTAATAAGGAACTATTCAATTTAGATTAATAAATGCACTTTTATTAAATGGTCAACTTTATCTTATGTAATATTTGTCTACGCATAAGGATAGAAGTCCTTAGATCACAGGGCTATGGGACAACCCGTGGACTGATCTCTAAGGCCGTGATCTAGAACATATTCAAGAGTCGTAGAATCCAATCGAGATAGGACATCGTTGGATTCGGTTAGACTCTCACTGTTGTGTATTCTCCGATGAACTGGAGGACGCTGGGGTCCACGAGCGTGACTGGGATAGTCGATACACATAAGTGGGTGGCTTGCTGGGATGGCAAGTGCACTGAATACCCCAATTAGGAAATAACTCACCATGGAAGCGGTAGTCGCATATCGGGGTTGAAGTTATTCCAATTTACAATAGTATACGAGGAACGATCCCTAACAACTTGAGATGATAGGGTTTATCTGGTGCGAGAACGTCTATGCTTTGATGTGAGTTCCGACTGACTGGGGATAGCCAGAAAGTCTCTGTGGATTCATGTTGGGTATAGAGGAACTCGTATGCAGATTCATATCATCAACAAAGGATCCATTGACCCGACTTGATAGGTTGGGAAATTCTCCTATGGATTTCTGTGAGAAATTAATTCTGAAAAAATCCTTGGCCAAGGTAACTGACGACTTTATGTAAGTAGCTCATAAAGATTAAGTCAAAGAGAATTTATTTCGAGACCAGAGTACATAAGGTCAAGACAAAAGAAAAGGGAATCCGATAAAAGCCCATACCCTTAAGTCTCGACTGGGAGATTGATCGATGGAGAGATTATGTCGTATATGGAAATTGTAAATGATAAAAGGTTCACTGAATTAATTCACCAGTGATTGGGCTCCATGGGCTTGTGACTAGACATCGACCGTGGAGTGTGGGAGAATTCCCAAATTAGCAGGGGTGCTAATTTTGGAATGATTAATTGACAGAGTGTTCGATTAATTTAGAGTATTAATTGCTCAAGTAATTAAATAATATTTAAATTACAACCCACGGCCAATTATGTGGTGAACCTACGGGGGCATACACAATACACAAGTAGCGAAAGCGAGGAAACAGGAACGAACCAGTCGACTGGGTCGACTGGGTCAAAATCGACTGGGTCGATTCAATAGGTGGGTCGACTGGGTCGACCCATATGGAACGAAAATGGATCCAATTGGAATTGGATCAAGATTATAAATTAAATTGGAATTTAATTTATGAGTAAATTAATTAATCAGGATTTAATTAATTAATGGAATAATTAATTTAATTAGACTTGGAGTTTAATTAATTAATTGGGAGATGATTTAATTAATTGGGCTATTTAATTGGGAGATTAAATAAAGCCCTGAATAATTAATTAATATGGGCCATGAATTAATTAGAAGACTTAGTCTTCTAATTAAAGAGGGCCATGGCCCATGTAGGAGAGAGAAGACCTAGTCCTAATAGGACTAGGATAGAAAGAAAACTATAAATAGCTTTCTTCTAGTTATTTTTCACACAACTCCTTAAGCAAAAATTGAGCAAAGAAAAATTCTCTCTCCCTCTCCCTACCAGATCGGCCGAACTGTTCTTCCCTGTGGAAGAATTTTTCGTCTTCGTTTTTGTTCCCAAATCGTTCCTGAAACCTAGATATTAATATAGCCTATGTTCTAGTCGATTAGGTATATTAATTTTCGTGATATTGTGGTGTATCAACTCGTAGAGGCGCAACACGTGGGGCGCTACCAAAAGGTGTAGGTCGATCAACCGGGGTCAGAATTCAGAGCTCATATTGCTAGCCTAGGATTTGCAAGGAGACAGGTATAAACGAGAAAACTTATACTGTCATTAATTATGTTCATATATATATATAACTAGAGAATATCCTGGCAAGATTCTTTAAGAGGCCCTAGAAATTTTTATATTCCGCTGTGCCTAGGGCTGTTTTTCTTACCGAATCCCAACAGTGGTATCAGAGCCAACTCTAGGCTTTGTATATATATGAATTTGCAAATTCTGTGTTTATTAAATCATATGTTTGATTTATGTGGCTAGTTCTATTACTTTGCATGTTTTAGGACTTTATAATTAACTTGGAGTTAATGTTTAATTTAGGATTCGAAAATTTTATCATGTTGATGTTATTTTGAATTAAGGATTTAATTAACTGGGTTTGTTGAATTAAATCTGTGGGTAATCGAAGAAACAAAAAAAAATTTTTTTTTTTTATTAGATCCGACTCGCGGTGGCACGCGGCGGTGCGCGGCAGCGCACCGCGGCTGGGCGGCCACCGCAAGCCGCTGCCAACGGCAGCGTGCTGGCAGCACGCTGGCCGCTCACGCCGCACGCAGCAGCAGCCTTCTGGCTGCTGTTTGCGCGCTGCTGTGCGCGGCTGCTCGCTGCCGCACGCAGCCGCGTGCAGCGGCTGCTGCCGCAGGCAGCTCACGCGCCGCCTTGGTGGTCGCGCGTGGGCTGTCCTACGTGGCAGTCCGAGATTGGCCTCGTCTGGTTGATTTCTGGTTGGATTCTAATTCTGCCTATTTTGGATGTCCTGAAAATCTTGGAGAATTTTAGAAGATTAGGAAACTTGGAGTTTTTGGATAAGGTAGTTATTCTGTTAGAATTAATCACTACCTTAATTAAACTAATCTAATCAAAATAGGATTATCTTGAGAATCTTGGAGATTTAGGAATATTGGGAAACTTAGAGTTTTGGATAAGGTAAGAATCTTAGAGATTTAGATTACCTTAATTAACCAATCTTAATCAAGATAGGATTTGTAGATTACTTGGAGCTCAAGTAAGAGCTAATTAATCTTAGAGGTTAATTGTTAATTCAAAATTAATTAACTTGGATAAATTTTATGAATTAAAATTAAAGGAGCCGGTAAATTTACATTTTTGCCCTTATGTGAATTTATGCATGTTCTTGAGTGAATGTGTGGATTGGTCGATTTTGCCCTTAAGCCCTGTGTTGTTTTTGGTTTATTTAATTTTGGGTTGTAATTAAATGGGCCTGATTGGTGCCCTTGCTTGCGCAAACAAATGTAATAGAATAGGACCATTTATTTTTATAAGTTAGACTTAGATTAGGCTTGGAGCCGAGAAGACCTCATGAAGACTTGGAGATCCACATGGAGGCCCATTTACCTTGGAGGACACGGAGGCCCAATTCATTACATGGAGGCCCAATCAAGCTGGATATTACAAGAAGGCCCATGATGTATGGGTTTGAAAATTGTAATAGTTAGGACATTTAATTTTCACCCTAGACTGACCAATTGATTCATCACATGGCTCGTGATGGATCGCATAGGATGGGCAATCGACCAATCATATCTTGCTAGGTGATGAATGTTTACTTTTTCGCAAATTATTCTTTGATGTATGAGATGCATGCTTAGGATAGAAAACGTAAACAAGATAAGCATAATCTGATGAGACCTCGCACACTTGGAAACCTCCAATTGAACTTAAAATTCAATTAGAATATTAAATCGAATAACGGGCGCATATGAATAGTGTCTATGGTCCGAGCCTATCCAATTACTAGGTCTTAGGCATATTGTACGAATATATCTCGATGTCTCACGAGTCGTGGGTCGAGCTATAGGAAGATAATATGTCTATTGCCTCGATGCACGAGTTTAGTGCCAAGGGAGGGGATAGCAAGGTTTTAGGCGCTATCTCACGAGTCGTGGGGCGTCTAGAATTGAACTATTTCTCTTCACGAGTATTGGACATGATTTAACGCTAGTAAATATGGATGTCTCACGAGTCGTGGGTCCATATCGAAAAACGAGGCTAAAAGAACTTAAGGGTTAGCTGCGATGGTTAACCGTTGACGTAGTCGACCACCAAATGGATCAAATAGTATGGCCAACGAGTCGTGGGTACTAGGAGATTGCATTTGGGCCTTAAGCCCGCTAGGATATTTTAAATTCCCGAAACTTATGTGGGGGCATAAGATTTTGATTAAAATAGTGGGAGTATTTTACAAATAAAATCCATGTTTGTAAATTGTGCATTTTAAATTTATCTTTCGCGTATTTATTTCTTCTATCGTCGTTTTGTAGATATAATGTCTAAGAATCCGATTTCCATCATACTTGAACATAACAAATTGACTGGACCAAACTTCCATGACTGGGTCAGGAACCTTAAGATCATTCTCGCTTCTGAAAAGCGAGGTTTTGTCCTTGATGGGCCCCCTCCCGAACCTGTTAAGGATGCCGATGAAGCTGAGAAAGAAGCCTTGGATTTATGGCTTGACGATGACTTGCAGTCACGTTGTCTCATGTTGGCATCCATGTCGAATGAACTTCAAAAGCAGCACGAGCATATGAAGTCTTCTTTTGAAATCTACACGCACCTGAATGGTTTATTTGGGGTGCAAAGTAGATATGAGCGGTATGAAACTGCCAAGACTTTGCAACAAACGAGGATGGCTGAAGGTGCTGATGTTCGATCTCACTGCATCAAGATGATTGGGCTTATTGAAAAGCTTGGTCATCTTGACGTAAAGATGGACAAGACCTACTGACAGGATATAATCCTCCAATCGTTGCCGAGATCATTCGAACAATTCGTAGTGAACTACAACATGCACAAGATGAATGTTGAACTTCACGAGTTGGCTAATATGCTCGCCACTGCCGAGGCTTCCATGAAAAGAGAGAAGCCAGTGATGGTCGCTACCTCGACCCAATCCAAGTCCAAAAGGACAAAGAAAGGGAAGGGGAAAGGGAATGCTTCTTCAAGCAAAGGCAAAGCACCATCTGGGCCCATAGGGAAGGGAAAGAAGCGTAAAGCTTCGTCTGGTGAACAAAAATGTTTCTACTGCAAGAAACCTGGACACTGGAAGAGGAACTGCAAAGAGTTCTTGGAGAGCTCGAAAGGTATATTCCTTGTTGAAGTTAATTTATCAATTAACTGTGCATCATGGGTGCTAGACACTGCTTGTGGTTCTCATCTTTGTAATGATTTACAGGTGATGGGAGCAACAAGGCCACTTAGGCCAGGGGATTGGATCCTGAGATTTGGCAATGGAGCTAGAGCTGCTGCCGAGGCCATAGGCGAAGTGGAGTTAGATTTAGGTGGTAATAAATTAGTCCTTAGGAACGTTCTTTATGTACCTGGTTTGGTGAAAAACATTATTTCTATTCCCGTTTTGGATAATGAAGGTTTTAATTTTACTATTGATAAAGGTTCCTTTTCGTTATTCATGAATGATAATATGTTTTTCACTGGTACATTAAAAGATGGACTATATACCGTTGAACCACCTAAGTTAGTGATGCATGTACAACAAAACAAAAGGAAACAAGATAATGAAATATCTGCCCAATTATGGCACGCTAGACTTGGACATATATCTAAGTCAAGGATTCAAAAGTTAGCATCATCTGGCGCGATTGAAATCAATCGCATTGATGAAATGCCAACGTGTGAACCGTGTTTAAAGGGTAAAATGGCTAAGTTGCCATTTAAGGGAAACCCTGAGCGAGCCAAGCAAACATTGGACTTAATACATACTGACGTATGTGGACCACTAAGAAAAAGCGCCCGAGGGGGCTATGACTACTTCATCACTTTCACTGACGACTTTAGTCGTTATGGATATGTGTTCTTGTTGAAACACAAGTCTGAAGCCTTTGAGCGATTCAAAGAATTCAAGATGGAAGTAGAGAATCAACTTGGTCATACGATAAAGGCTCTTCGTTCTGACCGAGGTGGAGAATTTCTTAGTAACGAATTTCTGAATTATCTTGTAGAGCATGGAATATTATCGCAGTGGACTCCTCCTGCAACACCACAATTAAATGGAGTAGCAGAGAGAAGGAATCGAACCTTGATGGACATGGTTCGATCCATGATGAGTGCCACTGACCTACCTCTTTCATTTTGGGGACATGCCCTCCTCACGGCAACGAAGATACTGAATATAGTACCTTCGAAATCCGTAGAAAAGACACCATATGAACTATGGTTTGGCAAGGCACCCTCATACGCATTCATGCGCATATGGGGATCTCCCGCTTACGTTAAAAAGCTAGTGGGAGATAAATTGGAAACAAAATCCACTTTGTGCAAATTCGTGGGGTATCCGGAAAACTCAATAGGATACGAGTTCTACGATCCTACAAGACAAACAACGTTTGTCTCGAGGAACGCTCACTTCTTGGAGAAGGATTTCTTGGTGGACAAGAAAGAAAATAACGTAGAACTGGATGAGGTCACTGAAGCTGAAAAGGCCTTAGAGGTCGATCAAGCTGACCCGTCACCACAGGCAGTGGGAGAACAAGAGCATGAAAGTGCACCAGAAAGTACACCGATACTTCGTAGGTCAGAAAGACAACGTAGAGAACCCGAGAGGTACTACGGTCTGCTGCATGAGACTGGACAGTCTCTAACCGACCCAAGGACTTACGAAGAGGCTATGCTAGACATAGACTCGGGAAAGTGGCGCGAAGCCATGGAATCCGAATTGGACTCCATGCACTCAAACAAGGTCTGGGCCTTGGTAGATCCACCAGTGGGAGTGGCTCCCGTGGGTTGCAAGTGGATCTATAAGCGAAAGCTTGGAGTGAACGGAGAGGTGATTACCTACAAGGCGCGACTAGTGGCAAAAGGATACACTCAAAGACCAGGTATCGACTTTGAGGAAACCTTCTCGCCTGTCGCAATGCCCAAATCCATTCGGATCTTGCTGGCCATAGCTGCGTGGTATAACTACGAGATATGGCAAATGGATGTAAAGACTGCCTTTCTCAATGGAGACATTGATAAGGAGATCTACATGGAGCAACCAAAAGGATATGCATCCAAAGGAAATGAACACAAGGTGTGCAAACTCCAGAGGTCCATTTATGGACTGAAGCAAGCTTCCCGAAGTTGGAACATTCGATTTGATGAGACAATCCGAACTTTTGGATTCATCAAGAACATGTTCGAACCTTGCGTGTACAAGAAGATCAGTGGGAGTACAGTTGAATTTTTGGTGCTTTACGTTGACGACATTCTTCTCATTGGAAACAATGTGAAAGCATTGTCTGAAACTAAAGCATGGTTGTCTACACAATTCTCGATGAAGGATATGGGAGAAGCATCCTTTGTACTAGGTATAAGGATCTACCGAGATAGATCAAAAGGACTGCTGGGCCTCTCCCAATCCCAGTACATAGACAAAATCCTGAAAAGATTTAGTATGGAAGAATCCAAGAGAGGATTGCTTCCTATGAGACATGGCATTGCACTCTCCAAGTCTATGGCCCCAAAGACGCCTGAAGAGAGAAGCAATATGTCTCGAGTACCATATGCATCCGCGATAGGAAGCATAATGTATGGTATGCTATGTACGAGACCAGACGTAGCGTACGCTCTTAGCGTTACAAGTCGCTACCAGTCTGATCCAGGTGAGCAGCACTGGATAGCCGTAAAGGCGATTCTGAAGTACCTGAGAAGGACTAAGGAATTGTTCTTGGTATACGGCGGAGGAGAATTGAAATTGGAAGGCTATACAGACTCGAGCTTCCAATGTGATGTAGACGACTTCAAGTCGACATCAGGATACGTTTTCTGCCTCAATGGTGGTGCGGTTAGCTGGAAGAGCTCCAAGCAGGAAACAACCGCGGATTCAACCACTGAAGCAGAATACATTGCCGCGAGTGACGCAGCAAAAGAAGGTGTTTGGATGAGGAACTTCATCCAGGAATTGGATGTGATACCTAGCATTGCTGAGCCCATTACTATCTTCTGCGATAATAATGGGGCAATAGCGCAAGCAAAGGAGCCGAGATCTCATCAGAAATCCAAGCACGTACAGAGACGATACCACGTGATAAGAGATATCATTGGTAGAGGAGACATTAAGATGGAACGTGTCGACTCAGAAGATAATACGGCGGACCCGCTAACGAAGCCTCTGCCTCAAAAGGCATTTGAGAAACATCTGCATAAGATGGGACTCAAGAACATAAAAGACTGGCTTTAGGACAAGTGGGAGATTGATAGAAATAGTGTCCTGCAAGCCAGCTGTATGGCTAGCATTAATTGTAATTAATAAGGAACTATTCAATTTAGATTAATAAATGCACTTTTATTAAATGGTCAACTTTATCTTATGTAATATTTGTCTACGCATAAGGATAGAAGTCCTTAGATCACAGGGCTATGGGACAACCCGTGGACTGATCTCTAAGGCCGTGATCTAGAACATATTCAAGAGTCGTAGAATCCAATCGAGATAGGACATCGTTGGATTCGGTTAGACTCTCACTGTTGTGTATTCTCCGATGAACTGGAGGACGCTGGGGTCCACGAGCGTGACTGGGATAGTCGATACACATAAGTGGGTGGCTTGCTGGGATGGCAAGTGCACTGAATACCCCAATTAGGAAATAACTCACCATGGAAGCGGTAGTCGCATATCGGGGTTGAAGTTATTCCAATTTACAATAGTATACGAGGAACGATCCCTAACAACTTGAGATGATAGGGTTTATCTGGTGCGAGAACGTCTATGCTTTGATGTGAGTTCCGACTGACTGGGGATAGCCAGAAAGTCTCTGTGGATTCATGTTGGGTATAGAGGAACTCGTATGCAGATTCATATCATCAACAAAGGATCCATTGACCCGACTTGATAGGTTGGGAAATTCTCCTATGGATTTCTGTGAGAAATTAATTCTGAAAAAATCCTTGGCCAAGGTAACTGACGACTTTATGTAAGTAGCTCATAAAGATTAAGTCAAAGAGAATTTATTTCGAGACCAGAGTACATAAGGTCAAGACAAAAGAAAAGGGAATCCGATAAAAGCCCATACCCTTAAGTCTCGACTGGGAGATTGATCGATGGAGAGATTATGTCGTATATGGAAATTGTAAATGATAAAAGGTTCACTGAATTAATTCACCAGTGATTGGGCTCCATGGGCTTGTGACTAGACATCGACCGTGGAGTGTGGGAGAATTCCCAAATTAGCAGGGGTGCTAATTTTGGAATGATTAATTGACAGAGTGTTCGATTAATTTAGAGTATTAATTGCTCAAGTAATTAAATAATATTTAAATTACAACCCACGGCCAATTATGTGGTGAACCTACGGGGGCATACACAATACACAAGTAGCGAAAGCGAGGAAACAGGAACGAACCAGTCGACTGGGTCGACTGGGTCAAAATCGACTGGGTCGATTCAATAGGTGGGTCGACTGGGTCGACCCATATGGAACGAAAATGGATCCAATTGGAATTGGATCAAGATTATAAATTAAATTGGAATTTAATTTATGAGTAAATTAATTAATCAGGATTTAATTAATTAATGGAATAATTAATTTAATTAGACTTGGAGTTTAATTAATTAATTGGGAGATGATTTAATTAATTGGGCTATTTAATTGGGAGATTAAATAAAGCCCTGAATAATTAATTAATATGGGACATGAATTAATTAGAAGACTTAGTCTTCTAATTAAAGAGGGCCATGGCCCATGTAGGAGAGAGAAGACCTAGTCCTAATAGGACTAGGATAGAAAGAAAACTATAAATAGCTTTCTTCTAGTTATTTTTCACACAACTCCTTAAGCAAAAATTGAGCAAAGAAAAATTCTCTCTCCCTCTCCCTACCAGATCGGCCGAACTGTTCTTCCCTGTGGAAGAATTTTTCGTCTTCGTTTTTGTTCCCAAATCGTTCCTGAAACCTAGATATTAATATAGCCTATGTTCTAGTCGATTAGGTATATTAATTTTCGTGATATTGTGGTGTATCAACTCGTAGAGGCGCAACACGTGGGGCGCTACCAAAAGGTGTGGGTCGATCAACCGGGGTCAGAATTCAGAGCTCATATTGCTAGCCTAGGATTTGCAAGGAGACAGGTATAAACGAGAAAACTTATACTGTCATTAATTTATTTCATATATATACAACTAGAGAATATCCTGGCAAGATTCTTTAAGAGGCCCTAGAAATTTTTATATTCCGCTGTGCCTAGGGCTGTTTTTCTTACCGAATCCCAACAACAAAAAGTATATTCTAGATGTTGAATGTCGTGTTCTAGCAGAGTTAAATCTATAACCTCTCTTCTCATAAGTTCACGTCCATTCACAATGACAACTATATAATCATTCCCCACACCCAGTTCCATTTTGAGCTCTACACTTGAGGCAATTAAGAAATTAAAGTAAGTAGTGCAGTACCCCTGAACACTTTGTCGAAATTGAATAATGCGATTGAGACCGCATCCATAATTTACTCGCCCATAAAACTTCTCCAGGCGTTTCAAATTCTCAATTTCTTCTACTGGTACTTGAATATCGTCCGGAAGATAGAGGCATGAAGATATTTGAATTTGGGTAATAAAATATCGGTAAATATCCATGGTCGAGATGCTAAACAACGAGAGGAGTCTAAGGTTGACCAAGTTTTCCATACCTTGAGGGACTTCCTTGATTGCAGTCGCTGTAAGGTCTAGGTCCCTTAGTGCGTGAGCTTTCCCAAGTTCGGCAAAAACACCAACTTATAGCAACACTTGAGAATTAGAGCATTAAGTCCCTTCAATTCGGATACATAATCTGGCAACTTAGTGATACCAGTGTCAGATAAATCGAGAACACATAGACCACACATTAGGGAGAAAAATGAATCACTATCAACGTCAAATCGAGGTTATTATTCAGTAGCAATGTTGAAAGTTTTGGACAATTAGGAGACATTCCTTCTGGAATTTCAGATATCAAATTGCTCATCAAGGACATCTTCTCAAGATCTTCTGTCCAATATTCTTCCTCACTTGGAATTTCTTTTGACGAAAGTCTATCTAATACCATGAATTTTGGATTTCTCTTGTGATCTTAAGTGCCATTTCTCTTACCAAATCATGCATTTTCACCAAATTAAATCCAACATTTTCTAACAAGCACACATTAACTAACCTATCGATTATGGTATGACCTTGGTCAAACTCTGCTCTTCTTGTGGTTCTTTTATCCATTAACTTTTCTGCTATGAATCTGCTGATCAATGTTCTTTCTCTACATGATAGTCCTCAGGATACAAAGAGCAATACAAGAAACAAAGTTGTAATTTTGTGTACCCTTTTCTTTTGTATTCTCTTTTGTAGTGTGGATCTAGTCGATCAAAACTATATTTAAGTACTCCAAACACCTTATCTTCCATGTCATCTAGCCTCAACAGAGATTCCTTTAGTTCTGTTATTGTATTCCTCCAAACATGAATGTCAGTCACACCCCTCATGCTTCCAGCAACGGTGATGATCCTAAGGGCAAACCATCGCACTCTTTTACCATAGACTCGGCAATTTCTTTAACTTGTGGGGATAGTGTTGTCTCTTGTCCAAGTGTTCATTGAACAAGTCCCATGCTCACCCCTACTTACTTTTTTAACGACAAAATTTTCTTTGCAACCATTCGACGACACACCCAAGGAGCGAGTAGTAATAATCAATCTACAAGTCTCCAAGCTTTGAGGATTTCCCACTTTTATCAGACTTATATTATCCCTTACATCATCTAATACGAGTATAAAGTCATTTATTCTAGATAGTGCTATATTCAATAATGCAGCTCTTTTATCCTCATCATTCTCCGATGAAAGGTTTAAACCTATGAGTTTGGCTATGTCGTCTTGTAGCTTGCTTATGCTAAACTCATGAGAGACTGTGACCCAATATATACGGTATTGAGTTTCTTCTAAAAGTCGGTTGTAAATGTGTTTGGTCAAGGTCGTCTTGCCGACTCCTCCCATACCATAAATCCCAATGATTGGGACTTTATCAATCACCACGCATTTCCAAATTCTTTCCAAATTTTCATCAAAAGCTTCACCAAATAATTTAGTTGTCAACATTGGATTCCCTCTGGTTTCGTACACCGTAAGTAGAAGTTCACCAAAGTGTTGACTCTCCTCAACAAGTTCATTTACCTTTTCATTCAGTTCAGTCGCTTGATCTCCACAAGAAATTGGCTAATAAATCCTTCTTGTACTTCATTTCCCAGTGCGCGAACCTCATTTTCAATTACTCTTACTTCTTCCAACCAGTTCTCGACTTCTCTTTTTCTTTTCTTTTTACCTGACTGCTCTCTATTTTTATCTGTTCCTCAACATCAGATGCTTTAGCAGTTAATGACTTTAGATTTCTTCCCAGAGTTTCTAAAATGAACTCGGAGTCCTTCCCCTTGATCTTTTCCGCTCCAAAATCTACCAACTTTTGTCCAACCGATGAGAAAATACCATCTAATAGCTTGTCTAGCATCTTAAACTCCAAGTTCCTGTACAATTGATTTATATTTAGTATAATAAAGTAAGTTTGAAATAGAAAATAGGGTAAATTACGAATATCCTCTGGCCTTATAAAAAAATATTATATAATAATAAAAAAAAAAAAACCCATCTCCTACCCCCAAACCCATCCCCTCAACCCCCCCACCCCCAACCCAAATCCTAGGCCGACAGCAGTGCCGGCCCAACCATATAGGCAGTTTTGGTGTTTGCCTAGGGCCCCTTTCCCCCTAGTCGGCTATGTTAACTGTTAATGGTCCGTCCAACTTGATGTTTGTCTTTTTTTATGAATTGAAGTCCAATGAATATCAAGGCCCTTCTCCACGCCACTAATGATAATTAAAAAATAATAAATAAATTAGAATATAGGAGCTACGTAGAGCATAGCAGTTTCTTTTCATTAATTCTTAGTTCACACACAAAACAATATAAATAAATAATTTAGGAAGATGGAACGTTTCCCAATATTTTTCTCTGTTAAGTTTTCACGGCCCACAAGTAAAATATCAAATTGTAATTTTAAAACTTCGAAAGAATGTTGTAATAATCTTGAAAATGCTTTTAAATATGTTTTAAATATCAGACGTAGATGGTTCTGATTTATATTATGAACTAAAAGTGCTATCAAAAGTTATTCCTACCTATATAGACAGCCAAATGATATATTTAATCATATAAATTTGATTAGTTCTTATCCAAATTCGTATATTTGTTACATAATTATATTCACTATACTTGTAACAGTTGCTTATGCTGAAATAAGTTTTTTTCAAATAAATATTAATAAAAACATGTTTACGTTCGACAATAACACATAGAAAGATTAAGTGACTTGATTATTTTGTCTATAGAAGAATTAGAATATGAAGAATAAACACTTTTGCGTTTAAAAGAGCATGAAAAATAAATTTTACGTAAAAAAAATTTACACAAGGGCCCCGATATTTTATTTCGCCTAGGGCCCCCGAAACCCTTGGGCCGGCCCTGGCCGACAGCGGCCTGGGCAGGACGATCCTAGGCCGCCACCGGCTGGGATTTGGGGTGGGTGGGAGTTGGGGGTAGGAGATGGCTTTTTTTAAAAAAATATTATAATATTTTATATAATTTTTAAATAAATATTAAATATATTAATATTATTATATAAATATTTTATTTAATTAATATTTTATGTAATTTATATTAAAGTATTATTTGGTTTGTTAATTATTTACAAAATTAAATTAGTTCAATAAATATATAAATATAATAAGTAAAATTTTAAATTGGTCCGCACATGTCTTACTCGAGCCAATTTTGAAATTGGGCAACAAAGTGGACTAAAATTGTCAATAAATTTGAAGATATGGGGTTATTTTGATAACTTGAAAAGTTAGAGGTATAATTGTCAGTCAACATTAATAATAGTATCAATTTTTAATAATAAACTTAACTACCACGTCATCAGTTAACGTCTATTTTTAACGGTGGTACCAAATGTGATTCAATTTCAAAATTGTGGTACCAAATATATCGACCTCGATTTTTATGGTACAACAAATGAGAATCGAATATAGTTTGGTACCACAATTGCAGTTCTCTGGATAGATATCTTATAAACTGTTTTTGACACTGTTTGGTTAAGTTGAAAAACAATTAACTATAACTGTCATAAATTAGAAAATTTACGCGTAATCTTAAGTTTCTAAATAAGATGAAACTTTTTTTTGATAATTAAAATAAGATGAAACTTTATAAATGAAAGTAATCACTATGGTATGTCAAATCAATGCACGAAAGCCGATTGTGTTATAAATAAATTGACACAAAATAAATGTGTTAGCATTTACCCTCTTTGATTTGTATGATGTTCAAATTAGCTACATGTAATTTAAAAAAGAGCATTTTTACCACATGTAATCTTATAAAAGTTTCACACCATTTATCTGACATTCTAAACTTAAAAAGAAAAAATCATAATTCACAAAACTGCTCCTCTTATGTGTTGCATTTTATCTCTTGTATTATGATAAATATGACATTGTATCCCTATATTATGATAAATGTGGTAATTTATCCTCATGTGTTATAATAAATGTTGCAATTTACACTAATTGACCCCCCTATGTTACAAAAATACTTTTCATGCACATTCTCAATTTCGACGAATGAGTTACACTCTCCGACTGTTGAATAAAATCCAACGGTGTTAATGGTATGAATGAAGAAGGAAGATTTAATATATGCAAGAGATCGTGCATATTAAAACTTCCAAAGAAAGATTTAATAAAGTTTTGAATGAAAAATACATAACATAGCAATAACTAAAAACACAACCTTTAGCTAATAGTAAACAACTACTATACTAATTGGAGATAGAATCATAAGATTTTAGAGCCAAAAAAGAAAGACAGTAAAATTTGGGTTACCTGAAAACTGGAAAATTTTGCTCAAAAGATGAGATTCAGATTTTAGCAAGAAGAAATTGAAATGCAGTAGATATCTTCGTTGGATGCTCTTTTAAATAGTGGTTTCTACGCTTTTCTTTTTTATAATGAAAATTAATTATAAGTTTTCAGGATGAATGAAGTAGGTAAGTTCTGAGAAATTTCATGGGCAATTAAAGAAACAATGGTCAACGACATTAGTGGTTCTACACTACTACACTTCTACGCTTTCTTTTTTATAATGAAAATTATGAGTTCTGATGAAAATTCGAAACTGGTGTTAATTCAAGTCAAGTGCTACAATTGTAAATTTTTTATAATTCTTTAATTTGCATTTTTAGTTAAAGAACATTAAATTTGCCCTATGATCTCACTGATAACTTCTTCAACAAATTTGATCGGCATAATAACTAATACGAATATAAGATCGATTTAACATTTTCATGACATTAAATGTCATTTATAGTCGAATATATGTATGATGTATTATTTTCATTAAAAACGTAAGCCAATATTATCTAAATTTTTTCAAATGGTTTATAAATAAATATTATCTCGAAATCACAACTATTACACCATAAATCATGTAAAAAAACTAAAAATAAATTAATTATAAAAAAAGAACTAAATTTGAGTTAAAAGAACATGTACCTATTCAATTAAAAAGTAAATTGAGCCAAACCGCATTTAATCTCTATTTCTATCTCTATTACTATAAAAGCATGAAAATTTCTTAAAAATTTTTGCAGACTATAATACCCTTCTGTGATTTTAATAAGGAGAAAAAAAAAACATACACGATAAAAGAATAGTTAGATTAGGAATCATAATTTGATTAAATTAGGCGACATAAAAAAGTTACAAGACTTTACATAATATAATTTTAACTTAAATGCATTAATAGTCAAAAGATACAGTCTACTATGTCATAACTCATATCATTGGTAATATGTGAAATTTAAAAAAAGAAGGTAGATGTAACTCTTTCATGAAAAAATTAATTTCATATAACTAGTAAAGAGAATTTTAAAATAAATATCAGTTATTTTCAATTACTGTGAGTAGACTATTTTTATTCCGTATTTTTCTAGCTACATCTATAAAAAGAAATTTAGTTTATTTACTTGTGCAGGTTTCAACAGTAGAATAAGATTTTTTTTTGTTGTTAGATATATGTAGTGCCTAATTAGTTATTGTGGGGAAAAGAATGTAAGATCCATGGCTACAAATTTATTATTCAATTTATGAGAAAGTTTGGTTGGGTCTAATTCAATTTGTTTTTTATTTCCAAGTGTTTAATCCCTTTTGAGGCATATTTCTACCATTTTAAAGATTTAGTACAATATAACATTCCAACAAATCAAATTATCTTATGTAAATATCATAGAGCTAGGCTACCAAAAAAAAAAAAAAAAAAGAAAGGATAATCACATGTTACTTATGAAGGAATAAAAAGTGCTTATGACTTTGCGAACTATATAATCATTCTTTGGCATGAGAAATAGAAGTAAAATATAAAGAGTATCCAAGAATGCTTTACCTTAAATTTCTCAAACAAGCTGTAGACAATTATTAAGTAACTTCATATTTTACATATATATTTTCGATTTTTTGTTTATTGAGTCGAGTTTGAGCTGAACTTCAAAATTTATTGGAGGGTAAACACCACTTTCGGTCCCTCTTATCATTAACTTTTTATAGAGTGGTCCCTCTTATGTCTTTTTTTTTTCTCTTTAGTCCCTACTATGAATTATTTATTTCACTTTAATCCTTTTCAAGTAGTCCAAGGCGATTTCGATAACATGAGATATGCTCATGAGGGTAATTTTATCATTTCAAGTAAACTAAAGGGATATTTTCTGTTGGATAAGGATGAAGATGAAGGCACTGAAGACAAATTTAGAAGGGAGGTTTGATGCATTCCAAAACTTCAAAATCTGCTAAGTATGAGTAACTTAGCTGATGATCCCTTTGGAAGGAATTT
>CM064879.1:29637725-29703664 GCA_003313485.2 Penstemon barbatus | reverse complement strand
GCTAAATGAACTTAAGGGTTAGCTGCGATGGTTAACCGTTGACGTAGTCGACCACCAATGGATCAAATAGTATGGCCAACGAGTCGTGGGTACTAGGAGATTGCATTTGGGCCTTAAGCCCGCTAGGATTTTAAATTCCCGAAACTTATGTGGGGGCATAAGATTTTGATTAAAATAGTGGGAGTATTTTACAAATAAAATCCATGTTTGTAAATTGTGCATTTTAAATTTATCTTTCGCGTATTTATTTCTTCTATCGTCGTTTTGTAGATATAATGTCTAAGAATCCGATTTCCATCATACTTGAACATAACAAATTGACTGGACCAAACTTCCATGACTGGGTCAGGAACCTTAAGATCATTCTCGCTTCTGAAAAGCGAGGTTTTGTCCTTGATGGGCCCCCTCCCGAACCTGTTAAGGATGCCGATGAAGCTGAGAAAGAAGCCTTGGATTTATGGCTTGACGATGACTTGCAGTCACGTTGTCTCATGTTGGCATCCATGTCGAATGAACTTCAAAAGCAGCACGAGCATATGAAGTCTTCTTTTGAAATCTACACGCACCTGAATGGTTTATTTGGGGTGCAAAGTAGATATGAGCGGTATGAAACTGCCAAGACTTTGCAACAAACGAGGATGGCTGAAGGTGCTGATGTTCGATCTCACTGCATCAAGATGATTGGGCTTATTGAAAAGCTTGGTCATCTTGACGTAAAGATGGACAAGACCTACTGACAGGATATAATCCTCCAATCGTTGCCGAGATCATTCGAACAATTCGTAGTGAACTACAACATGCACAAGATGAATGTTGAACTTCACGAGTTGGCTAATATGCTCGCCACTGCCGAGGCTTCCATGAAAAGAGAGAAGCCAGTGATGGTCGCTACCTCGACCCAATCCAAGTCCAAAAGGACAAAGAAAGGGAAGGGGAAAGGGAATGCTTCTTCAAGCAAAGGCAAAGCACCATCTGGGCCCATAGGGAAGGGAAAGAAGCGTAAAGCTTCGTCTGGTGAACAAAAATGTTTCTACTGCAAGAAACCTGGACACTGGAAGAGGAACTGCAAAGAGTTCTTGGAGAGCTCGAAAGGTATATTCCTTGTTGAAGTTAATTTATCAATTAACTGTGCATCATGGGTGCTAGACACTGCTTGTGGTTCTCATCTTTGTAATGATTTACAGGTGATGGGAGCAACAAGGCCACTTAGGCCAGGGGATTGGATCCTGAGATTTGGCAATGGAGCTAGAGCTGCTGCCGAGGCCATAGGCGAAGTGGAGTTAGATTTAGGTGGTAATAAATTAGTCCTTAGGAACGTTCTTTATGTACCTGGTTTGGTGAAAAACATTATTTCTATTCCCGTTTTGGATAATGAAGGTTTTAATTTTACTATTGATAAAGGTTCCTTTTCGTTATTCATGAATGATAATATGTTTTTCACTGGTACATTAAAAGATGGACTATATACCGTTGAACCACCTAAGTTAGTGATGCATGTACAACAAAACAAAAGGAAACAAGATAATGAAATATCTGCCCAATTATGGCACGCTAGACTTGGACATATATCTAAGTCAAGGATTCAAAAGTTAGCATCATCTGGCGCGATTGAAATCAATCGCATTGATGAAATGCCAACGTGTGAACCGTGTTTAAAGGGTAAAATGGCTAAGTTGCCATTTAAGGGAAACCCTGAGCGAGCCAAGCAAACATTGGACTTAATACATACTGACGTATGTGGACCACTAAGAAAAAGCGCCCGAGGGGGCTATGACTACTTCATCACTTTCACTGACGACTTTAGTCGTTATGGATATGTGTTCTTGTTGAAACACAAGTCTGAAGCCTTTGAGCGATTCAAAGAATTCAAGATGGAAGTAGAGAATCAACTTGGTCATACGATAAAGGCTCTTCGTTCTGACCGAGGTGGAGAATTTCTTAGTAACGAATTTCTGAATTATCTTGTAGAGCATGGAATATTATCGCAGTGGACTCCTCCTGCAACACCACAATTAAATGGAGTAGCAGAGAGAAGGAATCGAACCTTGATGGACATGGTTCGATCCATGATGAGTGCCACTGACCTACCTCTTTCATTTTGGGGACATGCCCTCCTCACGGCAACGAAGATACTGAATATAGTACCTTCGAAATCCGTAGAAAAGACACCATATGAACTATGGTTTGGCAAGGCACCCTCATACGCATTCATGCGCATATGGGGATCTCCCGCTTACGTTAAAAAGCTAGTGGGAGATAAATTGGAAACAAAATCCACTTTGTGCAAATTCGTGGGGTATCCGGAAAACTCAATAGGATACGAGTTCTACGATCCTACAAGACAAACAACGTTTGTCTCGAGGAACGCTCACTTCTTGGAGAAGGATTTCTTGGTGGACAAGAAAGAAAATAACGTAGAACTGGATGAGGTCACTGAAGCTGAAAAGGCCTTAGAGGTCGATCAAGCTGACCCGTCACCACAGGCAGTGGGAGAACAAGAGCATGAAAGTGCACCAGAAAGTACACCGATACTTCGTAGGTCAGAAAGACAACGTAGAGAACCCGAGAGGTACTACGGTCTGCTGCATGAGACTGGACAGTCTCTAACCGACCCAAGGACTTACGAAGAGGCTATGCTAGACATAGACTCGGGAAAGTGGCGCGAAGCCATGGAATCCGAATTGGACTCCATGCACTCAAACAAGGTCTGGGCCTTGGTAGATCCACCAGTGGGAGTGGCTCCCGTGGGTTGCAAGTGGATCTATAAGCGAAAGCTTGGAGTGAACGGAGAGGTGATTACCTACAAGGCGCGACTAGTGGCAAAAGGATACACTCAAAGACCAGGTATCGACTTTGAGGAAACCTTCTCGCCTGTCGCAATGCCCAAATCCATTCGGATCTTGCTGGCCATAGCTGCGTGGTATAACTACGAGATATGGCAAATGGATGTAAAGACTGCCTTTCTCAATGGAGACATTGATAAGGAGATCTACATGGAGCAACCAAAAGGATATGCATCCAAAGGAAATGAACACAAGGTGTGCAAACTCCAGAGGTCCATTTATGGACTGAAGCAAGCTTCCCGAAGTTGGAACATTCGATTTGATGAGACAATCCGAACTTTTGGATTCATCAAGAACATGTTCGAACCTTGCGTGTACAAGAAGATCAGTGGGAGTACAGTTGAATTTTTGGTGCTTTACGTTGACGACATTCTTCTCATTGGAAACAATGTGAAAGCATTGTCTGAAACTAAAGCATGGTTGTCTACACAATTCTCGATGAAGGATATGGGAGAAGCATCCTTTGTACTAGGTATAAGGATCTACCGAGATAGATCAAAAGGACTGCTGGGCCTCTCCCAATCCCAGTACATAGACAAAATCCTGAAAAGATTTAGTATGGAAGAATCCAAGAGAGGATTGCTTCCTATGAGACATGGCATTGCACTCTCCAAGTCTATGGCCCCAAAGACGCCTGAAGAGAGAAGCAATATGTCTCGAGTACCATATGCATCCGCGATAGGAAGCATAATGTATGGTATGCTATGTACGAGACCAGACGTAGCGTACGCTCTTAGCGTTACAAGTCGCTACCAGTCTGATCCAGGTGAGCAGCACTGGATAGCCGTAAAGGCGATTCTGAAGTACCTGAGAAGGACTAAGGAATTGTTCTTGGTATACGGCGGAGGAGAATTGAAATTGGAAGGCTATACAGACTCGAGCTTCCAATGTGATGTAGACGACTTCAAGTCGACATCAGGATACGTTTTCTGCCTCAATGGTGGTGCGGTTAGCTGGAAGAGCTCCAAGCAGGAAACAACCGCGGATTCAACCACTGAAGCAGAATACATTGCCGCGAGTGACGCAGCAAAAGAAGGTGTTTGGATGAGGAACTTCATCCAGGAATTGGATGTGATACCTAGCATTGCTGAGCCCATTACTATCTTCTGCGATAATAATGGGGCAATAGCGCAAGCAAAGGAGCCGAGATCTCATCAGAAATCCAAGCACGTACAGAGACGATACCACGTGATAAGAGATATCATTGGTAGAGGAGACATTAAGATGGAACGTGTCGACTCAGAAGATAATACGGCGGACCCGCTAACGAAGCCTCTGCCTCAAAAGGCATTTGAGAAACATCTGCATAAGATGGGACTCAAGAACATAAAAGACTGGCTTTAGGACAAGTGGGAGATTGATAGAAATAGTGTCCTGCAAGCCAGCTGTATGGCTAGCATTAATTGTAATTAATAAGGAACTATTCAATTTAGATTAATAAATGCACTTTTATTAAATGGTCAACTTTATCTTATGTAATATTTGTCTACGCATAAGGATAGAAGTCCTTAGATCACAGGGCTATGGGACAACCCGTGGACTGATCTCTAAGGCCGTGATCTAGAACATATTCAAGAGTCGTAGAATCCAATCGAGATAGGACATCGTTGGATTCGGTTAGACTCTCACTGTTGTGTATTCTCCGATGAACTGGAGGACGCTGGGGTCCACGAGCGTGACTGGGATAGTCGATACACATAAGTGGGTGGCTTGCTGGGATGGCAAGTGCACTGAATACCCCAATTAGGAAATAACTCACCATGGAAGCGGTAGTCGCATATCGGGGTTGAAGTTATTCCAATTTACAATAGTATACGAGGAACGATCCCTAACAACTTGAGATGATAGGGTTTATCTGGTGCGAGAACGTCTATGCTTTGATGTGAGTTCCGACTGACTGGGGATAGCCAGAAAGTCTCTGTGGATTCATGTTGGGTATAGAGGAACTCGTATGCAGATTCATATCATCAACAAAGGATCCATTGACCCGACTTGATAGGTTGGGAAATTCTCCTATGGATTTCTGTGAGAAATTAATTCTGAAAAAATCCTTGGCCAAGGTAACTGACGACTTTATGTAAGTAGCTCATAAAGATTAAGTCAAAGAGAATTTATTTCGAGACCAGAGTACATAAGGTCAAGACAAAAGAAAAGGGAATCCGATAAAAGCCCATACCCTTAAGTCTCGACTGGGAGATTGATCGATGGAGAGATTATGTCGTATATGGAAATTGTAAATGATAAAAGGTTCACTGAATTAATTCACCAGTGATTGGGCTCCATGGGCTTGTGACTAGACATCGACCGTGGAGTGTGGGAGAATTCCCAAATTAGCAGGGGTGCTAATTTTGGAATGATTAATTGACAGAGTGTTCGATTAATTTAGAGTATTAATTGCTCAAGTAATTAAATAATATTTAAATTACAACCCACGGCCAATTATGTGGTGAACCTACGGGGGCATACACAATACACAAGTAGCGAAAGCGAGGAAACAGGAACGAACCAGTCGACTGGGTCGACTGGGTCAAAATCGACTGGGTCGATTCAATAGGTGGGTCGACTGGGTCGACCCATATGGAACGAAAATGGATCCAATTGGAATTGGATCAAGATTATAAATTAAATTGGAATTTAATTTATGAGTAAATTAATTAATCAGGATTTAATTAATTAATGGAATAATTAATTTAATTAGACTTGGAGTTTAATTAATTAATTGGGAGATGATTTAATTAATTGGGCTATTTAATTGGGAGATTAAATAAAGCCCTGAATAATTAATTAATATGGGACATGAATTAATTAGAAGACTTAGTCTTCTAATTAAAGAGGGCCATGGCCCATGTAGGAGAGAGAAGACCTAGTCCTAATAGGACTAGGATAGAAAGAAAACTATAAATAGCTTTCTTCTAGTTATTTTTCACACAACTCCTTAAGCAAAAATTGAGCAAAGAAAAATTCTCTCTCCCTCTCCCTACCAGATCGGCCGAACTGTTCTTCCCTGTGGAAGAATTTTTCGTCTTCGTTTTTGTTCCCAAATCGTTCCTGAAACCTAGATATTAATATAGCCTATGTTCTAGTCGATTAGGTATATTAATTTTCGTGATATTGTGGTGTATCAACTCGTAGAGGCGCAACACGTGGGGCGCTACCAAAAGGTGTGGGTCGATCAACCGGGGTCAGAATTCAGAGCTCATATTGCTAGCCTAGGATTTGCAAGGAGACAGGTATAAACGAGAAAACTTATACTGTCATTAATTATGTTCATATATATATATAACTAGAGAATATCCTGGCAAGATTCTTTAAGAGGCCCTAGAAATTTTTATATTCCGCTGTGCCTAGGGCTGTTTTTCTTACCGAATCCCAACAATATCCAATGCTGGTATTGAAGTTGATCCTTCCAAAGTTGAAGCAATTGTCAACTGGAAACAACCAACAAATGTTACCGAAGTATGTAGCTTTTTGGGACTAGCTGGTTACTACCGCAAATTTGTCAAGGACTTCTGTAAGATTGCAGCACCATTAACACAATTGATCCAAAAGCAGTGTAAATTTATATGGAGCGATAAATGTGAATCAAGCTTTCAAGAGCTCAAGCGGAGATTGACAACTGCCCCCATACTGACTTTACCCAAAGGTCCGTCTGGATTCGTTATCTACACAGATGCATCAAAAGAAGGTTTTGGGTGTGTACTAATGAAGAATGAGAGGGTGATTGCATATGCTCAAGGAAACTAAAATTGCATGAGCAAAATTACCCCACTCATGACCTAGAATTGGGAGCAATCGTGTTTACTTTGGCAAAATGGATACATTATTTGTACGGGACAACTTTTGTAGTATACACCGACCACAAAAGTTTGAAATACTTGTTCACCTAAACAGAATTAAACATGAGGCAACGCAGGTGGATGGAATTCCTTGAAGACTATGATTGTTCAATTTTATATCATCCTGGAAAGGCTAATGCAGTAGCCGATGCCTTAAGTGGGAAGGCAAAGATTCAAAATATCAAAGGGAAAGAACAAACATATGTGAAAGCTATGATATGTATGCAAGCTCGTAGACGATTGACCAATTTAGATATGCAACCCGAATGGTTCACTCAAATTCGAAAAGCTCAAGATGAAGATGAAGATATTAGAAAACAAATGGAATTCGTGGAATATAAATTAGATTCAAAATTTGACATGGATCGATCAGGTATACTACGATTTAAAAATCGAGTTTGGGTTCCAAAAACTATGCGAAAAGAATTGATGGAAGAAGCGCATAGAGCAAGATACACAGTTCATACTGGAGGTACTAAAATGTACAAAGACTTAAAGAAACAATTTTGGTGGAGTGGAATGAAGCGTGACATTGCTGACAATGTAAAGAAACTATGGTTTTCGTAACAGGTCTACCAACTGTAAGAAATGGATGCAACAATATTTGGGTTATTGTGGATAGGCTTACTAAGTCGGCTCATTTTCTTCCTGTGAAGACAAACTACAACGTGGAAACATTAGCTGAATTATACAAGAAAGAGATCATTAGACTACATGGGTTACCATCTAGGATAATTTCAGACAGAGATCCTAAATTTACTTCGAGGTTATGGAAACAGTTACAGGAAATTTTTTTAACTAAGCTGAAATTCAGTACAGCCGCACATCCTGAAACAGATGGACAGTCAGAGCGAGTTATTGGCTTCTTAGAGGACATGTTGAGAGCATGTGTATTGGACTTCAAAGGTAGTTGGGACCAGCATTTACCACTTATAGAATTCGCATACAATAATAGTTATCATGCTTCCATTCAAATGGCACCATACGAAGCTTTATATGGCAGAAAATGTCGCTCCCCACTCCATTGGGATTTGGACGAGTGGAGAGCAACATCAGATGGCTCACATAGAGCGATAAGGCCAGAGATTATTCAGGACGCCATTGATAAGGTACAAATAATCAAACAAAGAATAAAAGCTGCACAAGACCGACAAAAAAGTTATGCCGATCGACGTAGAAGAGATCTGAAATTTGATATAGGGGACAAAGTATTTCTTAAGGTATCACCAAGGAAGGGATTCAAAAGAACAGGGAAAGGTGGAAAATTAAATCCACGTTATGTAGGACCTTTTGAAATCATTGAGCGAATAGGTAAATTGGCCTACAAATTAGATTTACCCCCAAATCTTATGGGAATTCATAACGTGTTCCACGTATCACAACTGAGAAAATACCAGCCAGACGAATCCCACATTTTAGAACCCGATTGTCTACAAATCGAAAGTGACCTAGCTTACAAAGAAATACCAGTTCACATCCTTGATCAAAAGTTCCACGAGCTTCGCAACTGCAAAATACCTTTGGTAAAAGTATTATGGAGAAATCAAAATGTAGAAGAAGCAACATGGGAACGAGAAGAAGAAATGAGGAACCATCATCCCGAGCTCTTCACTTCAGGTTTGAATCTGGAGACCAGATTTCTTTAAGAGGGGGAGATTGTAACATCCCTACTAAAGCAATTAATTGAAGTGGTAGAAATAAAGATTTATTATTAAATAGTTTATACAATTTTCATAAGTAAATAGGTGAAACAATGTTTCACCAAACAAGACTTAAGGTAAGAAAAATCTAGACAAGAAAACTTTTACCCCAACCTCTTAACATTATTACAATAAAGCCATTCTTCCTTCCTATTTAAGATAAGTATAGAGTCATTGAACAAAGCATACTTTCCTGCAAATCAGTTAAGAAAACGTCCATAAGAGCTTATGAACTCTAGGAAGAAATAGACGCAAGTCAAGGTAAGAATTCTTCTCCTAACATATACACCTGAAGTTCTTCTCTTTTATACATAATATCTAACTGAAACTTTTGATTCCAGTTAATATTTGAATCAATTTAATGTTGGAAAGAAGTAGGTTCAAATCTTGTATCAATCCATCACTTACAAAGGAAGTTATTAAGGTAAACTTACAATCTACACAATTTTGCGCAGTGTTATTGTTTAGCCTATAAGTTGAGTTCGGTTTGGAATTTTTAGAATCTGTTTATTGGGTTGGAAAGAAGACAAAATTTGGTGTGTTCAAGTAGTATTTTGGTCTGCCATGTCCGGTTCATATGCCGGTGGTGGCTCGATTTCAGAACAGCTTAAACAGGGGAGTTAAATTCACTAGGACTATTTTGGGGTTTTTAGTGTTTATGTTTATTTTTGACTCATCTTATGACATAATTTTACTTTTCATAACCTTATAATATCTTCTGTTAATTTATGACTTTTATGTAATGAAAAAGGGCCGGTGGTGGCTCAACTAGAAGATTACAACATAGAGATCAGTGGAATTCCAATCTACTGTGATAATACTAGTTCCATCTCTCTTACTTAGAATACTACAAGTCATTTAAGGACTGAGCATATTGAGATCAAGGATCATTTCATCAGAGATCATGTGGAAAAGGGAAATGTTATAATTGAGTATGTTCATACTGACAATCAGATTGCTGACATCTCCACCAAACCTTTAAGTGATGCAAGGTTTTCAACTCTAAGAGTTGAACTAGGACTACTAAATTTTGATGCATAAGCTGAGGGGGAACTCATCAGAAGACTTGAGTTTATCAGCTTACTCATATTTTCATCTTCAAGGTTAACTCTCAATAGACTAGTTAACTTAAGGATTCTTAAAGTCAGGGGAACGTGTAAGACTAGCGGTACTTCTGATTAAAAGATGAAATTTGTTGATGACAGTTAGTTGAAGTTATGTGTTCATCAGAAAGGTTCTTAATTCTTGAAGACTGAAGATTAATTTATCTTGCTGGATTGACAAACAGCATAGGAAGATTACTAGTTATTTGCTTTCACTAGTAATATCTGTTTTCATAACATTCGTCTGTCAGATAAGTATAATTTACTTGTCTGATAATTTGTATAAGTATTACTCTTACAACGTTATTTTATAAAAACGCTTTTACAAATAAGAGTTGGACGGTTCACATTCCCGCCAATCATTAAATGCTTTTTGAAATTTGGAAGCCGCGTATCTCGCCCCACGATTAAGACTGATAGATAACTGATCTAACAGTTCGCGTGAAGCACGAAAATTGACGCGCCTTCACCTCTTTACATTCACATCTGATCAGCTCACTGGTCTTTTACGCACCCTCAAAATTCAAGAACATAAAGAGAGAATTTTTTTTGCTTTCAATCCTTCTTCAAAT
This sequence comes from Penstemon barbatus, assembly GCA_003313485.2. Taxonomy (NCBI): domain Eukaryota; kingdom Viridiplantae; phylum Streptophyta; class Magnoliopsida; order Lamiales; family Plantaginaceae; genus Penstemon; species Penstemon barbatus. The sequence goes on along the minus strand of CM064879.1, from coordinate 29,693,610 downwards.
CTACTATTTTCACTTAATCTTATCAGAAATTTCACAATGGCCAAAGAAGAAGGACGATATCTCATCTATTCAACCTTCCACTCAACTGGAAGTCATTTGATGAAGGAGATTATGGAAAAGTTTCAAGCTGCAAATCTGGAAAAATTCATGGAAGCCCATGAGGACATGGTGTATAATGATCAGATTCTTGAGTTCTATGGCATGTCTGGCAATCCTGATCTTGATAAGAAGGAGATAAAGGCCTGAGTTGGGGGAGTTGATATCTATATCACCCCTGCTCTGTTGAATGAGAAGTATGGTCTGCCAATGGAAGGAAGAACATACATCACAACCATGGCCGAGCCAAAGGAAGGAGAGTTCTGGAACATCTGCACAATTGAAGGAGAAATCCTTGCCGAAAATATAAAGAAAAATCAGCTGAGAGATGAATATCAGCGGATGACTGATATGTTTGCCAAAATCATTGAGAATTGCACATTCTCACTTGATAGTGTGCCAAGGAAGAGATTTCGTGCGATGATAGTTGTTCACTACGGGATGACAGTGAACTGGGCAATTTACATTTGGTATATCTTGGCTGATCACATCAAGAAGGGAAATACCTACCACAGGATATTTCTCAGTCATCTGTTCATGAGTCTTCAATGTGGAATGACCGTTGAAAAGTCATTCACCAGGCAAAAGCTATGCACGCTTATCTTGCTGTGATGGAGCAGCCTAAGAGGAAAGCATCTGAGGCACCAAAGAAGACAGCCGCTGAAAAGAAAAGAAAAACAAATGTTTCTAAGTCTTCTGTTCAAACCGCTGACCCAGCTGTTAAAGCCAGAACAAAAGAGGATGCAAAGAAACGTGCTGCTGATGCTATCATGGCTCAGACAGCAAAGGAGATTGAAGATGCAACTTATGGTTCTCCATCCAGAACCATTTCTGCTGAAAAACCCCTGGAGAATGTTGCTGCCAGGACCAGGAGTCAACTTAAAGACTCAACAACATCAAAGCCATTTCAAGGAAAAGTTGTTCACACCAAAGCCACTGTTAGGAAAAGGATGACTTTTGTGTCATCGCCTACTAAGTTATCTGACTTAGCAAGGCAAAGTCCTCAATCAGCAGAGAGGCATGCTGGAGCTGAACAAGAGTCTAATGTCAAGGAGTCAGCTGTTGCAACAACTACTCAACAAGTTGTTCAAGTCACTCAACAGCTGAGGTTACCCAACCTCGAGATGATCCTGAAGTGCAGATCATCAAACCAATCGCAGTTGCACCAATTTCAACTGTTGCACCTGAACCTACTACTGATGCACTAGCTCAGACATCTGCTAAACCAAAGAGAAAAAGAATTGTAAGGAGAAAATTGTCTGCTGCTGAAAAGAAGAGAAGGGAAGAAGCGGAGCAAAAGAAGAAAGATGAAGAAGCAGTGGAATTGAGCAAGCTTGAAGCTGAGAAGGCTGCTCAAAGGAAGCAGTTAACTGAAGCTCAACTGAGAGCACGGGAGGATCCTGATATGTCTAAGGCTCTAGAACTTAGCAAGCAAGATGCACATGGTCCACGCAAAGCAGGAGGCATCAAGATTGGAGAGACCATGAATGCAAGACAGATCCTTCCTCCTGGTGAAAGGGTTGAAAAGAGGCCATTTGCTGTAAAATGGGCCTTAGATATTGTTAAATATAACCCTATTGCTTTTGACAGATTTGAGGCAGCTCTTGCAGATTTTGACAAACAGCTGCAACAAGGGACTCGATTTCTTCAAGAGAAGATCAGATACATCAAATGGAGAACTTATAGAGTCAGCAAATCTGTTGAAGAGATCCAGTCTTGGGAGGAGTTTGCGGATGAAGAGAAATGGGTACTCAACTGGCTGCAAACATCTTCCATCACCAAGACATTGGATCCAGATCATGTTAGGGATGTCTTCCACGGCTATACAAGGGGAATTGTGGCCAAGGAAGCAGAAAGAATCAAGAATGCACTGCCAGCTAAGAGGAGAAGAAGGGATGACCCTGTTCAGAGAGCTGTGCAGATTGCCATTTACACTGCCTTAGAGAAGTGGGCTGAAAGATCAAGATACTATCAAGGATCTCCTTGTGATCTTCCCACTTTACCTGGTGTGCAACATATCACATTTAGTCCTGAGGTCAGTATGTTTCAGAAGAAGACAACAGTTAAGGCACCTGCCCAAGGAACAATGCCTCCAATTTCAAGAGTAATCCATCAGACAACAGTCATATCAACAGATGAACTCCTGAAACAGTCAAGGTGGAAAAACAAGCTGTTATTCAAAATACTCCAGAACCTAATCAACCTGAAGTTGAAGCTGTTCTGGCAGATGTTCCTGTCCACCATGAAGATCCACCAGTCTCATGTTCCATTCCAACAGCTGACAAGCACTCATCCTTAATGGAATCTTTCCAGATGCTCTTAGAACATTCTCTTAGGGAGATGGAAGAGAGAAACAGACTGATGATGAGACAGATGCAAGAAGAGAATTCAAGATTTATCAGGGATGATACTGAAACTTCCCACTGCAACCTGACAACTCCTTGATGCTGACTCAAAACTTGATCAGCTTGAACAAGAACATTGAAGATGCGAAGTCTTATTTGATCTGATAGGCTTATTCACAAAGGTTTCAGATGCTGAAACAGAAAAGAATATTTTGTTGGTCAAGGAAATGAACTCCACTGCCAACAGAGTTCATGATGAAGTCTCTACTCTGCAATTGAATATGGATTCCCTAAATGATTAGGCTGGCACACTCAAATCCACTTTGACTCATCATACTGCTCAACTTGATACTGTGGATCAAAACATCAGACGGCTATGCACTGCTGTCAACATATCAGTTGTTGAACTCAACCCCACTGATGATGACAAAAAGGAGGAAGAGAAATCAGCTACAGCAACTGCTCAAGTACCGGAACAAAAGGACTCTACTGCTGATCAAGTAAAACCTGCTGAAGAATCAGAGAGACATGTACTTGAAAAGGAAGCTGAAGTTGAAGAAAAGAAAGCTGAAGTTGAAGAGAATGCTAAGGAAGCTGATGGACAAGAAGTTGCTAAGGAAGAAGAAACTGCTAAGGAAGAAGCCATGGAACTAGCAAAATCTGACAAGGAAATTGTTGCTGCCAAGGATACATCAGAAGAGCAACTTGATCCATTTGTAAAGTACAAAAATCTGGAACGCATCAAGAGAAGGATTGATGAAGCAGAACGCCAACAAAAGATGGAAGCTGCTAAGAAAAATCTTCCTCCCGATGATGTTAATGATGAAGAAGAGGAGAGCTTTGATGAAGATGAAGAGGAAGAGTATGAAGAGGTGGAAGAAGAAGTCACTGATGAATCAGATTATTAGACTTATCTGGCTTTGTATCAGTTAACTCTATTTTCTTGTAATCTCATCTCCTTGAAAACTTGTAACTTGTACTGAAACTCTCATTATATATAAAAGTTCAAGTTTTTACTCCAACATATTATTTCTATCTCAAAATTTTTTAGGATTAAAACTTTAGTTTAGGTATAGGTACTTAGCTGAAGTTTTTTAATCATTAAAAAGGGGGAAATTGTTGGATGAAGATGAAGATAGAAGTACAAGGAATTTAAAACTTAAAGGGAGGTTTTGATGATTTCCAGAACATCAAGATCAGCTAAGTAAGGAATACTTAGTGAAATCCCTTAGAAGAATTTTGACCAACTTAAAGACCAATCAGACAAGTCAAAATTCCATCTGGTCCAAAAGACTACTAATCTACTGAAGAAAGTAATCAGTTTGGTGAAAATTAGCCGACTCAAATCAGATGGGTTCTAGTTGAGATCAACTCAGTACATCATCAGACGAGAGAACTTAATCAGCCTAGTGAAGAAGATCAGGAAGTCTCCTCAACTGTAATAAATGGACTCGAAGTAATAAATGCTGAAGAAGGAGGATATTTATGGAAAATGATTGAAGAAATCCTAGCATCAGCTTGGTGCATTAAATGCTGCTGACAGAAAGTACAGTAGACTGTATTGTAGTAGTCATAGAAAGCCGTTTTTAGAGAGCAGGGACCAATACACGAGGATTTGAGTCTTGTCTTTCTTCAACGGACATTTTTCAAGCTGAGAGTATAAATAGTTCAAGAGTTTGAGAGAAGAAAATACAACAACACATTTTCTGAGAGAAACTTTCGAAGCAGAATTCTTCTAAGTCTCAAGAACTCACGAATAACTTACTCATCAGCTTAGTCATTTGTTGACAAAAGCCAAAGTTGAAGACCAAAGAAAAACTTACAAATCTGAGTGATTTCTGTTAGAGAGTGTTGTGAAGAATTTTATCCATCTTTGTGAGTGATAAGATTCTGTAGATTAGGATATCTTTGTGATTTCCTAGTGTGAACTTGTGGCCTTTTCATTTGTTGATTGGCGCAAGCAGTGTATACTGTTAAACTTTGTTTTTTCTACTATAACCCAAGATCTAAGTGACTTGGAAGAGTGGACTAAAGGATTTAAATCCATATAACCACTATAAAAATTCTTTTGTTCATCTTTGCATAAGTTTTCTAGTATATTTCAAAAACTGCATAAGTTTACACCTGAACTAAACTGTTAAAGATTTTGAAGGAGTTTATAAACTGGGGATAAAATCATTAAAAGACTGAGTTTACTTAATACACTTGAAAATATCCGCTGCAAGTAATCTGATTTAAAACTGATGTTGCTGAAATTAGCTAAGTATTTATCTGAAGAGTGGTCAACTCTGCTGCTCAAACTTTGTGTGCGATCAGCTTAGATAGCTTACTGTTCACAATCAGCTTATTCTGCTAACAGACAACTTAAATGTTTTTAAGTCCAAAATTTTTAGAGGTTTATTCACCCCCCCTGATGGGGCCTATATTATACCCCTTATGATATTTGGATCGAGTTAAGCGTACGAGGTCGGCCCGACCATATAGCTCATGCACTATAATGGTTCGACCCGATTAGAGACGACTCTCCACGGCGACCAGGCCGCAATCCGAACTGAAGAAGGATAAGTGTCCCGAGCGGTTTGTAACATATAAATACCTAGATTCATCATTGTATTACACACACAATATCAGAGCTTACGCCTACATACTTGAGCAATCTGAGATTAATCTAATACAAGAGCTTTTGCTTTACTTATGGATTATTACTATATTTCTTTATTAACGTCATTGCGTAATTGTTCTTCCTTGAGATTGATCCATTCGGAATAAAGTAACTAGGCCCTATAATCTTCATACCCTAAACTATTATTATTGATTTAATCAAATCCTACGAAATTTGGTTAAATCAGTTGGCGCCCACCGTGGGGCCTGAGTTAATTATTCGATAGACACATGGCTCGCCCGAGGAAGAATGCTCACAACGACGCAAGGAGCAACACAACGCACCCACCTATAACGTTGGACGATGTCCACGACAACACGATGAATAACGAACCTATCATCAACGATGGCGATAATCGACAAGAAAATGATCGACTGCCAAAACAAGAAGAATGCCAGGAGGTCAATGTTCTAAATTCTCAAGGACAACAGAAGATCGCCACCAATGCAATATCTGAAGCCCCTGGGGTTCCTACAATCCCTGTCCCGTTGGCAGGAACATAGGAGAAATTGAGACAGATCGCGCTGCTATTTAACTCTTTGTGCCCAGGAGGACTGTTGGCTCCTGAACACCATCCCAGAGACCCTGGAGCGACTAGGGTGCATCCAGGCAGAAGAGCTCCTAGGCAGCTCGACCAGATATCAGAACAAGCGGACAGTCCTGTGAGCGAGCAGCGATCACTACCTAGTCCACAAAGAACGCGAAACCAATGGACGATCGGATCCAAAGAAAAACGGACCGAACAAAGCCACAACAGGCGCATCGGGGATCTAAAGAAAATACTATAATCCCCGTCGATGACGACGTAGTTGATACTATCCCTAATCGACCAAAAATTGTCCACATCTCGGAGAGAGAGATCGAAAAAATGGTACAAGAACGCCTTGAACAACGTATACTGACCGTTCAAAATCCATGGGCGAGGAGCACGGAAGTCCAGAAAGTTTAGCAGTATGTTCCCCCGTCTGCAGGGAGATAAAAGAAGCACAATCATGTGGGCAGGTTCCAGGACGACTACCGCGATATGACGGGACCACTGATCCAAACGATTACATATTCAGCTTTACAAACATAATGAATTTATATGCTCATTCGGCGGAGTATACCGCCAAGCTGATTGTTACCACATTCGAAGGATTAGCTTTGGATTGGTTCGGAAAGCAACCCACCAATTCCATATTCAGTTTTCGTGAGTTATGTAACAAACTGACTCAACAATTTGCTAGCTAGAAAAGACAGAACTGCCTATGAGCAATCTTGGAACCATTCATCAACAAGAAGGAGAATCCTTGAGAAGCTGGTTGGCGAGATTTAATGTGGAACTACTAAAGATTGATTCTCCGAATATTGATTACATAATCTCCATCCTTTTCGACCTCACCAAAAATAGGCAGTTCGGGAACGCGCTGAGTAGAAAACAACCGAGAACCTTCGCGGATATTATGAGCCTAGCATCAAAATATATGACTCAAGAAGAGATGAACTCTTTCAAGGATAAGAATAGGAACAAAGCTCCCGCCTCCGGCTCGAGACGACAAGACAAAGCTCCTGTTTCAAGGCCAATGGATTACGATTGATCCTTCAGAAAAGGAAACATTTTTCAATGATTAGACCATAATCGAAATGATCAGGACAAAAGACCTTATAGAAGATCAAGATCGGCTGAACTAACCAACAGAAATCGAGTAAACCATGTGGATTACCCCAGATTGACGATTCCTATTGAAGAAATCTTGGCGATGCTGGAAAGGAACAATTGGATTCCGCCAGCGAAAATAATTACACAACCAAAGTCAGGAGCTCGAAACTACAATCTATATTGTAGGTATCATCGGGCCCACGGTCATCGGACCGAGGATTGTTTCCACTTGAAGCAGGAAATTGAAAGGCTGATCGAACAAGGAATGTTGGACGACTATCTCGAAAGAAACAGCCGCAAAAGAAATAGAAGCAGGAATCCTCGAACTAGTAACCGGAGAAGAACCCTAGGAAGGAGGTCTCCTAATAATGTTACGCCACAAGAATTGAACAATGATCAAATCAACGGAACCACACATACGTTCTCCGGAGGACCAGCGGGGGGTGATAGTCGTAATGCCCGCCGCAGAACCGCAAGATCAATTGAAGGAAATCTTAGACATCCAAGGTAGGTATGGACTCTCGATACCAAATTACCAAAGGAACAACTCATTAGCTTCAATGAAGGCGAAGTACCAAGAAATATTTTTTGGGATTCGAGGGATGATAAATCTGACTTCCCGATGGTAGTATCTCTCGAGATAGCAAACTACAATGTGAAAAGGATCTTAATCGATAACGGAAGTTCAGCAAACATTATATTCAAGGAAGTCCTACTATAGATGAACTTAAGAGAAATAACACTCCAGAAAGTAGCAACTCCCTTAGAAGGATTTGGAGGCTCAAAGATAGTCCCCTCTGGGACATTGGACAATTAGTGTCTCATTACGAAAGAGACCGCAGCGAGCAGTGCAAATGATAAAGTTCTTGGTCGTAGAAACTCCTTTTGCAGACAATGAGATATTAGGACGATCAGCCCTCAATCTATTTCACGCGGTAGTATCAACATACCATCAAAAGATAAAATTTTCGACAGCTTCTAGGATCGGAGAAATAGTGAACGATCACTGCATGGCGTGGGATTGCTAAAAGGAAGCTCGAAGATGACATCGAAAGAGCTGAAGTCGAGATCCCCAGCACTGACAGAATAGATCTGAAGGGAAAAGAGCATATTGATTTAACCATAAAGCCACCAGAACACAATGTCTCTCATACCTTATGCCTCTGCTATAGGGAGCATAATGTATGCATTATTGTGTACTCGACCAGACATAGCACACGCTCTAAGTGTAACGAGCAGCTATCAGTCAAATCCAGGCGAAGAGCACTGGACTGCCGTAAAAGCAATCCTAAAGTACCTGCGAAAGACTAAGGATATGTTTTTGGTCTACGATGGTAGTGGGGAACTGAAACTTGAAGGATTCACTGATTCTAGTTTCCAGTCTGACGTGGATGACTACAAATCCAACTCATGATACATATTCCACCTCAATGGTGCAGCGGTCAGTTGGAAAAGTTGTAAACAATCTACCACTGCCGACTCAACCACAGAAGCAGAACATATCGCAGCATCAGATGCAGCAAAGGAAAGTGTATGGATGAGAAACTTCATTCAAGAACTGGATGTTGTTCCTAGCATTACCGAACATGTAGTGGTCTTTTGTGACAACAACGGGGCGATAGCTCAAGCGAAGGAGCCGAGATCAGACCATCAATCCAAACACGTTTTGAGGAAATACCACGTGATCAGGGAGATCATTGGTAGAGGAGACATACACATGGAACGTGTCAACTCAGAAGACAACATAGCTGACCCACTAACTAAGCCACTCTCACAAACGACGTTCGAGGGACATCTAGATAGAATGGGTCTTAGAATCATATGTGAATGGCTTTAGGGCAAGTGGGAGATTGATGGATAATGCCAAGCAAACCAGTTCATTTTAGCTTGTAATAGGTCAATTCTGTAAATAACAATCTTTGATTCTATAATTAATACGCACTTTTATTTATATCTGTATAGAATAAGCAATGGCCAACTTCATCTCTCACGAATACATTTAAGCGAATGGATGAAATCCTTAGATTACATTTGACTATGGGACGATTCACTTCAGTACTGAGTGCAATCATGAAATAGTCTCTAAGGTCGTAATCTTAAAACTGTTCCAAGTCATAGATTCCGAACGAGACGGGGTATAGTAGGAATCGCTAAGACTTGTACGAGTATGCATGATTCACATGGAGTGAATTTGTAGCGTTTCATGAGCAAGGCATTTGAGGCCAGTGCATATGAGTAGGTGGTTCAATGGAGGATTGAACGCATCGAACGACCCGAACAGAGAAACTCATTGTGGAAGCTCATGTCGCATATCGGTGATGGGATGTTTCTCAAGGATTATAATAGTGTACGATTTAGTCCTTTGACTTGAGGTGCTAGGGCGAATTCGGTGCATGAAAGTGCGTACTTAGATCTAGGTATAGGTCACTTAGCTTGATCATAACATGCCTAGGTTGGGTGCGTATGGACATGTACGCGAGTGGTTAGTACCAATATGGAATCTATTGACTCATTGTAATGGATGAGAGAATTTCCTATACGATTCTTAGATAATATATCCGAGGAATCTGCGGCCGCAGTCAGTGATGGATTTGGGAAGGGGTTTTCAAATTTAGCAGTCACACTGCAATATTATCCCGAATTAGAAAGTATAGTTATCGAGACAAATTTACAGGTGCCGATCAATTCACACACTCTAAAGTCTTGATCGGGAAAATTAGTCGATAGAAGGACCGTATGTACATGGCATTTATAAGAGGTAGGGTTCACAAATATCAATACACATGAAGTTGGGCTTCATGGGCTTGTGGCTAGACATCGACCATGAATTGTGGGTACTCCTGAGTTGATAAGGGAGATTGATTCTAGGAGTGGTTAATTAAAGGTGGTTTAATTGATCGGAGCAATTTATTGTTCATAAATTAAACCACGAGGAATTCGTGGGCCTGCTGCCAATTGATGGTGAACCTAGAGGGTCACACACAATACAGTTGGACGGTGACAGTTATAAAAGGAAATAATTGATTTAAAGGTAATTAAATCAATTAATGAATTAAAGTATTAATTCAAGTGGGAGACTAATTAATTAGTTGATCTAATTAATTAAAATAATTAATTAAAGTGTTAATTAATTAATTAAAGAGATATATTAATTTATTAATTAATATGATCTGGGTTTAATTAAAGTAGTTAATTAAAAGAGGCCTGCAAGATATGGGCCTTTAATTAAAAGCCCATAAGAAGTCTTGCAAACCTAGGTCTTGAGGGAGGCTTATAAATAGAGTTCTACATGAACTCAAAAGGCTAACACCCTTGCACAAAAACTCTGAGCCGCCACAAGCCCTAGCCGCACCCCATCCCTGCGCCGCCACTAGCTAGCTGTCGCCACCCTTGGCCGTGAGCTTTCCCTGTGCCGCCGCTGCTCCTCTCCTGCTCACCTTGTGCTAGATCTTGCTCTGCAAGTAGATCTAGACAATCTTTTAATAACAAACCTTCTAGATCCAGTTCGTAGCATAAGAGTAGAAGGTGTTTCCATAATCCAGCTGGTGTGGATCAACTCTGGAGGTGAGACACTTGGATCACTTTCTGTGAATCGAAAACTACACTGGAGGTTGCCACCACCTTGCCTGTGGTGAGGTAAAATCAAAAACCCCCTTTTTAGTACTGTTTATGTTTTTTATTCAACCTTTTCGTATAAATAATGGTCGAGTTCAAAGTTTCTTACGTCCAAGTTGTCTGCTTCATTGTACAAGTTGACTCTGGGTGAGTGTACCTTGAGTTCTATCGGAGCCACCGCCTCGGAGCCATATACCAAGCTGAAAGGAGTTTCCCCAGTAGCTGTCTTCTCTTTCGTTCTATTGGCCTAAACTACCCAAGGTAATTCATCCAACCATGCTCCGCTAGCTTCCAACAATCTCTTCTTTAGGAGTCTTAAAATTTCCCTGCTAGTTACCTCTGTTTGGCCATTCGTCTGTGGACATCCCACAGAGGTAAAGCTTTGTGTAATCCTATGTTTTGCACACCAATCGGTTACCCTTTTGCCGACGAATTGCCCTCCGTTATCCGATATTATGATCCTCGCAAGTCCGAACCTACAGATTATCGACAAATAAAAGTTGATTATCTGAGTTTGAGTGATCATCTTGAGTGGGACAACTTCTATCCATTTTCTAAAATACTCGACTCCTACGAGTAGAAAGCATTTTTGTCCTCTCGCCTTTGGTAGTGGCCCCACTAAATCGACACCCCACTGATCAAAAGGCCATGCAATCGAAATAAATTCCATTTTCTAAGCTGGCTGCTGGGGCATTGTTCCGTGGTATTGACATTTGGCACAACTTCTCGCATAATGACTAGCTCCTTTTGTTAAAGTCGGCCAGTAATACCCCAGCCGAGATACTCTAATTGCTAACGCTCTTCCTCCCGAGTGACTTCCGCACGATCCTTCATGGACTTCTTTCAAGATCATTCTAGTTTGTGGACTCGCTATACATTTCTGAAGTACTCCTGTGATAGATCGTCAGTATAATTCATCGCCGATCATAGCGTAGTGCGGTGCTCTATACTTGATTTTCTTGCTTCATTGTTATCGACAGGTAGAGTTCCTTTGGTAAAGTATTCTATCAAAGGGGTTTTCCAACTCGGTTCTTCATTGCCGAGGTTCAGGACATCGACACTTAGTGATTCTATCTGCGTGTCGATAGCAGGCTTTCTAGATACCATCAAAGTTATTTTTCTTCTTACAATGCCTTCGATCATATTCCCAAACTTCTAAAGGGCATCCGCTCTTGTGTTCTCAGTCCTCCGTATGTATTCCTACTGGAAGGTCTTGAATTTCGATGTTTGATTTTTTAGGAGATCCAGGTATTTGATCATGGATTCTTCTTTGGCTTCAAATAAACCTTTGAACTGCTTTTCTACTAGTTGAGAATCAGTGTAGGCAATTAAGTTTCGAATCCCCGTTTCCGATGCCATTCTAAGACCAGCTAATAAGGCCTCGTATTCTGCCTCATTGTTGGATACAAAGAAGTCTAACTTTAATGCAAACTCCAATTCTTCAATATTTGGTCCTTGGAAGTAAATTCCTGCTCCACCTCCCGTTGATGTCGAGGAACCATCCACGTGGAGCATCCAGATATCTTCTTTTTTCTCATATGTGTTGGTGCTTTCGAGAACGAAATCAGCTAGATATTGTACTCCCCCAATTCTACTACCCACTTAACCAATCTTCCCGATGCGTTCGGTTTTGAAAGAGTCTGTCTCAGCGGTTGATTTGTCAGAACGGCGATCTTGTGAGACTGAAAATAAGGTCGAACCTTTCGCGCAGTGGTTACTATGGCCAAAGCAAACTTCTCAATCTCGGAGTAGTTTCTCTCTGGGCCTTGTAAGACCCTGCTGACATAGTAGATCGGGTGGTTTTCTCTAGCTTCCTTTCTTACTAATACCGAGCTTATATCATGTGGTGATACAGCAACATAGAGATAAAGAACTTCTCCATCCTGAGGTTTCGCTAACAGGGGGGCGATACTAAGTAAGCTTTGAGTTGATCGAAAGCTCGATCACATTCTTCGGTCCATTCGAATTTCCTTGCATTTCTCATAATTTTTAAGAAAGGTAGGCTTTTTGTCCGCCGACCTAGATATGAAACGATTAAGGGCATTGATCTTTCCGACCAGCTTCTGTACTTCATTCAAACTCTTCGGGGCTTTTAGGTCGATGATTGCTTGTATCTTTTCCGGATTTGCCTCGATACCTCTCTCATTCACCAAATAGCCAAGGAATTTTCCTGAACGGACGCCAAAAGTGCATTTGGCGGGATTATGTTTCATCCCATATTTCCTCATGATATCAAATGCTTGTCTGATGTGTAGTAAGTGGTTGTTCTCGTCGAGGCTTTTGACGAGCATATCATCAATGTTCACTTCCATAGAATTACCTATCAATGTTTCGAACATCTTGTTGACCAAGCGCTGATAAGTCACCCCTGCATTTCTTAATCCAAAAGACATCACCTTGAAGAAATATACACCCATCTCAGTAACAAATGCCGTTTTCTCCTGGTCCTCAAAGGCCATAAAGATTTGATAGAAGCCTTGAAAAGCGTCCATCATGCTCAGAATAGCACAACCTGCAGTGGAGTCGACCAGGGAGTCGATTCTAGGGAGAGGATACGGATCCCTTGGGCAAAGTTTGTTTAGATCCGTGATATCATTGCATAGTCTACATTTTCCTCCCCTTTTGGAGACCAAGACGACATTACAGAGCCACTCCGCGAATTCTATCTCTGCAATGTAGTCGGCATCGAGGAGCTTTTTGACATCTTCCTTGATTATAATATTTCTTTCGGGTCCAAATTTCCTTTTCTTTTGTCTGGTCGGCCTTGCTGATGGATCGATATTAAGCCTATGGATGATGATTTTTGGGTCTATTCCCTGCAGATCGGTGGTTGACCACGCGAACACATCCACGTTTTCCCTTAAGAAATCGATAAGTTGGGTTTCGATTTCCTTGGAGAGTTTCGTTCCAACTCTAGTCATTTTCGACGATTCTCCTGGAATTAATTCGATCGATTTGTGACCTTCTGAGGGCTCGATTCTCTCGAACTTTCTTTTTCGGCTATTCATTTCTTCTTTCTCTTCTTTCCCTCTCTCCATGATTCCTTTTTTAAGAGGATCGTCAACAATGATCGGGGTCGAGGGCTTGGGAAGGGCCTCCATATTCAGCTTCCGAACCTTCGAGTGAGGTCCATCCTTTTTTACTTGCTTGTCTGTGGAAACATTGTAACATTCCCAACCATCTTTCATGTTTCTCAGCACTTCCCCATTTCCCCTGGAGGTCGGGAATTTCAGCTTCTGATGATGAGTGGAAATGATTGCATGGAAGTTGTTAAGTGCTGGTCTACCCAAGATGACATTATAAGCGCATGGTGCGCCGACTATCAAGTATTTGACCATTCTGATTTTCGAATTGCCTTTTTTCCCAATGATAGAAGATAAAGTTAATGTCCCTATCGGGATAACTTGAGCTCCTCCGAAGCCAACAAGAGGAGTTCCCACGGGATCCAAAGGAGTATGTCCCAGTTACATCCTTTCTAGTGCATCTATGAATAGGATGTTTGACGAACTGCCCGTGTCGATTAAGATTCTTTTTACATTCGCGCTAGCTATCTGTGCGTTGATAACCATGGGGTGGTCGGGGACATCCTGATCATCGAATGGGACTATCTTGGCTGGAGGTCGGAGTCGTCAAATCCTATCAACTTGCCGGGGGTGGCTGGTTTGATTGATAATATCTCATTACGCTGATGTGTGTCTCTGTTTTGAATTGCTCGAGAAACTATTCTCCTCGAGTTCTTACTATCTCTGCCTGCAGGGCCCCCCCCCTCCCGAGATCATATTCATGATTGTTCCTGGTTGGGCCCCTCTCGGTTCTTCCTTATCTTCTTGATTCTGATTTCTTCTTGGGGGAGATCTAGATCGAGAACGGTTGTTGCCCGGTCTAGTTTCTCCTTGGTTGAACCTCGTGGTTCTAATGTATCCGGTTAGATGACCTTCTGCTATCAACCTTTTGATTTCATCCTTTAGTTGATAACATTCATCAATGTCATGGCCCCTTTGCCGATGAAACCTACAGTATTTCTTGGAGTTTGGGGCTTCCCTTTGTGGGGAGAGGGGGGGGCTTCTTAGAAATACAACCTGTTTTGGGGCCACAAATACAGCCTGTTTTACTAAAAACGGATGCATGATCAACAAAAATCAAAACAAGACTCCATATGAAATTTGGAACAACAGGAAGCCAAATATTCATTACTTTAAATTTTTTTGATGTAAATGCTTTGTGTTAAATAATGGAAAAAATCACCTTACTGCTTTTGCAGAAAAGGCTGATGAAGCTGTTTTTGTAGGATACTCGACTGTTAGTAAATCTTACAGAGTCTTTAACAAAAGAGCTTTACTTGTAGAAGAATCTATTCATGTAGTATTTGATGAACCAAATCAATCTTCTGAAAAGAATCAAAGTACTAATCCAAATCTGTCTACTGATTTTCAGAAATTGAGTGTTGAAAGAAATGAAGAACATGTACCCATCATACTACCTGATCTCAACTCAGCTGCTAACTCAAATGTTGTTCAAAGTCAGCCTGTTGATTGTCTAACAGACGAGTTGCAAACAGCTGATAGACCAGAGACTGTTCAACAGACTACAAATGTTCGACAGACTATTATTGTAACTCCAACAGTAGTGTTGCAAGATCAATTTAGAGGACAACATTCAGATTTGCAACCTGATCTCATATGGCTCAAGAATCACCCACCTGAATTAGTGATTGGTGATCATTTGGATAGAGTAAAGACAAGAAGAGCTGCTACAAATGATGCAATGTTTGTCAGCTTCCTATCCCAAATTGAGCCCAAACAGATTGAAAAAGCTCTTAGCGACTCTAACTGGATTGAAGCTATGCAAGAAGAGCTGAATCAATTTGAGAGGAATGAAGTCTGGTACTTAGTTCCTAGACCAAGTCATCAAAGAGTAATTGACACTAAGTGGGTATTCAGGAACAAGATGAATGAAGATGGTGTTGTTACCAGAAACAAAGCAAGATTAGTTGCCAAAGGTTACTGCCAAGAAGAAGGCATTGACTTTGATGAAGCATTTGCACCAGTAGCAAGATTAGAAGCAATCTGACCGTTTCTTGCCTATGCTGCTCACAAGAACTTCACAGTCAATCAGATGGATGTGAAGTCTGCCTTTCTCAATGAAGAATTGCAAGAAGAAGTGTATGTTGAACAACCACCTGGATTTGAATCATACAAAGAAGAAGGCAAGGTGTATCATCTGAAGAAAGCTCTCTATGGACTGAAACAGGCTCCAAGAGCATGGTATGATACTTTATCTGATTTTTTTTAATCAAAGGATTTCGAAAGGGTAAAGTAGATAAAACATTGTTTACTGTTGAATGAGAGGATCATATATTACTTGTGCAAATAAATGTGGACGATATTATTTTCGGTTTAACTAACCAACATATATGTGACAAGTTCTCCAAGCTGATGCATAAAAAATTTGAAATGAGCATGATGGGTGAACTAAATTAATTTCTTGGTTTGAAAGTTAGACAGTTGCCTGATGGAATATTCATCACCCAAGCTAAATACACAAAAGATCTGTTCAAGAAATTTGGTATGGAAACTAGCTCTACTGTTAGTGTTCCTATGTCTACTGGACTTCGTTTAGATAAAGATGAAGATGACAAATCAGTATATATAACCAAGTACAGAGGCATAATAGGGTCACTGTTATATCTAACAGCTAGCAGACTTGATATTATGTATTTTGTTGGGGTTTGTGCGAGATATCAATCAAATCCTAAAGAATCTCATCTCCTGGCTGCCAAGAGAATACTCAGATATCTTAAAGGCACTCAAGAATTGGGATTATGGTACCCTAGAGAATCTGGATTTGAACTTATAGGATATTCTGATTCTGACTTTGCTGGTTGCAAGATTGATAGGAAGAGTACAACTGGCACCTGTCAATTTTTAGGTAGTCTTCTGATCTCATGGATGAGTAAGAAACAAACTTCAGTATCTATCTCTACTGCTGAAGCTGAGTACATTGCTACTGGAGCATGCTGTGCACATATACTTTAGTTGAAGCATCAACAAGAAGACTACAACATAAAGATCAGTGGAATCCCAATCTACTGCGATAATACAAGTGTCATTCTCTTACTCAGAATACTACAAGTCACTCAAGGAATAAGCATATTGAGATCAAGCATCATTTCATCAGAGATCATGTGGAAAAAGGAAACATTATAATTGAGTATGTTCATACAGACAATCAGATTGCTGACATATTAACTAAACCACTAAGTGATGCAAGGTTTTCAACTCTAAGAGTTGAACTAGGTCTACTTAATTTAGATGCATAAGCTGAGGGGGAACTCATCAGAAGACCTGAGTTTATCAGCTTACTCATCTTATTATCTTCAAGGTTAACTTTCAATAGACTAGTTAACTTTTGGATTCTTAAAGTCAGGGGAACGTGTAATATTAGCGGTACTTCTGGTTAAAAGATGAAATTCGTTGATGACAGTTAGTTGAAGTTATGTTTTCATCAGATAAGTTCTTAATTCTTGAAGACTGAAGATTAATTTATCTTGCTGGATTGACAAACAACAGAGGAGGATTACTAGCTATTGACTTTCACTAGTAATATCTATTTTTATAACACTCGTTTGTCAAATAAGTATTAATTTACTCGTCTGATTATTTGTATAAGTGTTGATCTTAAAACGTTATATTTATAAACACGCTTTTACAAGTCAACTGAGGCGGTTCACATTCCCGCCAGTCATTAAATGATTTTTGAAATTTGAAACCCGCGTATCTCGCCCCACGATTAAGGTTGACAGAAAACTGATCTAACAATTCGCGTGAAACACGGAACCGACGCGCCTTCACCTCTATAAATTTAGATCTGATCAGCTCACTGTTCTTTTACGCACATTCAAATTTTCAGAGCACTTAGAGAGAATTTTTACATTCATACTTTCTGCAAATCTACTCTTTTCATTAATCTTTTCAGATAATCTCAAAAATGGCAAAGGAATAAGGACGATATCTCATTTACTCCACCTTTTACTTATCTGGAACCCCTCTTATGAAAGATAATTTCAAGCGGCTAATTTGGTCAAGTTCATGGAAGTCCATGAGGATAGGATCTATATTGATCAAATCCGGGAGTACTATGGCTCATCTGGTAAGCCTGATTTTGACAAGAAAGTGATTAAGGCTACAGTTGGGGGAATGAACATCTGCATCACCCCTGCCTTACTGAATGAGAATTATGGACTGCCAAATGTTGGAAGAACAGACATCTCAACAATGGCCGAGCCAAAGGAAGCAGAATTTTGGAGTATTTGCACAAGGGAAGGAGAGATCCTTGCTGGCAACATCGAGAAAAAGCAACTGAAGGATGAGTATCAGCGGATGGCTGATATATTTGCCAAAATTATTGAGAACTGCACATTCTCACTGGACAGCGTACCTATGAAGAGGTTCCATGCGATGATTGCTGTTCATTACGGATTGGAAGTGAACTGGGCTACATTCGTCCAGTACATATTAGCTAATCACATCAAGAAGGGGAATTCCTACCATTGTATATTCCTCAGTCATCTGTTCATGGATCTTCAGTGTGGAATGACCAATGGCAAGGTCATTCACCAGTCCAAGGCTATGCATGCCTATCTGGCTGATGCGGAGCAGCCTAAGAGAAAAGCAGCAAAAGAAGAGAAAAGTGATTGTGTCCAAACCTTATGTTCAAACAGCTGAGCCAGCTGTTAAAGCCAGAACAAAAGAAGAGGCAAAGAAACTTGTTGTTGATGCTATAATAGCTCTGACAGCAAAGGAAATTGAAGACATGGCTTATGGTTCTCCATCCATAACCATTTCTGCTGAAAGACCCCAAGAAAATGTTGCTGCCAGGACAAGGAGTCAACTTAAAGATAGGGCAACATTGATTTAACCGTTTTTCATTGGGTTAGATTAAATCAATGATATATGATTTAGGGATCAAATTATGTATATGTTATAGGCCTTTGTTACTTTATTCCGGATGGATCAATCTCAAGGAAGAACAATCAGTAATCAAGACGATGAATATGTAAATAGTATAGCAAAAGTTTTTCTATTAATCAAATTGCCAAAGTAGGTAGGCATAAACTCTGGATGTAATCTTGTGTCTAATACAATGTTTAACTCAGTATATATATGACATTAACCCTAGGTTTACAAGGAAACATAATCCTAATTGGACTAGGCATAGTAATCCTTAATGGACTCGGACACTGCTCTTGGTCGCCGAGGTTTGATAATGCAGATCGGACCTGGCAGTCTCTTTAATGAATTAAACTCCTGGTCGGTCCGAGCGTATATGGACTAGTCGTCCCGATTATTATAAGGGTGCGAAATAGCCCCCATCAGTACTCCCTCACTTCTTCGAGCGCATATGCAATAGAAGCTCGTAGAAGTAGATGGTTGATTACGACTGTATTTTCTATGAATTGTGCCTCGTTAAAAACCTTATTAGGAAAAAACCCTGTGAGCAAAAATCCTAAGTAAGGAAAAGAGTGATACGCCTCATAGATAGTCATTTTGTTGTTCCAATTTCGAACCGCTACGCGTCTCTTGAGGAAACGTTTCGACTTTCGCCGCTTGGCGGGAATGTGATCAGTCGTGAGAAGTTTGAAACGGTTTTTCATCTCTCTTTATATATAGGTGATCGTTATTTCAGTCATCTTTTACTTTCTACTTCCCATAATTTCACAATCATTTTCTTATTCGCTCCTTTCTTTTCCAATTTGCTTTTATCGACTCATATTCTTCGAGGATCCCAAAAATGGCTTCAATTTCTAGAAAATCTTCCTTATCAACCAGGGAAAGAGTCACTCCTAATATCGAGGAGGAGGTACCCCCGAGTCCTCCAACTGAGCAGACAGGAGTGTCAGAATTCACGGTTTCGGATACGGACACCTTTAACGTGCAAATTATAACCGATACGGATGTTGCTGCTAGGGCCAAGAAGGGCAAGGGTACGGTTCCTCAAATTTCTGAACCGATCGAGGATATCGCTTGTGCTTATACAGAGGAAACTTTCAACGATGTCAGGGATAATTATGCAAAATATTTTCCGGAAGTTTCTAAGATTATTCTTCCTTCTCCTTCTGATAGGGTTACTTCCCCACCGGAGGGTTGTTGAGCTTTCTACACAGCTCATTTTAATTACGGATTGCGTCTTCCCTTGTCCGCCTTATTTCTTGACATTTTGAAAATATTTAGCATATCCTTGACGCAATTAGTCCCCAATTCGGTGGTCTTTGTGGTATCTTTTTCCATTTTGTTGGTAGCGAAAGGATTCCACCCTTCTTTTCGTAATTTTACACAATTGTTCCGTTTTAATATTTCTAGTTCTTCCAACCGCGGATACTTTTTCGCCAGCTAGA
This sequence comes from Penstemon barbatus, assembly GCA_003313485.2. Taxonomy (NCBI): domain Eukaryota; kingdom Viridiplantae; phylum Streptophyta; class Magnoliopsida; order Lamiales; family Plantaginaceae; genus Penstemon; species Penstemon barbatus. The sequence continues at coordinate 29,673,859 of CM064879.1, read as the reverse complement.
AGACTAGTCGTTCCATCTTCGATTCCCCGGTTTCCAGCAATCCTTTCTGGAAATCTCATTTTTTCTTCTTCGTACAACCACCTTCTCATCTTCGTTTAGTGGATGGTTCAACTGGGCCATTCTCGTGGGATCATGATTCCAAATGGATTTACGGTGGTCGCTTGGCGACTGGCGATTTTATCCCCGACGACCCCCAATTGATTAGTGAAATTCAGGGTATGCGCTCCGACAAGTACCAAAGTGCTCTTCTTATTGGCGAGGCCTTTCTTCGTAAGGCGGGATTGAGTCCTCATACTTTCCCCATTTCTTCCCCTTCTCAATCGCTGGGTAAGTACATTATTTCAGCATTGAATCGTTATAATTCCTTTTAGCAGTATGTCTAATTTTGACTTTGTTTCATTTTTAATTTTTATGGTAGAAAATTCTCGGCGCTCTTCTAAAGGAATGATTGTTTTGTCTAAATCAACTAAAACCATAGAGAATCTCCCTATTGAGCAGAGAGCGTCCCGGAAAAGAAAATTGGAACTGAGCCATGATTCTGAAGATAACAGAGAGGAATCTCCGGATTCTACCCAAGAATCTCCCGTCTGTCAAGGGACGGGATCTGGTTATCCTCCTCTCCAACTTCGAACTTCCCTTGGCATACGTGGATGCCGCAGCTGGTCGATGCCCCATCCCAACGATAAGCCAGTGGAGAGAAAAAGGTGTTATTATGGTCGTTATGGTGAGGATTTATCTTTACTTGGTGAGAATCACCCGAAACCCACTCTTGTCGAGATGATCGAAGACCATCTATAGGGGAAGAGAGCTGCTGGTTATTTCGAGAATGATTCTTTGGTTCATGATGAGAGCGAGAATGCTGTGGACAAGGCAACTCGTGTTCTTCAATCCGGCGTGTTTACTCGCGATATGAATAAGCTCCTTCGGAAGGATCCTTTAGAGAAATTTCAGAGAGCTTCTCTTTATGCTGAAAAGGTGATTTCCTATTATGTGCGCTTGTTTGGCAATTTACTTAATGAATTCTTTAGCTCACAAATTCATTTCCTTTATTACTTTCCCTTTTAGACCAAGACTTGCTTGGCATCGTATGGCTATGAAGCCGCTCTCTGGAAACAACAATGCGAATTTCTGGATGAGAGATACAAGGCTTTACTTCACAAGACTTCTGGTTCAGAGGTTGGTCCCTCGATATCCTCTTCTCTCCCGCTTCCGATCATAGAAAATCAGGCTACGGGATCTGATGACCAGGAGATCATAAATAAAATTTTGGAGACATCCCGTACTCAAGAGCAGGTTGATCGGCTGAATAGGGAGTTGGAAGGTTATCAACTTCGAAGTACTGCTCGGATTAGTGAGCTAGAGTCACAGGTTGCTGACCTTCAATCTTCTTTAGAGGTGTATGATAAGGACCTTCCTCTTAGTGGTCTCAGAGATCGTTACGGCAGGAATCCTGATGAGAGAGTGATTTGAGAGTTCCTTAGTTCTCCCGTTCATACATCTTTGGTGAATCGAATGGTTGGTCCGCTGTTAGAGAGTACTTTCAAGAAGGCAATTCATCAGCTGGTTGCTCTGGAATTAATTGAGGATCAGTCGAATGGAATATTTCAAGGCGGCACACGTCAGCCTGAATCGTTACGGCGAGGAGTACGCTCCTTCTGAGCTGCCGGACGTCATGTTTTGGCTCGTCTTGTCGAAGTGTTTGGGAAACCGTTGCCAATTCCTCCCTCGGATATCAATGATGAGGTCGATAATAATTTTATCGTTCCAGAGGAAGAGGAGGAGATCGTGGAGGCAATTAACGAAGGAACGAACGAAGAAGAGGTCGTTGCCGAACAGGGAGTTCCAAATGGCGATGGGGTCGTGTGAATTGGGAGCGATCCATCGATTTTAGGAAATAATTCCTATGATAATTAACATAATTTGGTTTGTAATATTACCTTTTTATCCTTTTGTACAATAGACGGTTCATGACGGTTACGTCTTTTCGACTTCTCTGTTGATAATAATTCAGACAAGTTATTAACTTTACCGTAATCATTATGCTTATGTCTATTCGAATTCTTGCGGCTGTTCATAGGTTAGTTTCTGTAATTCGCGCCCATTCTTTGGGTCTCCTGCGTCTTTTCGTATAGTATAAATACATATGGTAAAACTTTACTCGCTATTTACCGCTTTTACTCAACTTATCCAGAATACTCTCTCGTTAGGAGGTCGATAAGTTTCCTCGATAGTTAAATTTTCTTTTCTTTTTCCGAACATGAGTAACCTTTTCGGCAACACTTCAAAGCGTCCATCCAGCGAAGGTAATAGAAATATTAGACCTAAAAGGTCTCGTACAGAGGGGCCTTCTATAGATCCACCTCGTTCATCATTAACTAGAAGATCGGAGATCGAGACTCAAGTTATTCCTTCTGAAGCTCCCCCCGTAATTAGTTCAACTTTTGTTCAACAAGATTTTCCTATTTCTGGTGAGGTCGAGAGGAGACCCTCCCCTAGTTGGGTGGCCTTTGGTGATATGTCCAACGTGGAGCAAACTTTTAATATACCTGTTTCTTCAGGTGTTTCTTCGTTTGAGCATGGCTTTCATGAGCGGGTTCCTGATAACTCCGTTCCTTCTTCTACTTCTACCACCCTACTTGTCGGCGGACATCAAAGGGAAGATGCCACGGGGGCAGTTGGTGGGGATTCTTTTTTGGATCCGTCCATGACACAATATATTTCCCAAGATTTCTCTGATTTTTTATTTAATGATACTACTATTGTTACTACTTCTTTTGAAGCCGGCGGGCCTTCTGGAGGTCGGACAGGCTCTAGGTCGGGTCGGCGGATCGTCATCTCTGCTTCGGGCAAAGAGACCTCGGTGAGTCCTAGCGGGAGGGAATCCCCTCGAATGTTGGATGACCATTGTATTCTTGAGCAGGTTAGGGATATAACGGAGTCTGTGATTCCTTGACCTGATGGTGTTTCCCGTGATAGTGAACTGCCCGGCTCTGTTGAGCCCGATGCTTTGTCCTGGGACTTGGGCCTAAGCACTATCTTGCCCGGCGAGTTGAGGAAGCACGAGGGCACTTCCAATGTTCGCCTCGTTCAATCGCTGGTTAAGTTTGCGCTGCAGCTGGGTGTGCAAAATGATGATCTGTGGATCAGTAGGGAGGGCCAGAAACGTCGCTTGGAATCGGAGACGGCGAAGGTCACAGGGCAGACTCTCCAACTCAGGCTTCTCAATGATGACCTTCAGAAATTACAAGAAGAGAAGTTTGTCCTTGAGAAGGAGAAAAGTGACTTGGTCCAGGCTGATGCCCTTGCAGAGGAATCTCGTCGGCAGGCATATGAATAAGGTTATGATGCCGGTTATCTAAAACTTCAGGAGGAATTGATGGCGTTTGTGGGTAACGCGACTCCTAGGAGGGGTGCTTCTGCTGGTCGGCCTGGTTATGACAACCCTTCTCAATGACCTGTTCTAACTTAGCTGTTATAGGCGGAATGCTCTTTTTTTTTTTTTTTTTTTTTTTGTAGGCCCCAACCTTTACGTGGTTGTCGTGGCTGAATTTTTTAATGTAATGCAAAATTAATGACAATTATGATCCGTTATGACCAGATTTATGCTCTTATTGATCTTAGTGAATAGATATATTTTGATAAATTATGTCTTGCAAAATTTTATCGTTATGTATAGTAAAAAAGAAGGCAGGAGATTTTAGCAGACTTATATGACATTAATTTCCTGGGAGATCATCTTACATTTGAGAAAGTAGCTTGTTCTGGCTTGATCACTCTTGAATAGCTGACCGAAGTAGTATTTCTTCTGCAAATCAAACTTTTAATCAAGTGTAAGTATGATGATCGACCAAGCATGGTCCCTTAGGCTTGTTCCGTAGTCACTTTAAACATTAGAATGTGGACTATAGGTCGTCCATGTAGTTGATTAATTGATTAATTGTGAAGGAATGCTTAGCGCTCTTGTCGATGAATGATCAATGTTTTGCAGAATTGTCCATTTGACACAGACATCTTATATAAGGGCGTGATTACTTCCTCTGTTTGAGTATTACGTCCTCTGTTTAAAAGTCTAAGCTCGCAGAAAGAATATTGTTCCAAGCATCTTCTTAAAATTCATGTTTCTTTGCACTAATTGTGCGTTCCATGTTCCTCAAATAAAGCAACCAGTGTATCAACATTTTAATTCGTTGATATGGGAGGAATTGGAAAATGTAGAATCATTAGTTAGATCTAGCTTGTTCAGACCTCCTTCAGTAATTCTTTGGAATGTTAGGCAGTGGCGATTTTGTAGGCTGGAATGATGATGATCATTCCTCTAATTCTCGTGTCAGACTTCTTGGACTCCAGTGGAGGTCCAATATAATTAAGAAAAAAAATCTGCCGTTTGATATATGAGGCATTGACGACCTTGGTCGCTGGAGTATGAGATTTTATAACGTTAAGCGAAGTAGTATCTGTTGTTATGATGCAAACTTATATATCTTTATCGAGGATTTCCTATTTTTCATCCAGCGATTAGCATTTCTAATCGTTCAACGTAATTTCGGTCTGGAGCTTTTCAGATTCGCTTTCTCGTTGTATTAATCGCTTCAATCCTGATTCTTCTTTGCAAGCGAATAGTCTTTCCGACCTCGGAGGAGCCGTTCCAACTTACTCGCATTTAAAGGTGGAAGTCAAACGGTTGTGGTTCTTTTTCTCTTAGATCATCCTCCAACCGTTGGATCAACTTTATCTGCGCCTATAAATAGGTACGCAGTTTCCATTTATCACTTACAATTCTTAAAAGGAATGGAGCTATCAGTTTCTTTGAGTTACACCTTGCCCACTGATCCCATAGTATTCAAAAAGTCACATTATCGTGATTCACTTTGTCATAATAACTCAAATGTCATCTGCCTTGTACGGACGGGTCCCATTGAAGCCCTACCTTGTACTAACGGGTCCCATGAGGCCTCAGCCTTTGCCTTCACAGGTTTCAGGTCCGTGGTTTCTGTTTGCACATAGTGGGTTCATATTTACCAGGCAGCGCCGCTTTTCGATGTTACCTCCGGATTGATAGACCGCCGGGGTGTGCTGGTAAATTTTTACTTCTGCGACGGTCCTGAAGAGATGCTGCATTAGAGTAAAATTCAACCCCATTATACAAGCAGTTTCTCCTTTTGGGCGAGTGGCCGTTACCGGGTATCTGGCTGGTGATGGTCATTTCGTCTGGAAGAACATTTGATCTTCAGAACCCGGTCATTGAACCAAAGAAGTCGACCATCCTGAGCAGCATTCTTCTTAGGTGGTCAATCACAACTATCGAGGCACTAGGGAGGAGATTGATGTTTCCGTGGACATTGTCGTGAAAGGCACCAATTAGTTTATCTAAACAGTTATAGCGATGTGTAGAAGGTTCTTGTATTCTGATCGAAACTTCGTATGTAATTTGAGACTTGTTCTCAGAACTCGGATGAATAAAACTTTATTTACCATAATGTTTCTTATTGTTGATTTATTCTCAATCTGTAACCTATTTTGTCGTTATTGTGTAGATCTAGGAGTGTTTATCGAGCGGATCGATTTATAATCAACTTATTTTTAAGACTTAGGTTTTTATACCAAAATCTTTTTGATCATTAGATATAAGATCGATGAGCGTTTATTGAGCGGATCAATTTATACTCAACTCTTTTTAATACTTAGGTTTTATATTAAAACCTTTTTTTTTTATCGTTAGACATAAGATGGAGGAGCGTTTATTGAGCAGATCAATTTATACTCAACTCTTTTTAATACTTAGGTTTTATAACAAAACCTTGTTTTTGATCATTAGATATAAGATCGAGGAGCGTTTATTGAGCGGATCAAATTATACTCAACTCTTTTTAATACCTAGGTTTTATATCAAAACCTTTTTTGATCGTTAGATATAAGATCGAGGAGCGTTTATTGAGCGGATCAATTTATACTCAACTCTTTTAAGGACTTGGGTTTTTTTACCTTTTTTATGGAGGTCGAGGAGTGTTTATTGAGCGAATCAATTTTACTCAACTCGTTTAAGGACTTGGGTTTTTTAACATTTTTTATGGAGGTCGAGGAGTGTTTAATGAGCGAATCAATTTTACTCAACTCGTTTAAGGACTTAGGTTTTTTAACCTTTTTTATGGAGGTCGAGGTGTGTTTATTGAGCGGATCAATTTTACTCAACTCGTTTAAGGACTTAGGTTTTTTAACCTTTTTTATGGCGGTCGAGGAGTGTTTATTGAGCGAATCAATTTTACTCAACTCGATTTTAGACTTTAGGTTTATTAACCTTTTTATGGAGGTTGAGGAGTGTTTATTGAGCGAATCAATTTTACTCAACTCGTTTAAGGACTTAGGTTTTTTAACCTTTTTTATGGCGGTCGAGGAGTGTTTATTGAGCGAATCAATTTTACTCAACTCGATTTTAGACTTTAGGTTTATTAACCTTTTTATGGAGGTCGATGAGTGTTTATTGAGCGAATCAATTTTTACTCAACCCGATCAAGTCTTCGGCGCTAATGCATGTGAATCTTTGATTTGTAATTATTGATTAAAGTGTTGAGAATAAATCTCAGGCCCAGGCCTTTATTACAATGGAAAATACGAGGAAGGAAATAAAAATAAACAAAATTAAAAAAAAAAAAAACTAACAAGGATGATTTCTAGGATTTATTTTCCATAGTATCTCCTTAGGTTAACTGCATTCCAGGTTCGAGGTAGGGGGGTTCCATCCAAGTGTGTGATTTTGTATGCACTTTTCTTTCCTACGTTAATGACAACGTATGGTCCATCCCAATTCTGTTGTAATTTTCCTACATGTTTGGACACCTCTACTTTTTTCAGCACCAAGTCCCCCTCTTTTAAGGTTCGTATGCGTACCTTATGATTGTAGGCCTTCTCCATGTTTGATTTAGTGACCTGCAATCGTACAGCTGCTTTTTCTCTTAAGGCTTCTGCCATGTCGACCTCGTTCTCTCTTGCCTTTTCGTTTTCCTGATCATCATACATTTCAATTCTTGGTGTTGGAATTAGTGTTTCGACCGAAATCACAGCTTTCGAGCCATACACTAGACTGAATGGGGTCTCCCCGGTTGCAGTTCTGACTGTCGCTCGATTAGCTCAAAGTACTCCTGGCAGTTCATCCAGCCATCTTCCTTTGGCTGCCCCTAATCTTTTCTCCAAAGACTTTATTATTTGTCGGTTCACTACTTCAGTTTGTCCATTTGCTCTTGGATGCCCGACTAAAGTGATGTTTTGCTGAATTCCTAGTTTGGTACACCATTCCACTACTTGTTTTCCCGCAAATTGGGTTCCGTTATCAGAGATCAGGATTCTTGGGATACCAAATCGACACACTGTGAATTTCCATAAGAAGTTAATCACTTGAAATTGAGTTATTCGAGCAAGGGCGACGCATTCTATCCATTTACTGAAATACTCGACAGCGACTAGGACATATGCTTTCTTAGACCTGGCTACTGGGAAAGGTCCCACGATGTCTCATTGATCGAATGGCCAACATACTGGTATTGAGTGCATGTTTTCTGCTCGTTGATGACTTATATTAGCATGAACTTGGCAATGATGGCATTTTTTAACATATTGCATGGCATCTTTGTTGATGGTAGGCCAATAATAGCCTGTTCTAAGGCATTTTAAGGCTAAGGCCCTTGCTCCATTGTGATTTCCTGCTTCTCCTTCATGTACCTCTCGAAGGACATCGTTGGGTTGAGATTCGGAAATGCATTTTAGAAGAATTCCTGATACCGATCTCCGGTAAAGTTTTTCGTCTATCAGTGTGTATTTTGGAGCTTGATATTTTATTTTCCGAGCTTTGTTTGGATCAAGCGGTAACTTTCCTTCTCGAAGATAGTCTATCATTGGAGTCATCCAATTTCCTTCTGCTTCTTCGATTTCCATAATCTCAGCGACTGGTGTCTCGTTGCTATCAATTGCCGCTGTATTGGAAATTAACCGGTTGATTACTCTTTCTGTTTTACCGTCATGATGCCCTGTAAATCTAGACAGTTGATTGGCCCATTTATTTTCTGATCGTGGGATGTTCTGTATCCCAAAATTTTCGAATTTCTCAGCCAATTCCTTTACTTTGGCGAGGTATTTGACGATGTTGAATTCTTTTGCCTCGTATAGTCCTTCTATCTGTCTTTGTATTAATTCAGAATCGGTTAAAACTTTAAGATTCTTTATGTTGGCTTTAACCGCCATTTCCATTCCTGCGATTAGCGCTTCATATTCTGCTTCGTTGTTCGTCACTACGAAGTCCAATGTAATAGCATAATTTATATCTTCCTTATTCGGTCCGGTAAAGTTGATCCCGACACCTCCTCATTCTCTGCATGAAGCACCGTCGACATGCATTAACCAGGTCCGATTTTCTACGATCAAGATGTCATTGTCATGGCTGGTTGATTCGGTATGTTCGGTTGCCTGGGTCGGAGTTTCTAACAAGAAATCTGCTAGGACTTGGGCCTTAATTGCAATTCTTGGTCTGTATTTGATTTCGAACTGACCGAGTTCGATTGCCCACTTGATCAATCTTCCATAGGCTTCCGGCTTCGCTAAGACCTGTCTTAATGGTTGGTTGGTTAACACCACAATTTTGTAGGTCAGAAAGTAAGGTCGGAGTTTGCGCGCCGCCACTACTAAAGCCAAAGCAAATTTTTCTATTTCCATGTATTTCTTCTCCGCACCTTGTAGTAACTTGCTTAAGTAATAAACGGGCTTATGTTCCACGCCTTCTATTTTCACTAGAACCGAACTAATGGCAACATCGGAGATTGATATGTAAATTTATAATGGTTCTCCTCGGTCGGCTTAGCCAATAGTTGGGAGGTCGTCAGATATTCCTTTAGCCGGTCGAAAGCCTGGTCGCATTCCTCGGTCCAAACAAAGTTTTTTGCATTTCGTAGAGTTTGAAAGAAAGGCAAACTTCTGTCAGCCGACTTGGAGATGGATCTGTTTAATGCTACGATCTTTTCTGCCAAACTCTGTACTTGGGAGATCGTTTTGGGAGGTTTCATTTCGGTTATGGCTCGAATCTTTTCTAGGTTGGCCTCAATTCCTCGTTGATGTACCAAATAGCCCAAAAATTTTCCCGACTTAACTCCGAAGGTGCATTTTGCAGGATTCAGCTTCATTCGGTATTTTCTAAATATTCGGAAGCATCGATCGAGATGCCTCACATGGTCAGATTCATTCATGCTTTTGACCAGCATATCGTCTACGTAGACTTCCTTTATTTCTCCAATCAACTCCTAGAACATTAGGTTTACTAACCTCTGGTAAGTGGCCCCGGCGTTCCTCAGGCCAAAAGGCATGACTATGAAGCAGTAAACACCCTGCTCGGTTATGAAGGAAGTTTTTTCTTGATCTCGCTCATTCATATATATTTGATAAAAACCTTGGAAGGCGTCCATCATGCTGAAAATTGCAAAGCCAGCGGTTGAGTCGACTAATAAGTCGATCCTCGGGAGGGGGTATGGATCGCGCGGACATAGCTTGTTTAGGTCGGTGAAGTCATTACACATTCTCCACTTATTATCCTTCTTATCCCCTTTTACTACTAATACGACATTACATAGCCATTCCGAGAAGTGTATTTCTCGAATTTGTTTTGCCTTGAGTAGCCTTTCTACTTCTGCCTTGATTATTTTATCTTTTATCGGCCCATGTTTCTTCTTCTTTTGTCTAGCGGGTTTTGCCATGGGGTCGATTTTCAGCGAGTGACTGATTACTCTGGGATCGATCCCTTCAATGTCGTCCGCACTCCAAGCGAAGACATCTATGTTTTCTTTGAGGAAATTCACCAGCATTACTTCCCCTTCCTTACTGAGTTCGGTTCCTATTCTGGTCGTTCTCGTTGGATCTCCTTCCACTAGTAGGACATCTTTGTGTTCTGGTGGTTTCAAAGCCAAATCGACCGGTTCCTTTCCCTTTTTATCTACTCGGTCCGTGCTGGGGATTTCAATCTCAACATTGTCAACATCTTCTTCAAGTTTTCTTTTAGCTGGGGTAAACGTTCTGGAGCGGTTCCCTAGGTTAAGGAGGTGTTGTAGTAGTCCCATGCCATACAATGATCGTTTACTATTTCTCCGATTTCTGCGTCGGTTGGAAATTTTATTTTCTGATGGTAAGTTGAAACAACCGCTCGAAATAGGTTGAGGACGGGTCGCCCTAGGATCGCGTTGTAGGCAAAGGGGGTTTCTACTACCAAGAATTTGATTAGCTTCACCGTACGATATGGTTTCATCCGAATGATACACTTAAAGCTATTGTGCCACAGGGGACAATTTCGGAAACTCCAAACCCTACTAGAGGCGTAGCTACCTTTTGGAATGTTATTTGTCCCAAGTTCATCTGGGCTAAAACCTCTTTAGAGATGATGTTGGCCGAGCTTCCATTGTCGATCAGGATTCTTTTAACATTATAGTTCGCAATTTCTAGCGATACCACCATTGGGAAATCAGGGTTGTCTTCAACTGTCCCAAACGAAGCTCTTTGGTACTTCCTCTCATTGAAACTGATCATCTGGTGTTTAGGTGATTTGCTTTCTAGCGTCCATATTTCCTTTGGGTACCTAGCGCTTCCCATTATGGACCTGGCTGTCCTGCGACGAGCGTTGCGACTGTCCCCGCCGGCTGGTCCTCCTGAGATCGTATGGATGGTGCCATTGACCTGACCATCATTCAACTCTTGTGGGGGGCCATCGTTAGGGGACCTTCTTCGAGAGCTTTCTCTTCGGTTATTATTCCGAGGTCTCCGACTTCTTCCCCTCTTGCGGTTGTTCCACTCTAAATAATCATCTAATTTTCCTTGTTCGATCAGTTTTTCAATTTCTTTTTTAAGGTGAAAACAATCTTCGGTGTGATGCCCATGTGCACGGTGATATCTACAGTATAGATCATAGTTTCGTGCCCCTGGCCTTGGCTGAGCGATTCTCTTTGCTGTCGGGATCCAATTGTTCCTCTCAAGTACTACCAAGATTTTTTCTATTGGAACGGTCAGCCTGGGGTATTCTACTTGGTTAATTCTGCTCATGTTCGCTGGCTCGGCCGATCTAGGTTTTTGATAGACATTAGGTCGTCTGTCTTGATCGTTTCGATTATATTCTAATCGCTGGAAGACATTGCCCCTTCTAATGGATCGATCGTAATCCATGAAATTTTGAGCGGGAATCCTATCTAGCCGCTTGGAATCGGAGGCGGGAGTTTTATATTTATTCTTGTCTTTAAAAGAGTTCATCTCCTCTTGGGTCATGTATTTTGATGCCAAGGTCATAATATGAGCAAACGTTCTAGGTTTCTTTCTACTGAGGGCATTCCCGAATTGCCTGTTTTAAGTGAGATCGAAAAGAATGGAGATTATGTAATCGATATTTGGGGAGTCGATTTTAAGCAATTCTACGTTAAATCTTGCCAACCAGGAATGGAGGGTTTCTCCATCTTGTTGATGGATAGTCCCTAGGTAGCTCATTGGCAATTTCTGTCTCTTCTGGCTAGCGAACTCCTGAGTTAGCTTATTGCATAATTCTCTGAAGCTGAATATGGAATTGGTGGGTTGTTTTGCGAACCAGTCCAAAGCTAGCCCCTCGAACGTGGTGACCATCAGTTTAGCAGTGAATTCAGCCGAGTGAGCATATAGATTTATTATGTTAGTAAAGCTGAATATATAATCATCTGGGTCGGTCGTTCCGTCATATCTAGGTAGTCGTCCTGGAACTTGCCCCGAGGATTGTGCTTCTTTTATTTCCTTGCAGAAGGGGGAGCACGAAGCTAGGCTCTCTTGGATCTCAGTACTTCTAGCCCATGGATTTTGAACAGTTCGTAGGCGTTGTTCCAGACGTTCTTGTACCATTTTTTTCAATTTCTCTTTCCGAGAATCGCATGGTTTGTGGTCGATTAGGAATTGCGCCAACTATGTCATCTTCGATGGGAATTATGGTATGCTCCTTTGATCCGGGGTGGATGGGTTGCGGCCTTGTCCGACCCGTTTGTCTTCGGATATGTTCAATGGATAGTTTTGAATTGCTCTTTTGCGGACTGTGCAACGATCGTTGTTCGCTTGCGGGGCTGTCCGCTTGTTGAGAGATCCGATCGACCTGCATTGGTGTCCTTTGAATAGGATTTGCCCTAGTCGCTCTAGAGTTTCTAGGAACTTGCTCGGGTACCAGGAATTCCCATGGACAGAGTCACTTAAAAAGCATAGCGATCTGTCGCAGCTTCTCCTGAGTAACTGATTTAACCGGATTTCGTCGGGTTAGGGGTATCAGTGAATTTGTGATATTGGGGGTTCTCAATATATATTTTATAGGGCTCTGTTACTTTATTCAGGATGGATCAAAACTCAAGGAAGAGCAATATCATAAGAACAAAAAGTAAATATCGAAACCAACGCAAAAATATAACACAAATATGAAGAGAAAGCTCTTTTTTATTGAATAATAGAGAGTTGTGCAGTTGATGCAGAATTTAATGGCGTCTTTGCCTTATGATTCAGAGTTGTTTAATACAATGATTGACTAGGTATTTATATCATACTAAACCTAGCGTTACAAGGAAATATAGTCCTAATAGGACTTGGCCCAAATATCCTTCCAGGGTCCGGAGTATAGTCTTCTAGTCGAAAAGAGCTGTATTCGGCCGGGTCGATAAGATGATCCCGAACTGTCTGATTTGGTCGAATCGATCTTATGTTCTTTAGTCGATCTGTACAGTATGTAGGGTGCGAAATAGCCCCCATCAGTACTCCCTCACTTCTTCGAGCGTATAGATAATAGAAGCTCGTAGAAGTAGATAATTCTTTACGACTGTTTATCTTCTATGAATGGAGCCTCGTTAAAAACCTTTCTTAAGAAAAAACCCTGTGGGAAAAAATCTTAAGTAAGGAAAAGAGTGCTTCATATCATAGATAGTCGTTTTCTCTTTCTAATTACGAATCGCCACGCGTCCATTCGGGAGGCTTTTAATCTCCTTCCGTTTTTGGCGGGAATGTGATTAGCTGTGATGAGTTCGAAACGTCTTTTCTCATCTCAGTATAAATAGGTGACTTTTGAGTTCGTCATTTTTCCTTTATACTTGCTTATAGTTCGTAGTCATTTTCTTGCTTAGTCGTTCATCATATAAAGTTTTCCTTTTATCGACTTATATCCTTCGAGAATCGGAAAACATTGCTTCTTTAAGAAAATCTTCTTCTTCCTCGAGGGAGAATGTTGCTCCTAATAACGAGGAGGAGTTGCATTCTAATCTTTTGGGCGAACAAGCTGCAGTTCCTGAATTTGTCGTTCCTGTTGAAGACACTTTTAAGGTACAAATCCTTTCCGATACAGATGTCGCCGCCCGAGCCAAAAAGGGCAAAGGTACTGCTCCTCAGATTTCTGAACCAATTGAGGACCTACCTTGTGCTTATACGGCGGAAACTTTTCCGGAGGTCGTGAATAATTATTCCAAATATTTCCCGGAGGGTTCTGAGATAATTCTCCCTTCTCCTTCTGATAGGGTCACATTTCCACCGGAAGGATGTCGAGCTTTTTACACGGCCCATTTTAATAGTGGTCTGCGTCTTCCGTTGTCTCCCCTCTTTCTTGATATTATAAAAATATTCAGTGTGTCCTTGACACAATTAGTTCCAAATTATGTGGCCTTCATGGTTTGCTTTTCTGTCTTGATGATTGCAAAAGGATTCAAACCTTCTTTTCGTAACTTTACGCAACTTTTTCGGTTCAATATTTCCAGTTCTTCCAATCGCGTTGCTAGTCAGAGGCCTAGTAGAGCAATCTTTGATCCCCCTGTTTCTAGCAATCCTTCTTGGAAATCTCATTTCATCTTTGTTCGTCCTCCATCTCGTCTTCGTTTGGCGGATGGTTCGATCGTGCCCTTCTCGTGGGATCATGACTCTAACTGGGTTCACGGAGGTCGCCTGCCTACTGACGAACTCATTCCTGATGATGCTCAGTTTATTGGTGAAATCCTCGCTATGCGTGCAAACAAATATCAGAGTGCTCTTCTGATTGGGGAAGCTTTCCTTCGTAAAGCGGGATTGAGTGCTCCCACTTTCCTAATCAGTTTATCATTTGAATCACTAGGTAAGCGTTTCATATTAGCTTTAGTGTTGTGTTGATACGTTCTATATAGAGAAATTAACTTTCATCTTGTTTCTTTTTCAGCTCATATGGTAGAGAGTTCCCGACATTCTTCAAAGGGAAAAATGGTGTTGTCTAAATCCTCCAAATCTATAGAGAACATCCCGATCGAGCAGAGAGCATCTCGGAAGAGAAAGCTGGAGTTGAGTCATGAGTCCGAGGAGAACGGAGACGAGTCTCCAGATTCTTCGCAAGATTCCCCTATTCGTCAAGGGAGTGGATCTGGTTATCCCCCTCTTCAGCTTAAAACATCTTTGGGAATTCGTGGATGTCGTAGCTGGTCGATGCCTCATCCTAATGACAACCCGGTGGGCAGAAAAAGGAGCTATTATGGTCGTTCTGGCAACGATCTTTCTTTACTCGGCGACAATCATCCGAAACCTACCTTGGTTGAAATGATCGAAGATCATTTAGAGGGGAAGAGAGCCGCTGGTTATTCTGAGAAAGATTCTCTTGTCCATGAGGAGAGCGAGAGTGCGGTCGATAAGGCAACTCGTGTTCTTTTATCCGGGATTTTTACTCGTGATCTGAACAAGTTTCTTCGGAAGGACCCTCTGGAAAAATTTCAGCGAGCTTCTCTTTATGCTGAAAAGGTAAATTCCTTTTAAGCTTGCTTTATAGGATATTTTTCTTTTGAAGATATTTTTAGCTTGCTAACTTATTTCTTGTTTTACTCCTTTGCTTTTTCAGACTAAGACTTGTTTAGCCTCATACGCTTATGAAACTGCACTCTGGAAACAACAATGTGAGTTTCTGGATGAGAAATACAAAGCCTTACTTCATAAGTCCTCTGGTTCAGAGGTTGGTCCCTCAACGTCTTCTTCCGTTCCGGTCGTAGATACTCATGCTATGGGGACTGAAGACCAAGAGATCATAAATAGGGTTATGGAGACTTCCCGTGCTCAAGAGCAAGCCAACCAGATGGCTAAAAAGTTAGAAGAGTTCCAATTTCAGAGTACTGCTCGGATTAGCGAGTTGGAATCTCAAGTGTCAAGTCTTCAAGCCTCTTTACAGGAGTTTGAGGAGGACATTCCTCTTAGCGGACTTAGGGATCGATATGGTAGGAACCCTGATGAAAGAGTGATTCGCGAATTCCTTAACTCTCCTGTACATACGGCGTTGGTGTATCAGATGGTCGGTCCTCTTTTGGAGAGTACTTTTAAGAAGGCGGTTCATTAGTTGGTCGCCTTTGAAATGATCGAGGACCGTCGGAAGGAATATTTTAAGGCAGCACATATTCGGTTGAACCGTTATGGCGAAGTTTATTCTCCTTCCGAGCTTCCAGATGTCGTATATCAAAGTTTTCCTTTGGCTCACCTTGTCAAAGAGTTCGGAAAACCATTGCCGATTCCTCCTTCTGATGTTAACGATGAGCTTGATGATACTTTTATCGATCCGGAGGAAGAGGAAGAGGTTTTTGATCCAACAAAAGGAGAAGACGTCGTTAACGAACAGACGATTCCGGAGGGCGATCAGGCCGCGTGATTCATTGATTCATGAAGATACCCTTGTAACCATTTATTGTATGTTTAAATGTAATTTTACACTTTTAACCTTTTGTACGCTAAACGTTTCATATTCTGACAGTCATGTCCTTTCATCTTCGCCGTAATAATTTAGACAAGTCATTTACTTCGCCGTAATCATTATGCGTGTGTCTTTTCAAATTCTAGTGTTTATTCCAAGGTCAGTTTTTCTATTTCGCGCCCTTTCCTTGGGTCTGTCGCGTCTTTTCGTATAGTATAAATATAAAATGTAAAAATTTGTCTCGCTATTTACTGCTTTGCTTATCTCTTCAACAGAACATTCTTCCTTTATTAGGTCGATAAGCTTTCTCGATATTTTAATTTTACCTCTTGAATTCCGATCATGTCTAATCTTTTCGGTAATACATCAAAGCGTCCTTCTCGTGAGAACGCTAGAAATCCCAGATTGAAGAAGTCTCGATCAGAAGGACCCTCGATGGAACCTCCTCGTTCATCTTCTATTAGTAGGTCGGTGAGCGATAGCCTTGTCGTCCCCTTCGAACCTTTTTCTGTAGTTAGCTCATCGTTTTCAGAACAAATCTTTTCTTCTTCCACTCAAGTTGGAAGTATGCCTTCCCCTGGTCGGGTGGCTTTCGGCAATATGTCCAATGAGGAGCCGACTTATAATATACCCGTTACTTCAGGTGCTTCTTCCTTTGAGGGTGCTTTTCACAGAGAGGTTCCTAATAGCTCCGTTTCTTCCTCTCTTTCTGCCGCCCGGCTTGTCAGCGGACCCTTAAGGGGAGACGATGCAGGGGCAGTTGGCGGAGATCCTTTTATGACACAACATGTGTCCCATGATTTTTTTGATTTTTTATTCCATGATACAACTATTGTTAATGCCTCCTTTGAATCTAGCGGACCTTCTGGAGGTCTAACCGAGTCAAGGCCCGGTCGCCGGACCGTCATATCTGCTTCGGGTAAGGAATCCTCAGTTAGCCCCGATGAGAGGGGTTCCCCCCGTCTTTTAGATGATCGTTGTATTTTTGAACAGGTTAAGGATATCTTGCGGGCAGCGACTCCCCGCCCTGACAACGTCCCTCTTCTTAGTGAGCTACCGGGTTGTGTTGAGCCCGATGCTTTGTCTTGGTATCTAGGTTTGAGCACTATTCTGCCTGGAGAGTCGAAGAAGCTTGAGGGTACTTCCAACGTACGCCTTGTTCAGTCGCTAGTGAAGATATGCGAACAGGTGGGCAAATCTTTCATTGTTTTATTTGTTTTTATTTTGACTGCCTTGTTACATAAGGACTTGTTTTCTTTTTCCAGGCTAAGTACTTTGCACTCCAGCTGGGTGTGCAAAACGATGATCTGTGGATAAGTAAAGGTGCTTATCAACGTCGTTTGGAGTCGGAGTCGGAGTCGGCGAAGGTTGCAGGGCAGTCTCTCCAGCTGCAGCTTGCCAATGATAATTTGAAAAAATTGCAGGAGGAAAAGTCTGTCTGGGAGAAAGAGAAAAGTGACTTGGTTCAGGCTGCTGCCCTAGCAGAGGAGTCTCGACGGCGGTCCTATGAGGAAGGATATGACGCCGGTTATCTAAAGCGTCAAGAGGAGTTGATGGCGTTTGCTGGCAATTTGACTTCTCGGAGGATTGTTTCTGCTAGTCGATCTGCTGGCAACTCTTCTCAGTGATCTTTGTTCGACCTGGCAGGCCTTGGACTGTCTCTTCTTTTTTTTTTTTTTTTTTTTTGTGCCCAACTTTTGTGTAGTTGTTTGGGCTGAAATTTTTGTATTGGGAGAACGACTAAATCTGAAATTATGATCTTTTGTAGGCAGATCCTTGCCTTGATCAATTTTATTTTGTAGATATATTTTGTTATGCACATTTTGCTTTTATGCATAAATATAATCATCATGAAATAATCAGAATAGATTAGCATACTTATCTGATATTGATCTTTGCGGAGAATATCCAGAATAGAGAAAAGGTTGCTTAATCTTGCTCGGTCACTTATTTAAGTAACTGAATGGTATAATATTTGCTCTGCAAATCAAATTTTTTGTTGATCAACCCAGTATAGTCCCTTGGGTTATATCCAAAATCACGTTGTTCGTCAGAATGTAGACAATAGGTCATTCGTATCGGTAAACGATTGAATAGCTGTTAAGGATTGCTCAGCATCTTGGTCGATGTTCAATCCATGCCTTGTAAATTTGTCTTTCTGTGACGTATATCTTATATAAGGAGGCTATTGCCCCTTCTGTTGAACTCCGCTTTTTCTTTTCATCAGACTAAGAGAAAATATCCCTTTCATTATCTTCCAAAGCTTCATGTTTCCCAGCATTAACTTTGAACTATATGTTCCTCAGCCAGTGTATCATTATATCATTTCCTTGATATGGGAGGAATTGGAAAATGTAGGAGTCTTGGCCAGATCTGACCTGTTCAGACCTCCTTAAGCAATTCTTTGGTATGTTAGGCAGTGACTTCTTTGCAGTTTCGAATAAGGAGGACTATTCTCCTGATTTCTATGTCAGATATCTTGGACTCCAAAGGAGTTTTTGTATGGCTAAGTTAATGGCTCTCCACATGACGTATGAGGCAGTGACGGCCCTCGTATGGTGGAGGGTTTGGTCTTTTATCTTTTGTCGAGCAAGTATCCTTTTCACGACGGTTTTAAACTTGTATGCCTTCATTTGTGGACTCTAGGTTTTCAGGCAATCGACCATCATGTATGATCGTGCCGGTCTATCTGGTCCGGATTTCGTTGGGTTAGGGGTATCAGTGAATTTGTGATATTGGGGGTTCTAAATATATATTTTATAGGGCTCTGTTACTTTATTCAGGATGGATCAAAACTCAAGGAAAAGCAATATCATAAGAACAAAAAGTAAATATCGAAACCAACGCAAAAATATAACACAAATATGAAGAGAAAGCTCTTTTTTATTGAATAATAGAGAGTTGTGCAGTTGATGCAGAATTTAATGGCGTCTTTGCCTTATGATTCAGAGTTGTTTAATACAATGATTGACTAGGTATTTATATCATACTAAACCTAGCGTTACAAGGAAATATAGTCCTAATAGGACTCGGCCCAAATATCCTTCCAGGGTCCGGAGTATAGTCTTCTAGTCGAAAAGAGCTGTATTCGGCCGGGTCGATAAGATGATCCCGAACTGTCTGATTTGGTCGAATCGATCTTATGTTCTTTAGTCGATCCATACAGTATGTAGGGTGCGAAATAGCCCCCATCAGTATCTGACAAGGGAACAGAGATTGCTGGAGCCACATGGTCTTCGGGTACCGTATTGGTGGGGATTCCCTGTTTGATGAGGGGTACTTTGGGACTCTACATTATAAAACCCAGCCAATATCGAAGAGTGTAGAATCCGACCTCGCGAATGTAAAGCCGAACCCAAATCGCGGGCTTTACAATCTGATCACCCAGGGAATGCTCGTGGTCGGAGTTTACTGTTGGGCCGATCACAGGCCCAAGCCCTTGGGCCAAGGAAATGTAACCCTGCGGATGGTGTAGCTAACTCACCACTTTTCGCTATAAGTACCACCTGCATTTATGACGCTAGACACGCTTTCCCAGGTGCACTCCGCTCGAAGCTGCTGCTCGGATAGATTGATTCGGCCATTTTATATGTATTTCGCCCTCTAGCTTGTACGGCATCCTATAATGCTCAAATAGAATCCTCAATACTTGTAATATGTATCTCAACGTTCGGAATATACATATACATTGATCTTTCTCTTATTTCATAGCGTTTACAGTATTTGTATTATTAATATCGATCATACTACGAATTTGCGTAAGATCAATTGGCACCCACCGTGGGGCCTTATTTGGGTGTTAGATCGAAACATGCCTACTACGAGGAGAAATACATATAACCAAGGAGAACCATCCCACGCTGTGGGGGTTCAGAATTCAGTTAATAATGAGCCCGATAATCTATCCAGGGCGGCTCAGCAACCAGAAGATCCGCCAGTCTTTCCCCGGGACAATGCTCCGATCCACACAACTATTGCTGATTTGAGATCCATCATAGGCACTATGTGCAGTGAATTTCTGAATAGTGGAAGGGCTGACCAATCTCTCATCGATCAGCCACCTGTCTATGGGAGACCAGAGATCCCTTCTTCGAACATGCAGAAGGAAAACAGTGTGTTACGAGCCACATCGAATGCACCCGCGCCAAACTTGCCTCGAGCTGCTCCCGCGAAAACTAATGTCCGCTCAGAAAACCCTGAGTGATCAGTACATGATGTGGAAGACTCGGTTGTAGGAGAAAGTCACCCTATAAATATGACAGGAAAGAAAAAATCGACCTACAAAAGAATTACATAATCCGAGCTTGAAACGATAGTGCAGGAGCGGGTTGCAAAGAAGTTGGATAGGGAAGAAGCAGTGATAGAGGTCCGCCGTGCCGCCACAGCTGTTAGGGGTACCGAAATGAGCCAAAATAGAGAAATCATCCAAGGAAATATCAGAGATAGAGAGATCGAAAATAGCATCATGCGATGCTCGCCATTTTGCCGAGAGATACGTGAAGCCAAGAATACAGACCACCGACCCCGGGGAACATGTCAACAGTTTCGTTAATGTGATGAATTTACAGACCACCGACCCCGGGGACATTCGGAAGATTTTTGCTGCTAAATTATGGTCACGACCTTCGAAGTTATTGCCCTTGATTGGTTCGGAAAATTACCGCCGAATTCAATATTCTCTTTCGATGAATTTTGTGACATGTTTAAGCATCAATTTGCGAGCCAGAGAAAACCTAAGTTGCCGGCAAATCACTTGGGAACGGTCAAGCAATGGGAAGGAGAGACCTTGAGGCAATGGTTATCTAGATTTAGTATCGAGCTATTGAAAGTCGATACCCCTCAAATCGAATATTTATCTTCTCTGATGTTCGAATTAACTAGAAGCATCCAATTTGGAAATGCATTATGTAGGAAGCAACCAAAGTCTTTTGAATGAATAATGGAGATTGCTGAGAAGTAAATGATTCAGGAGGAGATGAATAGATTAAAAAATGCACATAGCCCAAAGCTCCCTCCTAACAAAAAGCAAGATCGAGCCCCCATACAAAAACCAAGTGACTATGGAGGGACGAATAGAGGATCAGTATGGAAGCGACTCAACGCATATAAGCCGCAGGTACCAATGCAAAGGCCGAATGCCTACGGTCCACCTTATGATCAAAACCGTGCCACCCCCCCCCCCTTGACCTGAAAAAATTCAGTTCACCGAGTTGAATATCCCAAAAGAGGAAATTTTGACTGTATTGGAAGAAGGAAATTTAATTCCAAAAGCCCAAAGGATTACCCAGGCAAGACCAGGGGCATTGGGATACGACCAATACTGTAGATACCATAGAGCTCGTGGGCACATTACTGAGAATTGTTATCAACTGAAAGTTGAGATCAAGAAGTTAATTGCGCAAGGAAAACTTAAGGAGTTTGTCAAAGGAAATAACTACAAAGGCCGATATAGATCCAGGAGTCCACGAAGGTTTAATAATCAGCGAAAGGAGGTTCGGAATCAGGGAGATGAGCAGTTGAATGGAGTTGATCTTACGTGTTTTCGTTAGTTCGATAGGGTGATGTAAAGTGTTGCGCGATGTAAGTAAATGGATATAAAAGATCAATAATATTGTATTCAATATGATCGAGTACAGATTACAATAATTGGGGGTCCTATCCGAGCATTATTGGATGCCGTACAAGCTAGAGGGCGAAATATATATGAGCTAGCCTATGCTATTATTCCCAAGTGAGTCCGAGCGGTAGTCTAAAGAAAAGAGCACCTGGGAAGTTGTGTTGTCGTCATAAATGCTTGGGGTATTTATAGCAGAATTGATGGGCTTGGGCCTAGGCTCGGCCCAACAGCATCTCTCGAGCTCGGGTTCTCGATGGCTCGGAACACTTTATTTAGAACCCTGGGCCAGCTCTTGGTTCCTTGGGGGCAGGATCTGGTGTTGGTCGAACTGCATCGATCATGGGAGGGCAGGGAATCCAAATTACCCCTCATCAATACTCCCCCACTTCTCGAGCGTGAAGTGGAGCTTGCGCTCGAAGAAGTACAAGTTATGTCACACGCTACTACGAGATGAGCTACTCATGATATGTTTCGGATATGCCTCGTTAAAAACCTAACTCGGAAAAACCCATTGGGATAAAAACCGAGCCAGGGAAAAAGAGTGCATATATAAGAAACAATTTACCGGCGTGTTGTAAAGATAACCTCGTCGTAGGACCTCGAAATAGTAATATTCTTTATTGTTCCACGATGCTTAATTCAATTTCTTGATGAATACTTTCCGAATTTTCCGACCATAATAAGGAGGTTAATGGAATACCATGGGGATAGTTTCTGGGGAATTTACTCCACAATTTATAAGTAAAGGACCGAAAATGCAATTCTCAGAAGGGTAACATTAGATTTTTTACTCTGAGTAAGTTCAACCGTCGCGGTTACTCGGGGACCTGTTTGCAATTTTACCTTTTTAACCCCGTATATATATGTTGACCCGTTGAAAAATTACTTCCATATTGCATTTTCTCTTGAGCTCGGAGTGTTTGAATCGAAAAGGCACTTACTTTAATACATTCGTTTCCGAGTCCGTAATGTCAAGTTCTAGAAATTCAAATGGCAAGAATTAGGTCGAAGAGAACCAAGAGTCCGATCCTTTGTTAAAGCTCGTTGATGATTACGAAGATGGAGAATTTCGTTAAGGAGGCGAGGATGATGATCCGAGCGAGGATCTCGAAGAAAATGAGGTCGAGAAACGCAGCATCGGCGAGGGTGCCTTTGTTAGGATTTTCAAACACACGCATGCTTCTAAGGTCGTGTCCTCGAATAGGTTAGAACTTCCCGCTAGTGAAACTTCCTGTTATTTCTCGAAGAAGGATCGTGTTCACCTCGAGGCGGAGTTCGGGAAATTTCTTCCCAAAGGGTTTTCGATCGTCATTCCTTCTTATACTGAACGTGCTACTGAGCCCCCGGCTGGCTGTCAAACCTTCTATGAGAGTCAATTTTCTTGTGGTTTGCGTATCCCATTCGTTCCCCTTATCAGAAATTTCTTGACTTTCTTTTCGCTTTCCCCCGCTAAGCTTCTCCCGCATTCTGTTGCGTATATAGTAGCGTTCAGTGCTCTTATGGAGGCAAAAGGGGAAGAGGCCTCCTTTAGCAACTTTTGGCAAATATTCCGAATGGATCTATGTAAAGGTTCAAATGCAGGGTTTGTGTCCATCCACCAGAGGTCGAAACGGCCTTTTCTTACCAACATAACAACGGGAAAGAGCAAAGGTTGGAAGAGGAGGTTCTTCTTTGTGAAAGGCCCTGATATTCCGATATCAGAATGTAGTTCAAAAACAAGACCATATCGATGGGATGGTGCAAATTCTTGGACATACGGTTCTCGTAGAATTAAAGAGAAGCTCAGCCGCCATCTTTCCAATGAATTTCTCGAGCAGTTGCGGTCCAATCCTTACCAGACCAAGTTCCTAGTTCAGGAAGGAGTTTTGCGACTGGCTGGGTTGAGCCACTGTGATTATCCTGCCCGGGCTATTAAATATCCCAGTCAATCCTCCGAAGGATCCCTTCTGCAGATCAATGACCTGCCAACTTCTAGTGCTCCGCCCCTTGCCACTCTTTCTTTGGGTATGCTTCTTATCTTCTGCCTACTTTGAGGTTTGACCGAACAATTCTTCTTCTTTAAACCCGTGCCCAATTCGTATTATCCCTGCAGGTCGAGTCGTCGAGAAATTTCGAGTGTCCGCTGCCGGCTCGGTCGGAGATAAGCGATTTTATTTCGACCCGTTACCTTATGCCTCTGAAAGAAGAACGGACACAAGTAATTTAGGTGGAAATTCAGTCGTCATACCATCTATGATTCCCGATTTGAGAGGGCTTGGCACTATGAGTTCCCTGAACTCTGCCACTGCCGGACCTCTTCGAACCTTGTTTTCCCCTAATACTTCTGCTCTTTCGTCAGTCGGCTATAGTCAGCATTCCTGGAACCGGATTCAGGGTATCCAGGAGTATGAGAAACTCCTGAGTCGAAAGAGAAATGCTGAACATCCCGAACCCTCAAGGAGGGTAAAACCTTTTGGTGTGAGTTCTGACTCTGTTCCATGTCGAGAAGGTAGGTCGGAGCCTGATGTGGTGGATTTCATGGACGAGCACCTCCGCGGTAGCAGGGCTGCTGGATACCCTGAAGACGGTACCATTCTAACCGATCTGGATTCGGGTGGTGAGAATGAATTCGACAAAGCCGCTAGAATCTATATGGCTAGTCGGTTTAAACGGGATATCCTGCTTCATTTCGTCAAAGGTGATTTTGAGGTTTTGAGTGATTTCTCCCGAACGTATCACGAGGTAAATACTCGTCTTTTGACTATCTGTTTTTTCTTTAGTGCACTTAACATTTCTGTGCTATCTTAACTTACTTCATAGATCGGGGATTTGTTCGCCATCCAAACCTATCACTTAGCATTGCTGGAGCAGGAGTCGCAGGATGCTCATGATGCGTATGTGCAAATTTTCGTCGATAATCAAACTCTTCGATCTCAGTTAGCAGAAAGTCAACGAGAATTATCTCGAGTAAAGAAGGAGCTCGAAGAAGCGACTATGAAACGTTCCTCGTCTGTGGAAGAGGATTTGCCGTCATCCGTTAAAGAAAGAAGTGCCCTTGAGGAAGAGCTGATGACGGTAAGGATCGAACTTGAGCTAGCAAAGCAAGATTTCGAGCGTGCATACGCCCAAGGCCGGGAAGAGGCTGTGATTCCAGCCATTCGAGAATTCTTGAGATCTCCTGTCTTAGATCCCTTAGTCCAAAGGAGAATGGGAGGGATTCTTCAAACGATCTTCTATAAAGGGGTTCAACAATTGGTTTCGGCCGAGAGAATTCCAGATAATATGGACGAATATTATCAGCATATGAATCCCTTTAAAAACGCTGAAGGGAAGGATTACAAAGCTTCCTCTTTACCCAAGACGGATATAAAATGGCAGGATCATCGCTTTGCCCCCTTAGTAGAGGAGTTTGGCATTCCAATGCCTAACCCTGACTTGCTCGAGCGCTCTAACGACGATTACCCTTCTGCTTCAGGGAAAAAGGAAGATGTTGACATAGAGGGCGGATCGGATAAGGAAAATGATCGACCCGTTGATCAGACTAATCCATTAGGCAGCGGCGGCGAAGATGGCATCGGTCCGAATGCTAAGCTCGATCATGTTGGAGGGGGTGATCGATAGTCTCGTAGTTAGGGATCGAATGTATACATGTATGTAACCCACTTTTGTAATCGGATTTGTTTTCCTTTCGGTTTAATTCGTGTAATTTGTAAATTCCAACCTCGCCAATATTTATACATTATTTGCCTTTCGTAGTTCAATATTTTCTCATGATCTATGCTCGATATCTATTTATTCCATATAGAATCTTTCTTGATAGTCGCGTCAATTCCACTATTAACAATTATAGGGTCTAGCGCCTATAAATATCAGGACCTCTTCAAATTTTTTCAGAAAATATTCTCAGAGATCGGAGCTCTTCCTCTATATTTTGTATTCTTCTAATTTCTCAACTCTCTCCCTGTATATCATGGAAAACATACTAGGCAAAGCAATCTGATTTAACCGGATTTCGTCGGGTTAATTGTATATCAGTGAATTCGTAATATCGGTGGGGATTACGATATTTGTGTATATATATTATGTAGGGCTCTGTTACTTTATTCCGGATGGATCAAACACAAAGAAAAGCAATGATTAAGAACAAGAAGCAAAACCACAAAGAAAGCTAATAACACTTTAATCTGGAGATCGAAATACTATGAATAATATTGATTCTTATTCAGTAGTAATGCCTTAGGCAGAGAATATATGAGTATTCCTTAAAGTAGAGGATTTCGTAGTTGTTTCATACAATGATTAGCTAGGTATTTATACAATGTTAAACCTAGCGTTACATAGAAACATAGTCCTAATAGGACTCGGCCCAATTATCCTTCATGGGTCCGGAGTATCATCTTCTGGTCGAAGAGAGCTGCGTCTTGCCGGGTCTGCGAGGGGATCCCGATCTGTTTGGATTGGTCGGATCGACCTTAACTTCTTCATCCGAATCGAGTAATATATAGGGTGCGAAATAGCCCCCATCAGTACTCCCTCACTTCTTCGAGCGTATAGATAAAAGAAGCTCGTAGAAGTAGATAGATCTTTACGACTCTTTCTTTTCTATGAATGGAGCCTCGTTAAAAACCTTACTTAAGAAAAAACCCAGTGGGAAAAAATCTTAAATAAGGAAAAGAGTGCTACATATCACAGACAGTCGTTTTCTATGTCCAGTTACGGATCGCCACGCGTCTATTCTGGAAACTTTTCATATCCTTCCCTTTTTGGCGGGAATATCAGTAGTTGCCATAAGTTCGAAACGTCATTTCTCATCTTCTTATAAATAGGTGACGCTATAGTTCGCCATTTCTCTTTTATACTTCCTCATAATTCGTACTTATTTTCTTGGTTAGTCGCTCATCCCGCTAAGTTTTTCCATTTATCGACCTTCATTCTCCGAGAATAATATATGGCTTCTGTGAGAAGGTCTTCTTCTAGAGAGATTGTCGCCCCCGACAATGAGGAGGATTTGCAATCTAGCGTAACTGATTATGCCATCCCTGTTGAGGATACTTTTAAGGTACGGATCCTTACTGACGCGGATGTGGCGGCCCGAGCCAAAAAGGGCAAAGGTACTGTTCCTCAAGTTTCTGAACCAATTGAGGATGTCGCTTGCGCTTATACGGCGGAGACATTTCCGGAGGTTGCGAATAGTTACATCAAATATTTCCCGGAAGGTTCTGAGATAGTTCTTCCTTCCCCTACTGATAGGGTTACATCTCCCCCGGAGGGATGTCGAGCCTTTTATACGGCTCACTTTAACAGTGGGCTTCGTCTTCCTTTGTCTCCCCTCTTTCTGGAAGTTTTGAAAACTTTTAGTGTGTGCTTGACACAGCTGGTTCCTAATTCCGTTGCTTTTATAGTTTGCTTTTCGGTTTTGATGATCGCCAAGGGGTTTAAACCTTCTTTCCGTAATTTTACACAACTTTTTCGCTTTAACATTTCTAGTTCTTCAAATCGTGGATATTTCTTCGCTAGCCAACGACCTAGCCGAGCAATCTTTGATGCCCCTGTTTCTAGTAATCCCTTATGGAAATCTCATTTCTTCTTTGTTCGTCCTCCGTCTAATCTTCGTTTAGCGGATGGTACGAGTGTCCCTTTTTCATGGGATCATGATTCTAGTTGGATTCCAGGAGGTCGCTCTCCGACTGGTGAACTTGTTCCTGACGATGTACAGTTTATTGCTGATATCTTCGAATCGCGTGCAAATAAATACCAAAGCGCTCTTCTGATCGGGGAAGCTTTCCTTCGTAAGGCGGGGTTAAGCATTCATAGTTTCCCCATCAATACACCATCTGAACCTCTTGGTTAGTAATTTATTTGATCTTAGTGTAGTGACGATATCATTTATTGGGAAGGTACATAATTATGATTAATTTCTTTTTCAGCTGATATGGTAGAGAATTCTCGACATTCTTCGAAGGGAAAGATGGTCCTTTCCAAATCTTCTAAATCCGCTGAGAATGCGCCCATCGAGCAGAGGGCGTCCCGAAAAAGGAAGTTGGAGTTAGGCCATGAATCCGAGGAGGACAGAGAGGAATCATCAGAATCTCCTCAGGAGCCCCCTATTCGTCAGGGCACGGGACCTGGTTATCCTCCTCTTTCTCTTAGGACATCTTTAGGTGTTCGAGGATGTCATACCTGGTCGAAACCTCATCCAACTAATAACCCAGTCGATAGGAAGAGGACTTATTATGGACGTTCCGGCCAGGATCTTTCTTTAGTCGGAGAAAAGCACCCAAGACCTACTCTTGTCGAAATGATCGAGGAACATTTGGAGGGAAAGAGAGCCGCTGGTTATTCCGAGAAGGACTCTCTTATCCACGATGATAATGAGAACGCGATCGATAAGGCAACTCGTGTTCTTTTGTCTGGTGTTTTTACCCGCGATCTGAACAAACTTCTTCATAAGGATCCTCTGGAGAAATTCCAACGAGCTTGTCTTTATGCTGAAAAGGTGATATCCTTTTCCTTTAATTATGTTAATAGAAAACTCTAAGTGTCTTCCTTAATTTACTTAATCCATCTCTTTTTCTTGCCCTCTTTACTTGTTCAGACTAAGACGTGTCTTACGTCATACGCCTACGAGAATGCACTTTGGAAACAACAGTGCGAGTTCTTGGAGGAGAAGAATAAAGCTTTGCTTCATAAATCTTCTGGTTCAGAGGTTGGTCCCTCGACATCTTCTTCTGTTCCCGTCGTAGAAACTCGTGCTGCCGAGACCGACGATCAAGAAGTGTTGAATAGGGTGATGGAGGTTTCTCGTGCTCAAGAGCAGGCCAATCAAATGGCTAGAAAGTTAGAGGAATTTCAGTTGCAGAGCACGGCTCGAATTAGTGAGCTGGAATCTCAAGTGTTAAACCTCGAGGCTTCTTTAGAGGAGCATGAAAACGATGTCCCCCTTAGGCAAAGAGATAGATATGTCAGGAAATCTGACGAAAGTGCTGTTCGCGAATTCCTCAATTCTCCTGTTCACACGGCGTTGGTGTATCGGATGGTCGGCCCTTTACTTGAAAATACTTTTAAGAAAGCGATTCATCAGCTGGTCGCTATGAAGATGATCGATGATCGTCGGAAAGAGTATTTCAGGGCCGCTCATATTCGGTTGAATCGGTATGGTGAACTTTATTCTTCTTCCGAGGTCCCAGATGTTCTATATCAAGGTCTTCCTCTAGCTCACCTTGTCGAAGAATTTGGAAATCCATTGCCCATTCCTCCTTCTGACGTCAATGAAGAGCTCGATAATACTTTTGTTGATCCCGAAGTCGAGGAAGAAGAGGAAGCGGACATTGGTACAACCGAGGTCGTCGGTAGCGACCAGAGAGTTTCGGATAGTGAGCAGGCTCTTTAAGATAGTGATTTCTTGAATAACTCTTGTAATTATTTTACTCGTATGTAATAATTGTAATTTTACCGTTTCTTCTCTATGTACGCTAAGCGTTTCGTATTCTGACAGTCGTGTCTTTTCGGCTTCGCCGTAATAATTCAGACAAGTCATTAAATCTGGCGTAATCATTATGCGTGTGTCTTTTCATATTCCAGCGTTTGCTCCAAGGTCATATTTGCTGTTTCGCGCCCTTTCTTTAGGTCTGTCGCGTCCTTTCGCGTAGTATAAATACGAAAGGTAAAATCTTGACTTGTTTTTACTGCTATACTTCTCTCTTGGATAGAATACTCGTCTTTTAGTTAGTCGATAAATCTTCTCGATATTAAATTGTGCTTCTTCATAATCCGACCATGAGTAACCTCTTTGGCAATACTTCGAAGCGACCTTCTCGAGAGAGCGCTCGTGATAATAGATCCAAAAGGCATCGAAGAGATGGTCCGTCGATGGAACCTCCTCGTTCGTCCCAAACATTTAGGTCGGAGATCGATACCAGTGTTATTGTTTCCGAGCCTTTCTCTGCGGTAGACTCGTCGTTTTCTGAACCAATCCTTCCTGCTTCCACTCAAGTAGGAAGAATGCCTTCTCCTGGTCGGTATGCCTTTGGCGATATGTCGAGCGAGGAACCGGCTTATAATATTGCTGTTAGTTCAAATGCTCCTTCCTTTGAGCATGTTTTTCATGGAGGGGATTTTGCTATCTCCCTTCCTTTGTCTATTTCCACTGCCCCAATCACTAGCGGAGGGCAAACTGGCGATAATTTATTTGTTAATCCTCCCGTAGCACAATCTATTGTGCAGGATTGCCCAGAATTTTTGTTTAATGATACTACTGTGACGACTACCTCCTTTGAGTCTGGAGGACCTTCCGGAGGTCGAACTGGTTCCGGGTCTGGCCGCCGAACCATTATTTCTGCTTCGGGTAAGGAGACCACTGTTAGTCCCGACGGGAGAGAATCTCCTCGTCAATTAGATGAGCGATGCATCCTTCAGCAAGTTGAAGACATTCTTTTGTCGGAGACTCCTCGCTCTGATGGTGTCCCTTTGGCCAGCGAACTGCCTGGTTCTGTTGAACCTGATGCTTTGTCATGGGACCTAGGCATGAGTACTATTTTGCCTGGCGAGTTGAGGAAGCTCGAAGGTGCCTCAAATGTTCGTCTTGTTCAATCTTTGGTGAAGATATGTGAGCAGGTAAACATATTTCGAATATTTTTCCTGTTCTTTGTTTAGAATTTCTAGTTGTAAGGCGATTTCTCTTATTCTTTCTGTTCTTAGGGCAAATATTTTGCGCTCCAGTTGGGTGTGCAAAATGACGAACTGTGGAATAGTCGGAGAGTTCTTCAGGGTCAGTTGGAGTCCGAGAAAGCTAAAAGCAGAGGTTTGGAGTTGCAGCTGCAACTTGATAGAGATGATCTTCAAAAATTGGAGGCCGAAAAAGTTGTCCTTGAAAAGGAGAAAAATAATTTAGCTCAGGCAGCTGTTTTGGCGGAAGAATCCCGTCGGCAGTCCTATGAGGAAGGTTATGACGCTGGTTATCTAAAGCGTCAAGAAGAATTGATGGCTTTTGCTGGGAGTCTGACTCCTCGGAAAACTGTTTCTGGTAGTCGGCCCGCCGACCGTCCTTCTCAGTGACCTTTGCTCGACATGGCAGGCCTTGGACTGTCTC
This sequence comes from Penstemon barbatus, assembly GCA_003313485.2. Lineage (NCBI taxonomy): Eukaryota > Viridiplantae > Streptophyta > Magnoliopsida > Lamiales > Plantaginaceae > Penstemon > Penstemon barbatus. The sequence continues at coordinate 29,643,484 of CM064879.1, read as the reverse complement.
TTTTTTTTTTTTTTTTTTTTTTTTTTTTTTTTTTTTTTGTTATTGTTGCCCGGCGTTTGTGCACTCATTTGGGCGGAAATTTTTGTAATGGGAGGTGTAGGAGATTGGAACTGATGATCGTTTTGTAGGCAGGTTCTTGCCTGATCAATTACCTTCTGTATATATACTTTGTTATGCTCGTTCTTCCTCTGTGCTCGTATATATATTGTTAGCTTCTGAGTCGTTTGTTGATCAAATCCAGTATAGTAGAAATGTTTTTCATGCACTTAGCATGTTTTAGTCTTAATTTAGACAATAGGTTATCCATATCGAAAAAGTGCATCATCTTGGTCGATGCTCAATCTACGCTTTCTACTTTTGTCTTTTTGTGATCCGAATCTTATATAAGGAGGTTATTATCCCTTTGTTGATCCTTGGTTTTCTTTATGTCATTCTACCGAGAAATGTCCCTTTCAATCTTTTCCAAATCCTTATATTTCCCAGAATCAATTTTTGAACAATATGCTCCTTGGCTAGTGTACCATTATATCACTTTCTTGATATGGGAGGAATTGGAAAATGTAGTATTCATGGTCAGATCTATCTTGTTCAGACCTCCTTAAGCAATTCTTTGGTATGTGAGGCAGTTACGTCCGTGCTGTTTCGGACAAGGAGGACTATTCTCCTGATTTCCATGTCAGATATCTTGGACTCCATAGGAGTTTTTGTATACCTCAGTCAATGGTCTTCCATATGATGTATGAGGCAGTGACGTCCCTAGTATGGTTAAGGGTGTGGTCTTTTTTCAATAATATCTTTTATCGAGCAACTGTCCTTTTCGCTGTGATTTTCAAGATCGTTCGTGGCTTCTAGGTTTTTAAGCTATCGACCGTGAAGTATGATCGTTCCAGTATGACCGGTCTGGAGTTCTTTAGGTTTACTTGTGTTATTTGGTGATCGCTTCGATCCAAGACTTTTCCGTTGTCGATCAGTTGAGGCGAATAGATGGTGCCGTTCCAACTTATTAGCATTTACTACGGGGAGTCAAAGGGTCGTATCTGTATCCGTTGATCAAATATTTTTCAGCCGTTGGATCCCTTAGATCTGCCCCTATAAATAGGGGGTGACTTATATTCTTCATTTGCAATTTCCCAAAAAGGATGGAGATCACGAATTCCTTAGATTTTATTCTGCCCTCTGATCCCATTGTCTTCAAAAAATCACATTATCATGATTTATTTATTCAAAATAGTGAAGTTGTTCCCAGTCTTGTATTGACGGGTCCCATGTCAGCCCTACCTTGTATCGACGGGTCCCATGAGATCTCAGTTTTTGTCTTCATCAATTTGAGGTCCGTGGTTTCCGTTTGCACATGGTGGGTTCATACTTGCCAGCCACCTCTGTTCTTCGATGTAACCTCAGGAGTGATAGACCACCGGGGTGGCTGGTAAATTTACCGTCTCACGACGGTCCCGAAGAGATGCTGCTCTAGAGTAAAATGTTTTATAGATAAAGTAAAAGCAGTATCTTCTTTCGGATGAGTGAGCATTACTTAGCTATCTGGCTGGTAATGTTCATTTCGTCTGGAAGAACATTTGATCTTCAGAGCCTGGCCGTCGAACCAAAGAAGTCGACCATCCTGAGCAGCATGCTTCTTAGGTGGTTTATTATAATCGACGAGGTACTAGGGAGGAGATTGGTGTTTCCGTGGACATTGTCGTGAAGATCGCCGATAATAGAGGATTATCTCATTTAAATCATTGTAATGATCTTTAAGTAGTATGTAGATCCTTGTAACGTAAGACATTTGTATGTAACAAATTTGATGAATAAAATATACTCTATTCCTTATATCTTCCTTGTCGTTAATTCTGTCATAATTTACTTATGAGTAGCTTTATCTGAGCAGACTGTGTTATTCTTTGTCTATCTTCAAAACTTCAGGAGTGTTAGCAGATCATTTAGATCGTTAGGAACAGATCAAGGAGTTTTTATTGAGCGTATCAATGTTTACTCGACTTGTTATGATTTAGAACTTAGGTTTTTAACCCAAAAGGTCCTTTTGATCGTCGTAAATAGTTCGAGGAGTGTTTATCGAGCGGATCGATGTTTACTCGACTCTTTTTTGAGTAGACTTGGATTTTTGATCCGAAAAGTCTTTTTGACATATCGAGGAGTTTTTATTGAGCGGATCAATGTTTACTCGACTCGTTTTTGATTGTAGACTTAGGTTTTTAACCAAAAAGTCTTTTTGATGTATCGAGGAGTTTTTATTGAGCGGATCAATGTTTACTCGACTCGTTTTTGATTGTAGACTTAGGTTTTTAACCAAAAAGTCTTTTTGATGTATCGAGGAGTTTTTATTGAGCGGATCAATGTTTACTCGACTCGTTTTTGATTGTAGACTTAGGTTTTTAACCAAAAAGTCTTTTTGATGTATCGAGGAGTTTTTATTGAGCGGATCAATGTTTACTCGACTCGTTTTTGATTGTAGACTTAGGTTTTTAACCAAAAAGTCTTTTTGATGTATCGAGGAGTTTTTATTGAGCGGATCAATGTTTACTCGACTCGTTTTTGATTGTAGACTTAGGTTTTTAACCAAAAAGTCTTTTTGACAGTATCGAGGAGTTTTTATTGAGCGGATCAATGTTTACTCGACTCGTTTTTGATTGTAGACTTAGGTTTTTAACCAAAAAGTCTTTTTGATGTATCGAGGAGTTTTTATTGAGCGGATCAATGTTTACTCGACTCGTTTTTGATTGTAGACTTAGGTTTTTAACCAAAAAGTCTTCTTTGATCGTTGATATATCGAGGAGTTTTTATTGAGCGGATCAATGTTTACTCGACTCGTTTTTATAGACTTAGGTTTTTAACCAAAAAGTCTTTTTGATATATCGAGGAGTTTTTATTGAGCGGATCAATGTTTACTCGACTCGTTTTTGATTGTAGACTTAGGTTTTTAACCAAAAAGTCTTTTTGATGTATCGAGGAGTTTTTATTGAGCGGATCAATGTTTACTCGACTCGTTTTTGATTGTAGACTTAGGTTTTTAACCAAAAAGTCTTTTTGATATATCGAGGAGTTTTTATTGAGCGGATCAATGTTTACTCGACTCGTTTTTGATAGACTTAGGTTTTTAACCAAAAAGTCTTTTGATATATCGAGGAGTTTTTATTGAGCGGATCAATGTTTACTCGACTCGTTTTTGATTGTAGACTTAGGTTTTTAACCAAAAAGTCTTCTTTGATCGTTGATTATATCGAGGAGTTTTTATTGAGCGGATCAATGTTTACTCGACTCGTTTTTAAATAGACTTAGGTTTTTAACCAAAAAGTCTTTTTGATATATCGAGGAGTTTTTATTGAGCGGATCAATGTTTACTCTACTCGTTTCGTTTCTGGCAATATGATTGTGCGATTCCGATGAATGTTTAACCGATATAATCGATATATATAAAATGCCAAAGAAATCTTTAATAATTGAACTTTAGGCCTAGGCCTTTATTACAAAGATTGAAATCTGATTAAGTAAAAAGTAAAATAATGCAGTATAACCTGCTAAAATTTATTTACCATAATATTTCCTAAGGTTGACAGCATTCCAGGTTCTTGGTAAGGCAGTTCCATCCAAGTGTGCAATTCTGTATGAACCTTTCTTCCCCACGCCAATGACGATGTAAGGTCCATCCCAATTTTGTTGTAACTTTCCCACATGTTTGGATACTTCTACCTTTTTCAAGACCAAATCTCCTTCCTTGAAGGTTCGAATGCGTACTTTTTGATTGTATGCTTTCTCCATATTAGCTTTAGTGGCTTGTAAGCGTACAGCAGCTTTATCTCTTAAAGCTTCTGTTAAATCAATGTCGTTTTCTCTTGACTTTTCATTTTCTTTATCATCGAACATTTCTACTCTTGGCGTTGGGATTAGGGTTTCCACAGGGATAACCGCTTCCGACCCATATACCAAGCTAAATGGGGTTTCCCCAGTTGAGTTCCTTACCGTGGTTCGATTAGCCCATAATACTCCTGGGAGTTCATCTAGCCATTTTCCTTTAGCTGCTCCTAATCTTTTTTCCAAAGATTTTATTATTTCTCGGTTTGCTACTTCAGTTTGTCCATTTGCTCGAGGATGTCCTACGGAGGTAAAATTCTGTTGAATTCCAAGTTTTGTACACCATTCTATTATTTGTTTTCCCGCGAATTGAGTTCCATTATCGGAGATAAGGACCCTTGGGATGCCGAATCGACAAACTATGAATTTCCATAGGAAATTGATGACTTGGAATTGAGTTATTCGTGCGAGGGCGACGCATTCTATCCATTTGCTGAAGTACTCTACGGCGACCAGGACATAAGATTTCTTCGATCTGGCCACTGGGAAAGGTCCCACGATATCCATTCCCCATTGATCGAATGGCCAACAAACTGGAATAGGGTGCATGTTTTCTGCTGGTCGATGGCATATGTTAGCATGGATCTGGCAGTGATGACATTCTTGGACATATTGAGCGGCATCTTTATTGATGGTCGGCCAATAGTAACCTGTCCTGAGACATTTTAAAGCCAATGCTCTTGATCCGCTGTGATTTCCTGCATCCCCATCATGTATTTCTCGTAGTATATCGAGGGTTTGTGATTCAGGTACGCATTTTAGAAGAATCCCTGATACTGATCTTCGGTAGAGTTTTCCTTCTATGAGTGTATATTTCGGAGCTCGATATTTTATTTTCCGAGCTTCATTTTGGTCGGGTGGTAATTTTCCTTCTCGAAGATAGTCTATCATAGGGGTCATCCAGTTCCCTTCGGCTTCTTCGATTTCCATTATATCCACTGCTGGTGTTTCATCGATGTCAATTGCTGGTGTATTAGAGATCAACCAGTTGATCACCCGTTCGGTCTTTCCGTCATGGGATCCCGTGAATTTTGATAACTGATCGGCCCATTTATTTTCCGAACGTGGGATGTTCTGGATACTAAAACTTTCAAATTTCTCGGCCAGAGTCTTCACTTTGGCGAGGTATTTGACCATGTTGAATTCCTTAGCGTCGTATAGGCCTTCTATCTGCCTTTGCACTAATTCTGAATCAGTTAGTACTTTAAGACTTTTTATATTGGCTTTGATTGCCATTTCCATTCCTGCGATTAACGCTTCATATTCAGCTTCATTGTTTGTCACAACGAACTCCAGTGTTATTGCGTAATTTAAATCTTCCTTGTTTGGTCCGGTGAAGTTGATTCCGGCGCCTCCTCCTTCTCGGCATGAAGCACCATCGACGTGCATTAGCCAAGTTTGATCTTCAATGATCAGGACATCGTTGCTGAGGCAGCTTGATGATTCAGTAGCCTGTGTCGGTGTTTCTAATATAAAATCGGCCAACACTTGGGCCTTGATGGCAATCCTCGGTTTGTAGTCTACCTCGAACTGACTGAGTTCGATGGCCCATTTGATTAGTCGACCGGAAGCTTCCGGTTTTGCTAGAACTTGCCTTAGTGGCTGATTCGTCAGAACGATGATTTTGTAAGTTAAGAAGTAAGGTCGGAGTTTTCGTGCGGCCACCACTAGGGCCAGCGTGAATTTTTCTATTTCTAAGTAATTCTTCTCCGCCCCTTGTAATAACTTGCTGAGATAATATACGGGCTTATGCTCTGAGCCCTCGACTTTAATTAGTACTGAACTAATTGCTACGTCGGAAATGGAGATGTACATAAACAATGGTTCTCCTTCTGTTGGTTTTGCTAACATCGGGGGTGTCGTCAAATATTCTTTGAGCTGCTCGAAGG